>CM075820.1:32563798-32882784 GCA_037975025.1 Excoecaria agallocha | reverse complement strand
TATTCATTTTTATTTCTTTTGCTTTACCTTTATCATGTTTTTTGTTTGTTGTTTTTTTTTTGCCTTGTCTTTTTTTTTGTGCTATTATTGTTTTTAAGATAAATGAATGCATTTAAATACCATTTGAGAATATTCATAAACAATATAGAAAATTAGTACAAAGTCAACAAATTTAAATACAAATAAAAAATGCCTAACAGTTTCATACAATTAAAAATAATATATATCTCCCTAAAAAATAATCTAAGACATCATCTTTGATGGGTTGAATCTAGAGAACCTGGCAACCTAGACAAAGGACCTAATATATGCAGGGGATCCATTGATGGTCGAGGTGGGTGAAACGGCCTTGCCTGGAAAGGATCTGCTGGTAGTGGTGGCAGATAAGGCACCCTAGAAACCCATCACCTAAGCTAATAGGGTAGGGATCTGGCCCACCAATCCCGATAGCTAAACAATTCTTATATGCATCTATGTTATGGTGACCTCTTTTCAGCATAAAGTTGCATCTATCTGAGTGAAGCACACAATATACTGCTCATGACTCTCAACTATGCCCTTCCTAATGCTAGATATCACTGTTTCAATCCTTTCTAATCTCTATGTCACAATAGTAACTGATGCATCTAGGACCTATATGTTTCGATCCAAGATTCAATTGGCAACAGAAATAATACCTTGCAAACTCTGAAGGTATCGTCCTAAAGTACCCACAAAAAACTCAAAGCGGCCTAGCCTCTCCCTATACCCATAGAAGTTGATGTGGTAAAATCTAAAGAAGGAAGCACCAATCCTTTGGAAGTAGATACACCTGGATCACCATATGGTCAAAACCTATGAGCCTCATATGAGGATGACACATGAAGTCTAGTGGAACCCTACAGTTGTGTAGGCTATGGTTGTGCATGCCCTGCTGATTGATCCAAGTCGGCTCTCATACCTAAACCCTGAGTCTCTATAGAGTGGGCCTGATGGAGAGAAAAGTGACCACCCATTAACCTCTACTCAAACTGCTCCTCGTCCAATCTCACTGCAGGTTATAATATGCTTATATGCAATCTCTGATTTGCCTCCTCTAAAGAAAGCAATCTGTAACCACTCAGAGTTTACATGATCATCTACATATCCAGGGTAGTCTTAAAACTAACTACTATGCTACCATCCACCTGATGGACCATCTCTGACTCTATCATTCTAAAAGCCAACAAAAGTTAGGTGACCATGCTTCCAATCACTATAGAAAAACTTGATGCTTAAGCCACCCTGCTAATATTATAGAGGATGTCATGACTGATGTCCAAGTGGTGTTCTATGCACATGGCCCATAGGCTTCAAATATCCACCACATTAAGCAACCTTGGACTGCCAAAATGCCCTATATATAAGCATAAAGAACCCTCTGTAGATACCATAAGACTTGAGAAGACAACATAGTGTCTTTTGCCATAATAAGATCATAAGGTGTATTGAGTCGGACTATAGTGGCCCGCTGCTCCAAGCTGACCGACCACTTAGTGGTGATGATATCCTCGCCAAATAGTACCTAAAGGGCCATGGCAACCTATATCTCTATTAGGTTGAAAGGTTTATCGAGAACTCAAAAAGTAATGACCCCTTGCTCTATATCTAGTCGTTGAAACCCACAGTACTAGAACATCGCCAAAAACTACCTAACCATCTCGGGATAAATAGGAAAGGTAAGAGTGAAGAACTCGAGCCAACCAACATGCTCCAACAAGTTTGGGGACTCATGCCAAATACCCATGCTCTCAAGAAAGTGTTGGCTCATAAATTGACTCAGTTGGACATGCATACCACTCAACTTGTCTGTTTGCCCTTTATGCTGGTGGTTGTGTAGCTGGTAGTGCCTATGGTTATCTGTATAGAGGCATTTGATAATGGTCATTTATATAATGTTTTTAGTATGTTTTTAGGTGTTTAATTAGGTTAGTTTTGTGTTAATTAGGTTAGATTTGAGTTTAATTGGTTAATTTTAGGTTTTTAGAGTTAATTATAAATTTTGGTGTTTTTCAGGGTTATTTTGCAAGAAACAGGACTTAATTGTAAAAAAAGGCAAAGATTAGGGCCAAAACTGCAAATATGGAAAAGTTGATGCGAGAAAATTGAGCATTTAGTCCAGAAGCTTTACACATGACCACGTGAAAACAATGAAATGATCAACCCGTGGCCACGTGAAAGAGAAATTGAAGGAAGCATTGAAGACACATGACCACGTGTGAGGAAAGGTATAATCCACACGTGGCCACGTGTGAAGAAAGGCTTAAGGAACACTTGACCACGTGTTCAATTGCAAAGGAAAGGACGTGGCCACGTGTTGTGTCTCCCATGCAACGAAGGATTTGCGATCTTTTCCAATTCAAGAAGGATTCTTTTCCTACTCCAATTTGGGAAGTGTGGAAGGCTTCTACAACATCTTTTGCCTATAAATAGACAACTCTAACACCAATGAGATCAATTAGTAGAATCAATTAGAGAAATCTTAGAATTAGGTTTAGTTATTTTACGTTGTTTTTATGTTTTCATTATTTTTTTTCAACTTTGTCTTTAGTTTTTAAACATGTTTAGGAAGTAGTTTTTCTTCTTTTGCTAATGGATTCTTGAAATCTTATATTTTCATTGTTATGACTTTATTTGAGATTAATTTCAATATCGGTTGATTATTTCTTGGTTTTAAGCATATTCTTATCCTTGATTGTGTTGAGATTGATTGTTGGTTTATTGAATAAATAAATAAAAATTGGTTTTGACATAGTTAATGATTTGCATGTTCTTAGATTAACTCTTTAATATTTATGCATGATTATTATCCGAAATATGAGATGATTATGTGTGAATTTTATTGATTAATATTAAGAGAGGAGGAACTAAGAATAAATTAGAGTTGAATCACTTGAGAAAGACTTCAATGAATATTTAGGAAGTTAAAACTAGATTTGCATGCTAAGTATTAGATTTGTCTATGAGTTTAATACTAAGAATGATATACTTGAATAAAGATATCTTGGTTGATTACTAGTTTTTCCATAATCACTGGTGTTTATATTGAATTTAAGTCATTACAATGAAAGTTAAGGTGGATAGTTCCTTTAGCAAGAGAATTCCAGTTATTGCTTTATTTTTAATTCATGTTTTAGCTTTTGTTCTGTTTATTTTGTTTAATTTTTGCTTTTAAATCAAAAATATTTGGGAAACAATCTCGGATTAATTTAATTCATATATAGGTATTATCCTTAGCAATCTATGTTCCCTTGGGTACGATATTTGGGGTCTTAATCTATATTTCCCTATATTACTAGCCGATCTAGTACACTTGCTAGACACCGGTCAGCATTCATACAAACACAAGGCAATAATTAATTTATCTATCATATTATGTTACAATGTAATTAGATTATTTCAAGCATTTAAGGATTCTTCTTATTCACTGCTTACGCTCTATATAAATGAAAGTAGTTCCTTAACTTCTTTGCAGCCTAGATGACTACCCAAAAAATCTTATTTACCTCTATATATTTAGCTTCATATGGCAAGAACTTCTTTCTAAGGTAGTATACTGCATATTCAATCCCGAAGTCATCCTCCTGAGCTATCATAGCTCCTAATGAACTGTCTTCTATGACCAAGTACAAAATCAAAGGCTTAGCCGCCTATGGTGGTCTTAGCACTGGCAGATGTAAAAGGTAATCTCTGATCGTGTTAAATGCCTTCTGAGAATCCTCATTCCAAACCACTGGTTGATCTTTCCTAAACAGCTTGAAAATTGGCTCACAAATTGAAGTAAACTTGGCTATGAACCTACTAATATATTGGAGCCTGCCTAGATACCCACTAACCACTTTCTCTTTCTATGGCATAGGCATTTTCATAATGGCTTTGACTTTGTTAGGGTTTATCTTTACTCCCCTCTAACTCACCACATAGCCAAGCAACTTTTTGAGGTAACCTCGAATTTGTACTTTTTCAGGTTCAGGCAAAGATTGTACTTATCAATCCGTTGAAAGAACATCTCTAATGCCTCAAAGTGACCTTTTCAAGTAGCTAACTTGGTCATCATGTCATCTACATAAACCTTCACTTCTTTATAGATTGACCAGTATCCAAAAAGTGTACTAGATCGGCTAGTAATATAAGGAAATATAACTAAGACCCTAAGAGTAGTGAACTCAATGGAATATGGATTGTCAAGTAAATATATATATCTAATTTAATTGAATTAATCTGAGATTATTTCCTAAGTTTTTAAATTGTAAGCAAGAACTAAGCTAAATGGACAATTAAGTAAATCAAAAACTAAGACTAGACCAACATAAATTAAAATAGATATGCTAAAGGAACTATACACCTCAAGTTTTATTGTAATAAATAAAATCAAAAGTAATACAAGTGATTATGGAAGACAAATTAAATAAAAATAGATATCTTAGTTAGAATATCATTATAAAATCTAAATCCTCTATTTAGGAATAGTCGAAATGTAGCAAGTGTACCAAATCGACAAGTAATAAAGTGGGGTATTTTTAAGACCCGTAAGTATCGAACCCTAGAGACAAGAAATTTTGTAAGAAAAATTAATAAATTGGTAATATGTGCTTAAAGAATTACCCAATTGTTGTTGGTGTTTTTGTATTTAGAGATAAATACAATTAACATGAATGATAAATAAAATGTAAAGTATGATGTAACAAGGCAATTAAAAGTAGAAAATATAAAATGGGTAAATTAACAATTACTAAAGACATTGTTCAGGAATCTAATCCCCCCCATTCCCCTACAAGGTTCATTTTAACATAATATTCATACATTTTAGATGTGGACAACCCATCTAAACCCCTAGTATCCCATTTTATAGCCTACTACTTTAACTACCCAATATCCCATTCGGGAGATTACCCAATAGCCACCATAAGAACAGATCCCAAGACATAGGTATGCACTAGTATCCAATTCTAGAGCTTACTATTTCAATACCTATTCATTTTTCTCTCTTTTTCTGATTTCACAACACATAAACCCTAGATCTAATAACTCTCATTCCGAAAATGCCATTAAAACTACAACAAATATGAAGAAACATAGATCATGCATGATATAAACAATAAACAAGCATTCATCCATCAACTTGAATAGGATTAATAACATAAATACTTCTAAAACATCCACACCAAGATAAAACAGAAGGGAAAATAAACATCTGAAGCATAAATTAAGAAAATAAGTTCATATTCTTTATATGGTTTAGGGGGTTCAAAGATCCCCAAACAACAAAAATGACTACTCATAACTCATAATGTAAATAACAAGGGAAAGAGGAAAAGAAATTATAAAATTCATTTGTATTTTTGCTATAAAATTATATTGAAAGAGTAATTTTTACAAGTAAATCTATAAAAACTAAGTATAAAAACCCTAAAGTATGAATAACTACGAGTTAAAACTATAGAGAAAAACCTTAGAATTCAAATACCTAAAAAGACCTCTTTTACTGCCACACAAGATGCAGATTTTATACTGATCCAAAGTAAGACATGGCTGAGACGATCGGTCTCTACTGAGTCCAATCTATCAAAAGACTATTGTAGCTTCAGGACACGGTTGAGACACTTTGGCCTCAATCGAGCGCACCTTTTGGACTGAATCATCCTTAAACTCTACATTGGACACTATGGAGACAAATGGTCTCAGTCAAGTCCTTTAGTGAAATGATCCATTTTAAGGATTTGTAAGGCACACAGCTGAGACAAATGGTCTCAACCGAGTGCTATCCATTCTTTTTGCAAAAAATTCTTGAATACACCATTAAACACTCAAAAACTTCATAAATATCAAAATAATCCTATTTGGCATAAAAAGAGTATTTTAACACTTAAAATAGGAAAAGCATGCAAAACGAGATGCAAACGCAGATAAAAAATATACTAAAAATAAACACTAAATCAAAGTTATCAACTACCCCACACTTAGCTTTTACTCATCCTCGAGCAACTGGACAACCAAATTTTTGCATACCCAAACTCAGAAAAAAAAAATTACAAGCTCAAAGAAGGCTAAATAATACTATAGCAGAAGTCACTAACTATTGCCCTAAATCGAAAGAAATTTAAGTTAAATCATACTAGCTAGTCTCCTAGTGTGTGTGTGTTAGGCCTGATGATGACTTCTAAATTATAAAATTCTAGTGCAATCTAACAACAAAGAAAATAATTCATATGTAAAATTCGTACATGAGGTTTTGCTCTTGAAACTTAAGAGACGCCATATGCCTCTCCTTTAGCATGAAAACTAAAAGGTCATCTCTACAAAAAATTCTAAACAAAGCAAGATTATTAGGTCTTAAATGGGTTGCAACAATGCAGGTGTATGGCTAACAAATAAAAGTATAAGATATATAAAATAAAATAGCAATAAAAAAAATTGACATGAAAGATAAATAAAATGCAAAGTATGAGTTAACAAGGCAATTAAAAGCAGAAAATATAAAAAGCATAAATTAACCATTACTAAAGACATTATTCAAGAATATAATCCTCCCCATTCCCATGCAAGGTTCATTTTAACACAATATTCATACATTTTAGATGTGGATAACCCATCTAAACCCCTAATATCCTATTTCAGAGCTTACTACTCTAACTACCTGATATCCCATTCTGGAGCTTACCCAATAGCTAGTATAAGCAGGGGTCCCAAGACCTAGGTATGAACTACTATCCCATTTCGGAGCTTACTATTCCAAAACCTATTCATTTTCCTCTCTTTTTTGACTTTACAACACATAAACCCTAGATCTAATAGCTCCCATTCTGGAAATGCCATTAAAACTACAACAAATATGAAGAAAAATAGAGCATACATGATATAAACACTAAACAAGCATCATCCATCAACTTGAATAAGATTAATAACATAAATACTTGTAAAACATCCATACCAAGATAAGCACAAGGGAAAAGAAACATCTGAAGCATACATAAGAAAATAAGTTCATATTCCTTACATGGTTTAGGGGATTCAAAGATCCCCAAACAACAAAATAACTACTCACAACTCATAATGTAAATAACAAAGGTAAGAGAAAAATAAATTATAAAACCAATTTGGAAAGTAAGGATCTAAAATGCAATAACTTCTTCTCTCATTCTCCAAGCTTGGTTTTGAATAAAATTGGAACTTTAAAATATAAACTAAACTAAAGCTACATATTTTTCTATTTTTGACGTAAAACTATATTGAAAGAGTAATTTTTACAAGTAAATCTATAGAAACTAAGTATAAAAACCCAAAAGTATGAAGAACTACAAGCTAAAACTATAGCGGAGATCCTTGAAATTCAAAAACCTAAAAATATCTCTTTTACAGATAGACAAGATGTAACTTTTATACTGATCCAATGCAAGACATGGCGAAGACAATTGGTCTTAACCAAGTCCAATTAGTTAAAAAAGTATTATAACTTCAAGACATGGCTGAGACACTTTGGTGTCAACCAAGCACACCCTTTTGGACTGAATCATCGTCGACCTCTGCATTGGACATGGTGAAGACAAATGGTCTCAACTGAATCCCTTGGTGAAATGGTGCATTTTAAGGATTTGTAGGGCACATGACTGAGACATATGGTCTCGACCATATGCTTGCCATTATTTTTGCAAAAAATTCAAGAATACACCATTAAACACTCAAAAACTTCATAAATATCAAAATAATCCTATTTGGCACTAAAAGAGAATTTTAACACTTAAAACAGGAAAAACAAGTAAAATGAGATGCAAATATAGATAAAATATACTAAAAATAAACACTAAATTAGAGTTATAAAGGAACAATCTAATACTCAGCATAATGATCCGATTTTAAACTCCTAAACCTTTATTAAAGCCTCTCCCGAGAGATCTAACTATAGCCCATTCTCAATTCAATATTCTTAAATTTAAATCAACTCATAAACAACAAATCACAACCTTAATTCTTAGAATGCAATAATACTTCAGCATGAGAAGAATAAGCTAAAAACATACAGATCCTCAATTAAAGTATGAATTAGCATTCAACCATTTATTCGATATGTAAAACATCAATTCCAACCATAACCAAAGATAAGATTTAGGCCAAGAATTACGAAAAACACACTTATATTGAAAATTAAACTCAAATCAAAGTCATTGCAGTAAAAGTTTGAGGGTTCAAGTTTCCCTTAGCAAAAGTAAGAAAACTACTTACCAAACATGATTGAAACAACAAAAAAAAATATAAAAAGATAAAATACTCGTGAAGCTTTAAACTTGCTCTTGATGACTTTTTCAGCACAGCAATAGAAAGCTTGAATTCTTTAGAAAATTGAAAACTATGAAAATGAGAAAGCTAGAATAAAAAAGAAAATAAACCCTAATTTACAAAAGCTATAAGAAAGAATAAAACCCCTAAAAAAACTCATCTTCTTTCTTCAAAATTCATGCTCTTTATATAGTGGTGTTTTTTGTCTGCTTAAAACTCTTCAAGAGGAAGACATCCAGCTGCACTTTAACTTCCTATTTTAGAAAAATAAAACATTAATCGTAATTCAAACACCTTCCCTCAAGAGAGGAGAATTACCCTCAAGAAAGGAGAATTAAAGATCTGTGACTTTTGGGTTTCCTCGAGAGAGGTGATTCTCCCTCACCCAAGGTGAATACTCCTACCTTTGATTTGCCTTGCTTTCCTCAGAAGAGGAACTTTATTAACTTTGACCTTTAACTTTCTCCTCTATTGAGGGGAATTTCCCCTCTCCCAAGGAGAAAGCTTCTACTCTTCAATGTGAACTTCCTCTATTCAAAATACAAAAACTGATTTCCTCATTTTGCCCTTAAACTTTCTCTTTTCTTTAATTTAGTACCTAAAAATACCAAAAATTATAATTAAGTCCACAATCACACAAATTAAGAAATTAAACATAAAATTAACTAAATTAACATTGAAATAACTTATTAAACACACTAAAACCATACTAAGAATATAGTTAAAATTCACTACTATCAAATACCCCACAATTAGTTTTTGCTCACCCTCAAGATAATTTCAACAAACCAACTTCTAAAAACAATCAAACTTTAACAAAGAATTATGAAATTCAAAATCACGTGTAGCAATCTAACAAAAGCACTTAACAAAACTCCAACTAAATTAGATTCTACCAAAATGATATAAGCTACTTTCCATGTGTGTGTGCACAATACCAAAACATTTTAAGCATTTTCAAAATCAAAATACCAGTGCATTTTATAGTCAAGTTCTAGAATTAATGTACACCAAAATGTAAAAGTGATTTTGCATTTGAAACTCTAGAGACACCATAAGCCTCTCAATTAGCATCAGAACACAAAGGTCATCTTCGCTAAACCCCCAAAAGCAAACGTAGAATCACTAGGTATTCAATAGGTTGTAATGGGGTTAGGGTGTTGGTTATCAAAGAATGGACAGAAAATAATCAAAAAGAATACCCACTCTATGCTTGAATAGACCAAATTTCTAAATTTTAATATACTAAGAAAATACCCCTTTTCCATACTGATTTACTCCATGCCATATACATTAAGCACTTTTAAGAGAGAACATTACTGAAATTCCTCTTAATTTATCAATTCAACAACTTTTAAGAAGCAAAAATTTTCCTTCCCTTGTAAATACCCCACATTTAATGTTTTACCAACTAATGCCAGTTTTATTGCAACTTTTTTATTTTTAATTTTTTTTATGCTAGCTTTATTGTAGGGAACCAATGATAATATGGGTGTTTACAAGGTTAATTTCCACTAATTTCTTGACTTCATCAATAATCCTTAACAATAATACCAAAATCTTTTCCTAACTACACCCTTTAAAATACCCCACAAAAGTTAATTTATCCAATCCTAGAGTAGCCAATTCTAGATTAGAAGATAATGGCTTTTAAGGCTATATGGTACATAAATGATTGTAACAAGAAAAATAAATATGACATGTATTAAGCATGCCTTATTAGGCTCAAAATGGCTAACAAAGGAAAAATATGCACATAAGGAAAGAAACAAGTTAAGTTTATGGCTAAACAAGAAAAATATGCATAGATCACTTTCTAAGTTATTTGAGTTATTTCTATGCTTTGAAGGGTGATAAGGAAGGTTCTAATATCCTAAAATTCCTTGCTTAATTATTTCAACACATTGTTTTTTCTTTTATTTAAAAACTGGTCTTTAGTGTTAAAAATCTAGAAATTACCCAATATAGTTCAAGTTGGATCCTAAACTATCTAAATATCCATTAAACAACATGCTTGTCTTAATGGTAAACAAATATTTTAAGCATTACACATTCTAAGTTAAAGTTCAACATGTTCAATTTTGATAATAAACTAGGGTGAATGAGGCTAAATGTACAATACATAAGATGTGAATTAAACCTACTCAATTAGCATGCAAACTACAAACTAATCTAAGCAAACTAAAACAAAAACAAAACAACTAAAATAATTCATGAGCATGATAGAAGAACTTCCCCGAATTGATGAGTTCAAAACTGAGTTCTATCCCCCTCTTTTAAATCTTTTTGTCCTCAGCAATGTTAAGCTTGAATTACTGTGGTGACGGAGGTGGTGGTGATGATGGTGGTAATCGCTCCCAAAAGTGCTCGAATTAACATACCGTGAAGTGTGTAATCTAGGAGGACTAGAAGCACCAGTATTCCTTATCCTCTTAGACGCCACTACACAATTCAAAACAACAAAGTGTCTTTAATTCAAATGCTAAAATCATCACCAATAAAAAAAAAAGCAAATTGAGCTCATGGACATCGATTTCCAATGCACTACAATAATTTCTCAAAGAGTTAAAAAAAGCAAGTGTGGAAAGAAAACAATGATAGTTGATATTGGGTAAAATAGTGTGTGTCTTGGGTGAGAAGGTGTGCCTTGGGTGAGTAATATGTGTAAATGGGCAAGAATGACGTGTGGAGGGTTGAGGAAGAGTTAATTGCCTTATAACAGCTTAGTCCCTTAGGAGAGGAGAATAAATCAACTTGGGAAAGGGTGTGGCCCTCGAGAGAGGGGATTTTCCCTCAAGAGAGGAACTAATCCCCTAGGGAAAGTGAAAAGCTATGGCATATAAGCCTTATCTTCCTAAAATCAAATTTTACATTATTTTTAGCTCAAATCCTCTAAATTAAGCTTAATCCCTTTTTCTTTCTCCTTATGCTTACTCTCAAGTTACTTCCACATGATAAATTAACTCCACACAAGATTTTACAACATATAAACACAACTTACTCTAATCATTCACCACCTACTACACTTAACCAAAATTTAATCAAAAGTATTCATATACTAAATTAAAATATATATACCTATTAAAATGCATTTGAAATCCATTCCCAAAATAGAATATACATAACTCCCCCCTAATTTATGAAGCACACAAATAAATAATGGAACATCACACCTCTCAAAGGAAAAACATACTTAAAAGAATAAATCATCCTTAAGTTCAACTAAGTTGTAATTCCCTTTAATTAACACCTCTTTAATGATCTAGAAGCACATGCTAATTTCAACATGATAATTAAGCATAAAATATGATTAGAAATGGCTTCTTCATTCAACCTCTAATTCTTAAGCTCATGAATTTGAATGACAAATACAATAGATTTAAGAAAATACAAAGAACATAAATTAAACTATAAAAGCCTATGAAATTAAACTAAAGATAGGATAAAATTTTATAGAAAATAACAAATAAAACACAACTTATAAAAAAAATATTAACGATAATTTAAATAAAAAGGCTAGAAGAGTTTTGGTTTATTGAGTCCCAACTCGACTTATGTTACTCTCTAGCACCTGAGCTTATGAACCAAATATGGGTCTCTCCAGGCTTTGCTTGTCATTTTCTCCCATCAGTAGGAGAAACTTGTCAAAGTTCATTGAAGTTGCAAATTCCATACTTTAATGAAGTATGACTTGACCCTTGGCTCATTGAAAATGAACTCTACCGGCTCTTCTAGCCTTAATAAATTCTTCAAGTGGACTGAATTAAGCATTTCCACTTGAAAATTGAACACTCTTGCTCCTTTGGTGATAAATTCTTCGTAAAAGGCTGAAGCACTCCTTCCAAACAAACACATGATTTCTTGTCCCTTTTTTTCTGCAAGCACCCCAAAATTATATTCTTCTTTGTAAACCATTAATGTATGATTTACTTCCTCCTCCTTACCACTATCACTTTGAAATTGCATTTAAACACTCAAGAGTTCTAGTTTGGATTCCAACCTTTCAATTCCTTTTCTTGATCTCTCGATAAACTCTCTTGACTCTTGATTGTCTCTTCTTGAATCCTTAACTTCTCTTCTTAAATTTTAAATGTAGCCTCCCACTTGTCCTTTTTAGCCTTAAAATGTTTCTCCTAACTTTCAAGTAACTCCAGGAGACTTTGAACTTTAGAAGTGGTGGACTCTTATGGCACCCCTAGAGAATAAGGATCAACAAAAATGGTGAATATGTATACAAGAGTTGTACTTCCTACATTTCTCTCTTCAAATCATTCGTTTGTTGTTTTAAAAGGAACAATTCATAATCTTAAACATCAACTTGCATCATCTTGAAATATGTCTCAAAATCATGCTATAAAAAATAATCACCATATCAAAAGCAAACAAAATACAAATATTAGACTAACTCAATTATGGATATTAAATAACCAACACCACTATTCCCCGATAATGGTGCCAAAACTTGATCGGTATCTAGCAAGTGTACTAGATCAGCTAGTAATATAGGGAAATATAATTAAGACCCAAAAAGTATCAAACCCAAGGGAACATGGATTGTTAAGTAAAATACCTATGTAATTGAATTTAATTAATCTAAGATTATGTCCCAAGTTTTTTAATTGAAAGAAAAAACTAAGTTAAATGTACAATTAAGAAAATCAAAAACTAAGACTAGACTAACATAAATTAAATACTTCTGCTAAAGAAACTATCCACCTCAACTTCTATTATAATAACTCAAATCAAAATTAAAATAAGTGATTATGGAAAACTAGTTAAATAAAAATAGATATCTTATTCAGAATACCATTCTAAGTTATAAATCCTCTGTAATACTTAGCATAACAATCCATTTTTAAATTCATAAACCATCATTAGATCCTCTCGAGAGAGATCTAAATCTAGCCCATTCTCAATTTAGCCTTCTTAAATTTAAATCAACTCATGAACGACAAATCACAGCCTCAATTCTCATAACTCAAAAATACATCAACATGAGAAGAATAAGCAAAAAACATACATATCCTCAATTAAAGTCTAAATTAGCATTCAACCATCTATTCGATACATAAAACATAATTCCAACCATAACTAAATATAAGATTTAGCCCAAGAATTAAGAAATAACACACTTGCATTGAAAATTAAACTCTAATCAAAGTCATTATTGTAAAAGTATGAGGGTTCAAGTTTTCCTTAGTGAAAGTAAGAAAACTTCTCACTAAACATGATTGAAATAATTAAAAAATAAATATAAAAAAGATACAATACACATAAAGCTTCAAATTTGCTCTTGATGACTTCTCAGCACAGCAGTATGAAGCTTGAATCTTTTAGAGAATTGAAAACTTAGAAAACAAGAAAACTATACTAAAGTAGAAAATAAACCCTAATTTAAAAAAGATAAAAGAAAGAATAAAAACCCTAAAAAAAGCTCCTCTTCTTTCTTCAAAATTTGAGCACTTCACATAGTGGTGTTTTTATCTGCTTAAAACTCTCCAAGATGAAAAAATCCAGCTGCACTTTAACTTTTTGTTTCAGAAAAATAAAACTTTAATCGTAATTCAAACACCTTACCTTAAGAGAGGAGAATTACCCTCAAAAGAGGAGAATTAAAAATCTATGACTTTTGGGTTGCCTCGAGAGAAGTGATTTTCCCTCACCCGAGGTGAATACTCCTACCTTTCATTTGCCTTGCTTTCCTCAGGAGTAGGCTATTTCCCTCAGGAGAGGAACTTTATTAACTCTAACCTTTCACTTTTTCCTCTATGGAGGAGAATTTCCTCTCTCCTAAGGAGAAAGCTTTTGCTCTTTAATGTGAACTTCCTCTCTTTGAAATACAAAAAGCTAATTTCCTCCTTTAGCCCTAAAACTTTCTCTTTTCTTTAATTTAGTTTCTAAAAACACCAAAAAATTACAACTAAGTCCACAATCACACAAATTAAGAAATTAAACATAAAATTAACTAAATTAACACTAAAATAACATATTAAACACACTAAAACCATAGTAAGAATATAGTTAAAATTCACAAATATCAAATACCCTACAATTAGTTTTTACTCACCCTCGAGAAAATTTGAACAAACCAACTTTTATAAATAATCAAACTTCAACAAAGAATTATAAAATTCAAAATCACGGCTAGCAATCTAGCAAGAGCACTTAACAAAACTCCAACTAAATTAGATTAAACCAAGAAGATATAAGCTAGTTTTTATGTGTGTATGTGTGCAAGACCAAAAAATTTTAATCATTTTCAAAATCAAAACACCAGTGCACTTCATAGTTAAGCTTTTGAATTAATGTATACCTAAATGTACAAGTGATTTCACACTTAAAACTCTAAAAGCACCACAAACCTCTCCTTTAGCACTGGATTCCAAAGGTCATCTTTGCTAAACACTCAAAATGAAACATAGAATCACTAGGTCTTTAATAGGTGGTAATGGGGTTAGGGTGTTGGCTATCAAAGAATGGATAGAAGATAATAAAAAAAGAATAGCCACTCTATGCTTGAATATACCAAATTTCTAAATTTCAATCTACTATGAATATACCCATTATCCATACTCACATACTCTATACCATATAGATTAAGCACTTTTAAGAGAGAAAATCACTAAAATTCCTATTAATTTATCAATTCAATAACTATTAAGAAGCAAAAAATCTCTTTCCCTTATAAATACCCCACATTTAATGTTTTGCCAACTAATGCTAGTTTTATTGCAACTTTCTTTTTTCTTCTTTTTCTTTTTTTTATCCTAGCTTCATTATAGGGAACCAATGATAATATGGGTATTTACAAGGTCAATTTTCACTAATTTCTTGACTTTATCAATAAGCCTTGACAATAATACCAAAATCCTTTTTCTAACTACACCCTTTAAGATAGCTCACAAAAGTTAATCCATCCAATCCTAGAGTAGCCAATTTTAGAAGGAAAGATAAAGGTTTTTAAGCTTATATGGTACATAAATGAATGTAATAAGAAAAATGAATATGGCACACATTAAGCATGCCTCATTAGGCTCAAAATGGCTAACAAAAGAAAAATATGCACATAGGGAAGGAAACAAGTTAAGATTATAGCTAAACAAGAAAAATATACCTAGATCACCTTTTAAGTTGTTTGAGTTGTTTCTATACTTTGAAGGGTGATGAGGAAGGTTCTAGTATCCTAAAATTCCTTGATCAACTATTTGAATGCATTGCTTTTTCTTTTATTTAAAAACTAGTTCTTAGTGTTAAAAAACTGGAAACTAGCAAATATAGTTCAAGTTGGATGTTACGCTTGCTAAAATTCCATTAAACAACATGTTTGTCTTAATGCTAAAGAATATTTTTACCATTACTCATTTTAAGTTAAAGTTCAATATGTTCAATTTTGATAATAAACTAGGGTGAACGAAGCTAAATGTATAATGCATAATATTTGAATTAAACCTACTCAATTATCATGCAAACTACACACTAAACTAAGCAAACTAAAACAAAAACAAAACAACTAAAAAAATAATTAAAACAATTCATGAGCCTGATAAAAGAACTTCCTTGAATTGATAAGTTTAAAATCGAGTTCAGATGAGTTCTATCCCCCTCTTTCAAATCTTGTTATCCTCAGCAATATTAAGCTCGAATTTCTATAGTGGTGGAGTGGTGGTGATGATGGTGATAATTGCTCACAAAAGTGCTCGGATCAATATACAATGGAATGTGTAATATGAAAGGACTAGAAGCACTAGCATTCCTTGTTCTCTTATGGGCCACTACACAATTCAAAACATCAAATTTTCTTTAATTCAAAGGTCAAAATTATCCTGAAGAAAAATAAAGAAAATTAAGCTTAAAGACATCAATTTCCAATGTACTATAGCGATTGCTCAAAGAGTAAAAAAAATCAAGTGTAGAAAGAAAACAGTGACAATTGATATTGCATGAGGGAATGTGTGTCTTGGATTAAGAGGTGTGTCTTGGGTAAGGAATATGTGTAAATGGGCAAGAATGAAGCATGGAGGTGTGAGGAAGTGTTAATTGCCTTATAAAGGCTTGGTCCCTCGGGAAAGAGGATTCTCTTCAGGAGAGGAGAATGAATTAGCTTGGGAGAGGGTATGGTCCTTGGAAGAGGGAAAAGCTATGGGACATAAGGCTTTTTCTTTTTTAAAATCAAATTTTACATGCCTTTGATGAGTAAACATCTAAATTTATTAGGACTTATTCAATACATAAAGGCCTATATTACAAGCAATGCATTATGGCACATGCCCCCTAGTGGAAGTGTCTATGCCATTACATGGGCTTTTGGTCAAGTGTTATAGTTTTAAGGCTACCCAAGCATAGTCCCTGCCAATGGATATAGCTCATTACAAGCATGATGATCGATCGAGTCACCATTTTATATACCATAAAGGCATGAAGCTTGGGCTGGTGGTCCTCCTTAATGCTTCCCTACATTGAGTAAATGTAAAGTCATGCTTTAGTAATGCACCCGGGTTAAAAAGGGGACGCCTAACTTAATTCCAAGGCTCTAGCATGAATGCAATGTAATTTATTTGAAAAAGAGATAAGATTTCTTAATCTTAAACCCATTTATATTAAATTAGCAAAAGGTACTTTCATAGTAAAATCTCATGGGTCCCCAATGGAGTCACCACTATAACGTGCATTGAACCCCTGGTTAGTATCCAACTTGTTCTCGAAAGCTTGCTTTTAGGATTTGAGACCGAATAAGGTTTCAATTTGACAAATTTCGGGCCTTAAAAAGGCATGAGACAGCGTCTTGGGGTACCTTTATGCCATTGTTAGTGATCAATCTATGAGGGCATCTATTGGGCAGCACAAGGTAGGTATCATGGAGTTGCCACCTAATAAAACATTGGTAAATGAGTTCTAACCTTATGAGGCCAAAACTAAAGATAAGTTTGAGACTTCACTCTTATTCATATGCTTGGTTAGTATTATATAAATAGGTTTTAGGATTAGTTATTTTATCTCTTTTCTCACACAAGTTATCATACTAGAAAAATAAACGGCACACTCATTCATGTTGGAAAGCTACAAAATATTTTATAAAGAAAGCAACAAAGCATGGCATAAAAAGTGATAAAATAGAATTATAGACAAATGGATAAATTATACATAAAATGGGAAATTTATTGAATATCAATTTAGATGGGGACATTGGTTTTCGCATGCATATTTTTCAAAAGAATAGTGTTTCGTGTGTATTTTGGAAAAATTATGATAATGAATCCCATTTTACTATGGAAAAATCTATATTAATTTATATATAAAAATCATTTACATTTAAAAAAAAATTTATAATTTAGGTAAAATTTTGTGGTACAAAAAATAGAACATTGGTATTATTTTATTAGAAAAATTCCAATTAATTAATAGAAATAGTTTTCATGGCATTTTTGTTTTAAGCGTGTGAAAAACCTTTATTATTACAAATAATTTACAAAAATATGAAAAATAGAGAATTAAATAGAATAAAAATGTAAGATAACTGTGACTCATTCGTCATGGCCTTTAAATGCCTCCATCCACCTTAGAAGTGTGCGTAAAGTGACAAGAAAACAAAGAAAGGTTATGTTCAATTAAATGTAAGTAATAAAAAAATAACTGCAAAACTATAAATAAATATGGAAATATAAATAAATGCAAAAATTTAAATATAATATAGTATAATATAATATAATTTAATTTAATTTAATATATACAATATTTAAATAGTATATATAGTATAAATATAAATAAATTTAAAAAAATAAAAGAAAAAGAGTGAAAAATAATTATATGGATAAATAGATATTGATATATATATATATGTGAATAATAATATATATAATAATAAATATAGTATTAAGTAGTAGTAGTAGTAGTAGTAGTAGTAGTAGTAGTAGTAGTAGTAGTAGTAGTATGTGCAAAATGAAATAAGGAAATGGAACAAAAAGGAAATAATGAAGAAATGCAAAAGATGGCCCAAATATACATAGTGCCAGCAAACCATGTACCAGAAGGGAGTGTAGCCAAATAAAAAGAGAAAAGGAAAGTGTCAGCCATGAGTTAATGGAGAGGAAAAGGCAACGAAAGACTATGTCAGTTGTTAAAAGTAAGCAATGCATAAGTCAACTATAAAAAGAGTTCTTTTAGCGATGGGAGAAAATAAGTGTTGCTAAAATAAATAGATAAAAATACAACACAAAAGGCTAAGCACCGACGGGCACTTGGCTTGGTTCGGCCATGACTAACCTTCGATAGTGAAATTCATCATTGCAACACTGCACTTTTAACTAAAAAAATCTAACCAATTTTAATATTCAAAACAACATTATTAAACTTGTTTTACATTATTTTTAAGCAATTTAGCATGCAAAAGAAAAACTAAGAAATCAATAAAAAATACACATTTGGACATTAAAAAAAACTTATTTACAGAGGCAAAAATAGAGGAGAGAGAAAATATTCAAGACTTGAATTTAACTTCACAAACTCATTTAAGTCTCTATTATATAAATTTATATGATAAAAAAATTTATAAAATGAACAAATGTTGAAGTATATAAGCTAAAATCACAAAATGAAAAATTGAAAAGTCATGACCAAGTGAGGAAAAAGATGAACAGTAAAAAATATTTAATATGTTTACTTAATTTACATGATTTCTTTCTAGTTCTAATTGATTAATGAATGAAATAATGGTACAAATCAAGAAATAACACAGAAAAAAAAAAGCAAGAATAAAAAAGATGAAAGACCTTTATTATTACAAATAATTTACAAAAATAGAGAATTAAATAGAATAAAAATGTAAGATAATCATGACCCATTTGTCATGGCCTTTAAAAGCCTCCATCCACCTTAGAAGTGTGCGTAAAGTGACAAGAAAATAAGGAAAGGTTATGTTCAATTAAATGTAAGTAATAAAAAAATAACTGCAAAACTATAAATAAATATGGAAATATAAATAACGTGTAAATATAAATAAATGCAAAAATTTAAATATAATATAATATAATATAATATAATACAATATTTAAATAGTATATATAGTATAAATATAAATAAATGTAAAAAATAAAAGAAAAAGTGTGAAAAAATAATTATATGGATAAATAGATAGTGATATATATATATATATATATATGTGTGTGTGTGTGTGTGTGTGTGTGTGTGTGTGTGTGTGTGTGTGAATAATACTATATATAATAATAAATATAGTATTAAGTAGTAGTAGTAGTTATTGGAATTTAACAGTTACATGCATCACATACATGAGCGAAATTTTAAAATTTTTTTAACCATTAGATCTGATCTTGCCATGAATACACAATATAACTATATGAGAATAAGAAAAATCATCTTTGATTTTTGTTGAACAGTTGATTTTACTTCGCACCGGGTTGTCGCAAACCACAGTGTCCAAAATCGAACACCTCCAATGAGTAATCCACACTAGAGAGGGGTAAATTGAACCAACAAATTGGTGTTTAGCTAGGGCTGGCCGAAATTTCCAAGAGCTAGCTTAGGAGTTGGCGCAAAAGGGAGAGAGAGATTAGAGACAAAGACTTTCTTTTTGTTTTTAATCACTTAACTCTAATTCTCATTAGATGGCCTTTTATAGTTAGGTTAAAATTCCAAATCCTTAAAGAGATTGGGCTCTTTAAAATTGCTGGAGAATTATTAATTGGGCCTCTGGAATTAATTATAATCATTTGGGCTTAATTAAATCCAATTTAATCCTTTTCATAAAAGTCTATGCACAAAATCCACAAACTAGGCCTTTTGTGCATCTAATTGAAATTAAATACCCAAATGGATTCCAAATCCAACCAAATTAAATATGTGAGTTCCATAACACTTATGTAACATATATAAATTAATCTGGTCCAAGAAAAAGCCTTCTAAGCCCTTCTGTATGGAGTTGGCGTATGGCCCTCTTCTAGAGGGCTTCCTCCAACTTCTTCATTCCTTTGGCCCTTTATAATTTCTCCAATGGACCTATTAATTATTATATCAGTCCTATAACACATAGTAGTCTTATAACACTTATAAGATAATAATAATTAATCATAAAATACCTTATTTCAATTAGGTCCAATTTTGCAGAACATTTCTCAAAAGTTCCGCGGACAATTTTATTTGATCATAATTAATTAAACTCTTTAATTAATTATTATCTTATTCACTTCTCTACCTTCATAATAATATCAAATATTATTATCCTTGTTAATTTACCATTTTACCCTTTTCTCTATATGTGTGTGACCTATTGGGTTCATATCCATGTTGGCAGTATAATATGTAATTGTGAGTTCTATTCAAAACTCACATGATTTAAACTCCTTTAAAACATTTTATCAATATGTATTGATATTTTGATACATCATTATACAAGTCATGATTGGCCTCTAGCTAGGCATCATGACTACCCAAATGTCAGGAAAGTCATGTGATTTGACTTTACCCTTCCATAGAAACAGTTACCTTGCAATTACTCCTTTCACCACTCTTATCTCAATTAGATTCTGAGTATGGATTTCTGTCAACTCATATAAATTTAATTATGTATGTTCTATTAATTTAACCATTGTTCCTTCCGAGATGGATGGAGATCTGTCAACTCATATAAATATAATTATGTATGTTCTATTAATTTAACCTTTGTTCCTAAAATGCCCTTCATGGATCTCCATCCATCTCGGCATATTACTCTGGCCAGAGATTCTCTGAACAAGGCAATTATAGAATCATGCGAGATAACTTTCCTTGTTAAATCTGGGATGGTGAATCCTTTTTCAATCACTCAACTATCTTCAAGTAGGTCATGATATACCCAATCTCCTAACTATGTTCACTCCCAGTTGGAAGTAATCAGTTATGGAGTCAAAGTATACCACTTGCTACTTAAGATAACTTTGGTGATCTCAAGTCTAAGGATACTTGCACAACAGCTATAAAGAGATTCCTCACTGACATAGATTTAATATCCATGTGAGGATTCTCTATGCAGGTCTCCAATGAACTTGTTCTTCTAACAAGCATCCACATGTTAGCTTTGATTATCTTCCATAATCACAGTTATAAGAACCACTGCTTGAACCATTCAAGAAAAATAACATGTGCTGGTCTGTCCAAATTAACAATATCCTATCTTGTTAATTCTATGACTAGGGATATTTAGATATTAAGACATTTGTATGCAATAGACATCCCACATCATGAACACCTTCATGATTGCCTTTGCACTGTGTTTATAATATCTAGGACTTCATTTATTAATTTAAGATTTACAAACTCATGTATTCGAACATAACATTAATAAATGAATGATGCCTTTTATTTTGAATATAAATTTCATACATATGAAAAACATCCCTATTACATGGGTTCTAGGGCATACTCTCTAGCAGCAGCAACAGCAGCAGCAGCAGTAGTAGTAGTAGTATGTGCAAAATGAAATAAGGAAATGGAACAAAAAGGAAAGAATGAAGAAATGCAAAAGATGGCCCAAATATGCATAGTGCCATGCAAACCATGTACCAGAAGGGAGTGTAGCCAAAAGAAAAGAGAAAAGGAAAGTGTCAGCCACGAGTTAATGGAAAGGAAAAGGCAACGGAAGACTACGTCAGTTGTTAAAAGTAAGTAATGCATAAGTCAACTACAAAGAGAGTTCTTTTAGCAATGGAATAAAATAAGTTTCACTAAAACAAAATAGACAAAAATACAACACAAAAGGCTAAACACCGAGGGGCACTTGGCTTGGTTCGGCCATGACTAACCTTTGATAGTGAAATTCATCATTACAACACTAGACTTTCAACTAAAAAAGTCTAACCAATTTTAATATTCAAAACAACATTATTAAACTTGTTTTACATGATTTTTAAGCAATTTAGCATGCAAAAGAAAAACTAAGAAGTCAATAAAAAATACACATTTCGACATCAAAAAAAACTTATTTACAGAGGCAAAAATAAAGGAGAGAAAATGTTCAAGACTTGAATTTAACTTCACAAACTCATTTAAGTCTCTATTATATAAATTTATATGATAAAAAAATTAATAAATTGAACATATGTTGAAGTATATAAGCTAAAATCACAAAATGAAAAATTGAAAACTCATGACCAAGTGAGGAAAAAGATGAACAGTAAAAAATAATTAATATGTTTACTTAATTTACATGATTTCTTTCTAGTTCTAATTGATTAATGAATGAAATAATGGTAGAAATCAAGAAATAACACCAAAAAAAGCAAGACTAAAAAAGATGAAAGAGTAAAAGAAATCAAGGCATAAAAGGAAAAACAAACATTTACAAAGTTCATAAAAACACTTGACAAAGATGCTTTTGGAGCTCCAGAATATTACACTTATATTTTTTTTACTCAAAGAACAAGGAACTCTAGACTTTTTAGTATGTTCTTTTGTTTTTGCTCTCTCTATGTTTTTGGTTTTTTTGAAAACACAATGTGTGTGTGTGTGTGTGTTTGTATGGAAGAGAGAAACTAAAAGATAAGGAGAAGACAAAGAGAGTAAGCCCCCATAAGACCATGTAAAATTTGTGTTTTATAGGTAAAAAATCACTGCTTTGCTTGGAATAATATTTGGGAAAAATATCCCAATGTTCCTATCCATTTTGGGTGAACAAAGGGGGGAAATTTGGTTTTTAGGTTGTTTGGAGTGTGATACATGGGTGGCACTCAGTGATTCATAGACGCCACTCACTCAAGGGCTTTGAGTGAGTCACACCCCAATTCAACCCTTTCTCAACCAACTGACACCCTAGTCTAAAATGTTTCTCAACTTTTGGGCTTGAAAACATCATGTTTTTTACAAGGTTATTCCTTAAATTTGTTTCCCTATGTCTTAAATTCCTAGTAAATCAAGAATCAATCAATTTGGATTTGTAGATTGAGCTTTATGGCTAAAATACTGATGATTACTCCTATATAACTTTTAGGGACAAAATTGATGTTTTGATTTTAAAAATTTACTCGAATTAGAATCTAGTCATACTTTCTTCATAAAAGTTGTTCCATATTATTATAGTTTCTATCAAAATTGGATTCAACTCAAAAGGAGCTCTAAGGAAGGAGTTATGTTAAAATTATTATAGAATGCTCCAGAGATAGGGGACAGATTCAAGTCATCTAGGTTCAAGCCTAATTTTGAGGGTGTTAAAGATTGAACTAGGTTTTATATCCCTTCACAAAAGTTGTAGTTATATGTCTTAAGATTGTTATAACTTTGAATTTGCTTGATTAAGAGGTTTACAAGTTGAGATAAGGCTAAAATACATAGGACCACTCCAAATTCCCAAAATTATTTTTCCTATTTTGCCTATTTAAAAGAAATAAAGGGCGAAGCTTGGAAAAAAATTAGTTTTAAGAACATTAAAAACCTGGGGAGAGACAAATACTTCCATTCCTTATCTTTTATGAGAAATATTTTCCTCACTAAGTAATCCTTATTAGAAGCCGCGTAAAAATCCAGTGTCTATAGTATGCAATATAAAATTTATTAATAAAAATTTGTATATAATTAATAATTATATTAATTATAAAACTCTAAAAATTATAATTATAATATACATAAAATGCAAAAAAATGGTGAAATATAAGTAATTTGTTTTTTAAAATTATGATTTGCAATCAAAATAAGCACAAGATTCAATTGATTTAAAAAAAGGAATGAGAGATTTTAGGGTAAGATAGTAAATAAATTGAAGTGAAATTATAAGAAGTGAAATAGTGGCTAAATTTAAAAAAAATGAAGTAAAAAGTACACAAAATAGAATACATAGTACCCACAGTGTACCAATAATGTACCTATGACATACCCAAAATTGAAAGAATAATAAAATAAATATGTACCTGGTATGTATGCATAGTCACCTGTACCCAGTACAAATATGCCACTTAACATGATACTTAGATGAAACAATTTATAGGGCGAGGTAGGGTGGGATGGGGTGGGTGATAATATTTGCTAGTGTGTTTGAGAAGATTGTGTAGTGTGGTATGGTTAATTAGATTTAAAATAGGAGGAAATTTTCAAAATAAAAATAATTTTAATAAAAGATAAAAAAGATAAGGATTATATTAGAGTATAAATAGAGTAATCAAAATTAAATAAACATTATAAAATAAAAAAATAGAAAATCATACAAAACCGCCAATTTGGCGGTTTTAAAATTTGAACAAAATAAAACCGACGGATTAATCATGGAAATCCATACCCATAAAAAAACCCATCTGTAAAGCGCACTGAATCTCTGTTATTTGATTTGGGTTTCGAGTACCTACTTTTAAGTTATGGCATTAGATAAAAGGTTCATTAACTCATGAAGGCCGGTTGCTTAACAATAGATAGGAATTCAACCCAATTTTCCATGTCTCAAACCTCGAAAAGGCATGAGACAGCATCTTGGGATACTCCCATTCCATTGTTGGCAATCAACCAACAAGGGCATCTGTTAGGCACCACAAGGCAAGTATAAAGGAGTCACCACCTAATAAAATATTAGAAAAAATAGTTCTAACCTTATGAAGCCAATAACAGAGATAATTTGAGACCTCTCTCATATTCAAACCCTTGGTTAATATTATATAAATGGATTATTTAGATTAATTGTTTTATCTCTCTTTTCAAGCATATTATCATGCAAGGAAAAGGAAATATGCACTCAACCACGTATAGAAAGCTATAAAGCATGTTATAGGAAGCAGTAAAATTATCATATAGAATTATGCCTACTTCAATGAATAAATAAATTTTGCATAAAATAAGAAATTTATTGTGATATCATTTTTAGTTGGAACATTAGTCCCATATGCATATTTTATAAGAGAATAATGTGTGTATTTTGAGAAAAAATGCGGACAATAGATCTCATTTTATTATGAAAAATAATATATTCTAGAGTATATGATATATCTATAATATATTATAGAAATATAAATAGAAATATAAGGTGAATAAATATAAACAAAAATGAAAACAAAAGCGAATAAATAAACATATGTGTGTATATATGTATGCGCGGGTATATATATGTAACTAGATATTTATTTAATGAAAAAATAAATACATAAATGCAAATAAATGTGATAAATAAAAATATAAAATACATACACACATACACACACACATATGTGTGTGTGTGTATGCATAATAAACAAATAAATATGAAATAAATAAATAATGGTTAATAAATAAATAATATACTATATAATATATAATATAAATATATGAGTAATAAAATATAGACAAGAACATAAATATAAATAAGATAATGCATGATGCATCCTCAATTCAAGCAACATACCTTTACGCACATATTCAATATATCATTATATTAAGGTAAGAATATAATGCACGTTTTAATTTATCTAATCTTTACACATTCATATTTGTGCCGATGGGATTTTTGATAAATGGATGTTTGTAGATCAGTTAAAATATAATATTCATGTTACCAGTCCTTTAGGTAGTAGTGTGTGGGTCAGTAAAGTTTTTAGAGATTGCCCTATTATCATTCATGCTTTTATTACAATTTATACTTTAATTTTCAATCATTTATTTCATGTTCATTATTTCATATACTAACCATAAACATGTGTTTGTAAAGTTCTATAAGCATCTAAGAAAGTTCGAATGCAATTCAGTGACTTTTTTTTTAGAAAAACTTACATTTTAACTAAAACAGAGGGACTCATGGTGGTCACCAATTCATGACCACAATAAGGGTCATCTCAAAATAAAAATTTTAGTCTAAAATGCACCCTCACATTGGTCAGAAAACCTTGACCGTCATAATGCCCTCAAATTTCACTTAGTTCTTTTAGTGGAATTCCTAGTTCACTTTGCTTTGCAAGTTTGACATGGTTTTAACTAGATTTAGACCTAATAATCTATAGACTTTTGTTCCCCTATGTCTCTAGTTTCCATAAACACTTAAATTAGGTCATTTGGACTTCTAAATCATGAGTTATCTCTAAAATAACATAAGATGATCTTATTGATAGGACAACAACCATCATTTTATTTTGAACTAAATTTTGATGGTCATAGATGCAGAATTAAGTTCTAGCCTTTTCATATAAATTTTATTTCTATGAGTCTAGTTTATCCTAAAATTTAAATCACCCTATTTAGGGCTTTATAACTCAACTTATACTCAAAATAGTCGTGACAGGTCCTGTGATTCTTATAGCAGAGTTTCACTTTATCACTAGTTTTGCCTTTTGTCAACTTATTTACATATCTAAGTTTTCAATAATACTCCCAAATAATTCACATAAATTAAATAGCATTAATGTTAAATTTTCTCCTATCAAACACATATATAAGAAATTTTAAATTCCCATACCTTATTTGACCAAATTTTTCCTCTAAACACCTTGTCTTTGCTTTCCTTTGTCCTTGCTACCTCTTTTTACTATAAACACATTCATTTACACATTTGAATCAAATTTAAATCTCTGAAATTCAGCTCCTCTTATAGATCAAGAAAAATACGAAAAAAATTAAGTGAAAATCCCAAGTAAACTTACCTCAATTACTTAAACATTTCGCTTTATTTACCCTCTATCTTTTATGACCCTTAGAAGTAAAATTTAGAGAAAATAAATAAAGAGAATTGAGGTGAGGATATCTATATTTTGGCCTTAGTTATGGCCGACCAAACCTCTCTCTTCCTCCTTAAATATGTTTTACTTTAAACCTTCTAGGAGACAAAGTGCAAAAATCTCATTGGTCAAACTCTTTTTTAATATTTGGTCAATTTGCTTTCAATCCTTTTCTAACTTTTATTTTTTAATTAATTTAAATCATCATTTCTCTTTCAATTTAGCCCCTCTTTAAATATATAATCATTTACTATACAATTATTTACATACCCTTAATAATGACTTAAATACCGATCATATCATCATTAGACAATTAACATCCTTATGTACTACCACACATATATTTATATGTCCCAATTCTTCCTAAGTATTTCTTAGGGTGTCATAAAAGTACAGTCATTACATCACTAAGGTGGTGCTAGTAAAGGGAAATGCTCTCAGAATTGCTTGAAGAAGTTTGTTAAATCCACTCGAAGGGCTTCAATACTACACTGTATTGTTGCTATTTGCTCCTCCTAGACCTCTAACTACACCTAAACCCATCAAAGAAATCCACTATCTGTAGGGTCGAAAGGGGAACTGGTGCTGCTGTAGGGACTAAATCCATCTACTCCTCATCATCAGTCTCAGAAGTGTCATCCTGTGCAATTGGGGGTAATGGTGTGCATCTAGTTTGGACCATGTGAATATACTTAGCCCTTATCATCAAATGAGGGTTCAACAAGGCATATTGATCCTCTTTTAAAATATTAATATTTTAAAACATTTTAAATCCATATAGATACCCCTCCAAGTGGATCACCCAGCAGCTGGTGGTTAATCGCTCAAGCTATCACAGTGACCATACCTCCAAAAAGCAATCTTTTTTACTATTTTAGGCTTTTTTTGGAGGTCCTCAATCTTTTGCCATAAATAATATGCTCTATTTAACCTAATCCCTTCCAGCATAGATTGAAGGAAAAACACCTCTGATGAGTTGACATTTCCTGCACCTTTTGTGTGCCTATAGAATGATAAGGCAAAGAAGTGATGTAAGATATGGCAAGCATGGTTCCTCAAGTGATGAGCTTTATTCTGTTTGCCATATACATAATTGGCTTTATGTCATCCCTTACAATAGCCCAATTATGTTAAAGAGCAGCGTTCAGTAATTCCATCACACTATCGAATAGAAACCTTAAATACTCTATGAATTCCTTGAAAGTGATGCATTACTTCTTTCTATTCAATCGAAAGGTGACTACCCCATCATTATCATCTTCAAACTCAAAATAGCAATGGAATGTGGTGATAAAGTCTCTAGTGAGATCAAAGTAGATTTTGAGGCCCTAAAATATGCCCTAGAACAATATACACATACTTTAGTGGTATTAGAGTTGAGACATGTATAGTTAGTTAGTAAATTGTAGGATGGGACCTAGAGGGAGTTACTTTAAAAGATAGGGGCATGATGGTAATTTCATTTAAAGTATGCACATGCATAATTAGAGAGACATTATATGGGATTAAATTGAAAAAAGAAGAATATAGTGGGGTGGAATTGAAAAATTAAAAAGAGAAAGAGAGCAAGATAGAATTCTTTTAAGATCTACAAGTAGACTAGTAAGAAGCTGCCACCTTGCTCACTCTAGAAGTTATATAAAAATGTATGAAAAGCCAAGAAATAAAGAGGAAGAGATAGGCAGCCACCCTAGGGTCTAAAATACAGCAATGTCCCAAAATTTCTATCCATCTCCACCACTAATACCACAATTTTAGCTATATATTTTAAGAAGAGAGAGAATTTAGGGTTTAGACATTTTTAAGGTAATAATTCCCTCTCTTTCACTTCGCTTTTGCTCCATATATTAGGAACAAAAATTGTTGAAGTAAATAGATGTTTATATATGTTATTTATTGTATGTAGATGGAGAATCCAGCAAAAAGAAAGAGAAGGAAGTTGAGAAGAGTTGAAGGGGTGCTTTTGGTTTCATCAAAGGGGCATGGGAACTTTTAATTTGCTTGTATGTGCTTTCCTATGTAAAATGACTAGAAATGTTATATTAGATATGTTATTAAGGTGGAAACATGGTTGTGATGCTTAGTTATGCATAAAAGATGAAATATATGAAGTATTCTTGAGATAAGAGAATTATATCCTAAGGTTCACTTAACCCAATAGGATTGTTTTAAGTTTAAGTTGAGTTGTAGAGCTCTAAATTAGGTAATTCTAATTGCAGAATAAACTAGCTACATATACATAAATGTCTTATTCAGAGGTCAAAATCTGATTATGCCTCTAAGACTATCAAAAATAAGCATAAAATGTAAAAATGGCTGTTACATTGTCATTAGGAGCAGTTTGTACTATTTTATGAATATCTCAAGATTTAAAAGCTAAAATAGCTTTATTTAAAATGATGTGGAAACTAGAGACATAAGAAAATAATTTTTTATAAGACCACTATGTCTATAAATCACATTTACTATGTCAAAAATCCTTCACATGTTGAAGTAGAAAGGCTATCTGCTAAAGAACCAAGGCTTAGAATTGACTCAGCTAAGCCAATTAACCAATCCAACTGAACCAACAAATTTTGGACCAGGCAGAAGCATTTGACCCAATTGAGCCAACTTTTTTCTAGTTAAGTCACTTCCCCATTCCATCCTATACTTAACTTTTAGGCCCCAGAACATTACTAAAACTTATTTGGAATTTCTTGAACACTTTTAAAGCACTCTAAACATGTAACCAAGGGTATAATGTGTAATAAAGTACATGTAACACATGATAGAATATTGAGATATGATTATAAAATGAACCTAAACATGAGAAACCATATGTATATAAGTTAGTTTATACCATTACTTGATCTGTATATCAACCTTATCCATGTACAATAATGCAACCAAAATATAAGAGTGCAAATAAGGGCATATATACTTGAACATGCATAAATATATATGAATATGAACAATTGAATATGTTCCAATAAAATGATGCATATGTATATAAATGTGCTTATTCATAAGAATATGTATTCATCATCAATGCTACAATATTATGATTACTTGTGGATACTTGTATGTGTATAAGTGTACAATATGATGAATTGAACATGATGAATGAGACAATGTGAAAAGAAAAATGATTTGATGCTTGCATTTAGAACTTGTTTGTGAATAGATAGGTATGTATATAAGGTACAAGTGCAACTGCCACAATTCTGACCTCTTTTGGGTCCACAGTTTGTCCTTGTTTGGGACCTTAATCTTGATCCCAGTTGGGTCTACATGTCTGATAACTTTGGGTAGCTATGGGATTGATACCTATAGGTATCCATATGATTAATACCTTCACATATCCACCACACCTATTGTCCACACCTATAGAACCTAAGTAGACAATTACAAAAAAAGATGAAGAGATAAATTGTGTATTAATAGATGATGTATTATATGGTTGGACCTATAATGTAAAATTGTTATGGCAATGTTCATTTGATTAATTAATATAATTGCTTTATGGCTTAATGTAAATAAATGATATTATAGTTTTGTTTGTGTGCTTGGGAACCAGTGTTGTGAGTGGTTGTTTAAAACTAATTATTCTTCATTAAGCTTTATAGCTTAGTATGAGTATTTATCCGTGTAGATACCTAAGCTAGGACTCTTCTAGAAGGACATGATCTACAGCAGGAAGGCCAACATAAGACTTAGGAAGAGGTTGGAAGTATGAGTCCTATATTTTCTACTTTTGTGTATGTATATGATATTTTGTGTAACGAAATGTTGTAATGTAAAAATTTGCTAGAAAAAGCTAAATTTTTTAAATTTTAATAATGAGTATGTTGGAAATAGAGACTATGTAAATATTTATATGATACATTTAATTTTTAACCTTGAAATTTATACATGAGTTTATGATATGCACACTTGATATATCCTTTAATAATGGTTGCAAAGGATAGGTAATTAGGCTATATTTATTATTAATATGGTATACATGGTAACTGAAAAGTTACTTAGAGTGAATATTATATTTTTTGTATCAGAACATGATTTAGGCAGTTCTAGCTAATAGAAGCTTAGGAATATACATGTATAGATTATTATTTATGTTGGCCTAATGTAGATGTCTCTATTTCTTATAAATAGTACATTATAGAAGGATTTAGGGAAGCAATAAAAGAAACTGTTGAGAGCAATTTGCCTATGCGATCTAATCCCTCAAATCAAAAATCTTTAGCTTCTACCTTAGGCAAAGTACCTATTGCGGCTCTCGGGGAAACATTGTTAAAAATTTCTCAAGATATAGCCTAGAGTTTACAAATAATGAATGCACCTAAAGCCACCATTGAAGCAATAGGAAACATGGAGTGGAAGAGTTCATGGGTAACACCTTGGAAGAGTCCAAGAAAACAAATTTTGGCTGGAGAAAGTTAAATGAGTGTTTGATGAAACCTAGTGTCCAGCTAGTTAGAAAGGAACTTGTGATGTTTCCTTATTTCAATGAGTAGCATATTATTGGTGGAAGCTAAGGCTTAAGTAACCCTAATTAGCTGACCCATTCACTTAGGAGTTCTTTGAAGAAGAGTTTAAAAGAAAGTATGTTGCTGAAGCCTACAAAGAAGCAAAGTTAAGGCAATTTTTGAATTTGAAGCAAAAGGGCATGATAGTGGCTGATATGAAAAAGAGTTTAGCAGTTTGAGTAATTATACATCGGAACCGATGTTAACTAAAATCTTTAGATACCGAAAGTTTAAAGATGGCTTAAATGAATGAATTAAAGATTGCTTAATTGGAGCTACATCCTTACAGCCTATGAATTATTATCAACTTGTTCAAGTAGCTATTTGAGTAGAGAAATCTAAGTTGTCCAAGAAAGAAAGAGAGCAAAGAAGGAGTTTTTCTTGAGGTGGCTCTTTGACAAGAAAAAAACCTAGAGGTGCACAAGGAATTCAAATTGCTGAGTCTATTAGTAGTCCTACCACCAAGGGTAGACGATGAAGGCCCTCTATAACATCTAGATTAGGCAAAGATACATTGATAGGATAGAGTGAACAACCATAATTAGAGTGTTTATACTATGCCTGAAGGCATTGGGCCATATATAGATTTCTAACAAATGTTTGCTTTAGATGTGGCAGTATTGACCACTTCATGGCTAATTTTCTGATGAAGCAGAATAAGGATCCATATAGCAGGGTAGTATAGGAGCTTCAAATATGCCCCTAGCATCTAGAGGATATGGCAGAGGATGGGGTGGATCAAGCCAATTTAAATCCCAATTTAGAAATGTATCTGAAGTAGTTGATCAACCTATGGATGCTATAGCCCATGTCCGGGCATATGTAATGCAGGCTCATGAAGATCAAGATGCCTTAGAAGTATTAGTAGGTATTTTCTCTCTTTTTAATATTAATGCACGTACACTTATTGATCTAGGTTCCACACACTCATACATTTTCCTTAGGGACATAAGTAGAAAAATGTCATCTATGGACCAATTAGATTTTGAAAAATATGTAACTAGTCCTTTGGGTTATAGTGTTTATGTTAATAAAATGTGTAGAAATTATCCCATCATGATACAAGGGAAAGTATTTTTGGCTGACCTAATTAAGCTGCCATTCATGAATTTGATGTGATACTGGGTATGAATTGGGTGACTACTATCATGCTTGGCCAAAAATACCCTTGCAATAGTGCTTTTCGGCCTATCATTTAAGCTCCTTCATGTGCCCTACAAATTTCTTCATGTATTTCTCAGAGAACATTGTTGCCCTCATCTGTACTCAGGCATAGTGACCAAGGATGGGAATATGATCTCCTGTATAGCTTCTTGTCCAAAATAGCATATAGGCTGGATCTTTGAACTATTTTCCTTGCTTCCACCTAATTTTCTAAGAGGGCACCTGTGTCTAGGAATCTATAGATCGACAATTGCCATCCATCCATCTGTTCATTCATCTATATCGAGCACCTATCATATGAGGGCTGAGTGAGAATAGCCTATACCACCCCATCGGACTTTATTGTATTGTTGGAGGTGTTAGTGTAAGCTCTAGCCCTAAGACATTGCAATAAAACACGTTAGTTAATAAATGAGGCATTTGTTTTATCTATTGTATTCATGTGCATATCAATTGATAGAACTATCCAAGAATGTTGTTTCAGTTTAAGTTATCATGTGTGAGGCACATGGTTGTAAGACCTTGAAACAATAGAGACTTCATTCTAAATATCCCTAGTCAGTCATTATTATGGGAATAACAATGAATTAAGACTAGTATGCTCTCTCTGATAAGTTAAGTTCTGTATTACAGATCATAAAGACAAGAGTGTCAATCAGAGATCATAGATACATGTTTAAAACATGGTATCTGGATTCGATCCGTTCATAAGAACACTACATGGTACAAGTCATAAGTGTTTCTCATATGCAAGTTTTGCATCAGAGTTCTTAGACCTAAAATCTCTATGAAACTCTTTATGAATTACTGTGTGCTTTGACATGCACCTAACGTGCTCATAACAGAGTGATAAGTATGGTATGCTTGGGTATGCATTGATTCATGTTAGAGAGCATGAGAGAAGTGAAGGGATTACCCCTTTCAATAAGAGAGAAAATATCATTGACCACTTGATCAGTGAACTGAGAAGTGTATGGCCATACCGAGATGAAATAATGAGTAATCATTATTTATTTGAGAGTTCAGTATCACTGGAATATCAAGAAAGAAATTAATATATATAAGGATGACTAGTTCTATGCTTTATATTAATTCTGATATTTATAGGTAAGGGACTATACAAAATTGCATTAGGTCACTAAATACCATTTGCATTCTCATTTAATTTGGAATGCTATAATATCTTGCTAGAGAATATATATAGCCTTTGAATTAATTTATTAATTCATTGCCAATATTAAATAGGAAGTGGATCTCGGCATTATCACTTTGAATAACAAGTGATATATTTTGAATATAAAAGAAATAAACCCTAAATGGCGTGAACTAGTTATCTCTCTCACAAAATTTTCCTGGCCGAATTCACAAGGAGAAAAGGATTTCTCCTTGTTCTCTTATGTTCTTGGGCAGCAATAGCAACTAAAAGAAGTGCAATATCAAATCGTGCAGCTTCAATCCTTTGCCATTACACAATATTTAATTAGAAAGCTAGCAATCTCGATTTTAATTCTGTCATTGCAATTATGTGTGTGAACATAGAAAGGAGTAGCGTAAAGGCTGTTCCTTTGGCATTGGTGGTGAAGATCTAAGGAAAATAAATCTTCCTTGGTTACTTGTCATCATCAAAATCAAATCTTGAAGTGCATCTAAAGTTGTAAGTTTTAAAACCCTAAAATTGCATGTTTTCGATTCTTGTTTATGAATTGGGTGGCATGTATGATCGATTTTATTAATTTTTTGCTGTATGATCATCATATAAATTCCATGTCATATTCCATCAGTGGTATCAGAGCCTAAACATGCTTATTTTAGTGCTTTAGATGCATGAAATAATTAATCATAAATCGTTATTATAAAAACATGCAATGCTGAAATTTTCTATTTTGAGTTTTTTGCATTGTATTGGTGTAAAAACGATTTTAAATGATTAGATAGGTATTATAATTAATATGAAATGTTAATATACTTTCCTAAGATGTTCTTAGAGCTGTTAATGGTCGGATATAATTATTAATACCTGATGGTACATGTTAATCTTGAAACTAGGTGCTAGTTGGCATGTTAAGTGTGTGTTTAACAACTAGTTTTCAAAATTAAATGTAAAAACGATTTTGGCATGTTTGTAAGTGATTTTTAAAGATTTAAATATCAGGTTTGGACATATTTTAAATTTGGTTTTAATTCTGGTCCATGACAATTTAATTGATTAATTTAAAAATCACTTAAAACTATTACTAGTTTGTGTTTGTTGCATGTTTAATCAACATTGTTTGTGTTGTTTTGATTAAAATGGCAAAAAAAACATTTAGATCAGATTGGTACAAAATATTAAATCAATATTTATGACCTTATTTAATTTATTAAATGACTCATAAAATTGTTTTAAGTATTTGTGCATTTTTGTGGCATTATATGAGCATTAAACAACTAGTTTCGTTGTTGTTTGTTTGTTTGGTATAAATGCCATGTATGATATATATGTTCTTCATGATTTTATGTTTTTATTCATGTTGGTACATATTATGTGTATTTTTTATGTTTATGGGCTGTATGACATAAAATTAAAAATGGCAAAATTGGAAATTATACTAGAGTTGATTTACGGCACAAATCTAACTAGTTTGTGTTTTGGGCTTTTAAGAGAACTTATTCAATAAGAGGATTTAGTCCATTGGGCTTTGGCCCAGGCCCATCATGGGATCTTCTCTTAAAGGTTCAAGTACATAATTTCCATTAATGGGCTTGGCTAAATTAATTAAAATTGGACTTTATTTGATCCATGAATGTTATGTATATTTATTTGCTTGTTTGGTGTGATGAATGGATATGCATGGTGCATTCATAGGCCCTGGGTTTTTGTAATTAAATATGGTCTACAAGCCATTATTTTATTGTAAAAGTTTCATTTATTTCTTAGAATAGAATTTATTTGAAAACTTTGTAAATCAAGATGAAGCCCACCGGAGTGGAGAAGCCCAACTCGAAGATTCTTATGTAATAGTATAGAATCTTATTTGTAGGTTTTTGGGCCCATGTTTGTCACGCTTTATTTTATGTAATTATATATATATATGCATGCTATGAATGGATGACAAAGCGTATGCCATGTAAGCAATAATAAAAAGAATCCCAAAAATAGAAAGTCACAAAGTTGCCTTCCTAATTTGAAACATGCAAGGCATCAATCGTCGGTCACGTAGACTAGGAGTCCTAGATGCGCTTGATTATCTTTGTGAGGCATGGTTTGTGAATGTAGGTTGGACTTAACATGGAAAGGGATGCTCGAACCTAGGCAACTAATAAATGGGTTTTTGCTATAACATCTTAAAATGTTAGCCCATTTGATCCAAGAGTCATGTACGAGACATGATTGTAGTTTTCCTACCTAAGTAACTTAACTTGTTAGGTGTACAAGCTCAGCTTGACTAATAAGTTGTTGTGAAAAGTGGATCTTAGCCCACATTAAAATCACTAACGTGAATTATTTAAAGGGATATTAATTCGATTTGTGGGATTATAAATAAGACCTCATTTAATCTTGCTAAATTTTATTTTAGATTGAAAATAGTATCTTCAAACAACAATTTCTCATTGTGATCGGTCCTTGAAAAGGACAAACTGAATGGCACCAATTTCATAGACTGATCTCAAAACTTAAGAATAGTTCTTAAGCAAGAGAAAAGGTCGTATGTTTTGGATGCACCCTTGCCTAAAGAATCTGGTAGGAATGCCTCTACGGTTCAAAAGGAAACTTTTGAGACCAAGAAGAGTGACTCAAATGATGTGACCTGTCTGATGCTAGCCATTATGGTGCCTGACTTACAAAAGTAATTCATTGACCAAGAGGCTTATGTGATCATGGTGCACCTCAAAGAGATGTTCTAAGAGCAAGCTCGTCACGAGAGGTTTGTGACAACAAAGGCTTTAATTTCCTATAAGATGGTTGCGGGTACTCCTGTTAGTACCCATGTACTTAAGATGAAAGGGTATCTTGATACTCTTGAGAAGCTTGAGGTACAAGTACCAAAGGAATTGGCCACTGACTTGATCTTAGGTTCATTGACTAATGATTATGATCCATTCGTTATGAATTATAACATGCATGCAATAAACAAGACAGTCACTGAGCTTCATAGGATGATGAAGAGAACATTCGAAAGACCAATCACGTACTTATGGTTCAAGGGGGTATTAAGAAGGGACCCGCTAAGGGAAAAGGAAAGGGAAAGGGAAAGGCAAAACCCAAGAATGACCTGGCTCGGTTCAAGTCAAATGGGAGTGCACCTCAGGCCCAATCCAAGCCCAAGGCACAAAAGCTCAAAGAGAGTGAGAGCACTTGCTTCCACTGCAACAAAATAGGGCATTGGAGGAAGAATTGCACTCTCTTCAAGGAAGAACAAAAGAAGAATGGAGCCAAGGCGTCCAATTCTGGTATTTTTGTTGTTGAAATTAACCTTTCTATTTCTACCACTTGGGTATTGGATATCGGTTGTGGTTCTCACATTTGTTCAAATGTGCAGGGGCTAAGAAATAGGTGGTTACTTAGGAAGAATGAAGTGGACCTCCGTGTGGGGAATGGAGCACAAGTTGCTGCCATGGAGATAGGCGACTATCAACTCACTTTACCTTTTAGACTTTGTTTAGTTTTAAAAAATTGTTATTATGTGCCTGCTATGAGCAGAAACATTATTTCAGTTTCTTTTTTGGATTTGGATGGAATTGATTTTGTTATTAAAAATGGCAATGCTCACATTCGTCGCCAAGCCATTTCATATGGCAATGCCATATTGCAAAATGGCCTTTATATCCTTGATCTACAAAACAAAGAGTCCATATACAACATTAACACAAAGAGGGTTAAATCAAACGAATTAAACCCTACTTACTTCTGGCATTGTCATTTAGGGCATGCAAACGAAAAATACATTTCAAGACTCCACAAAACTGGAGTTCTTGGGTCATTCGACTTAGAGTCTTATAATACATGCGAGCCATGTTTGCATGGAAAAATGAAAAAGAGTCCTTTTAACAAGAAAGGTGAGATGACTAATGACTTATTGGAACTAATACATACTGATGTATGTGGACCTTTAAGTACACAAGCTAGAGGTGGTTTTAGCTACTTCATGACGTTCACATATGACTTCAGTAGATATGGCTACGTCTATCTAATGAAGTACAAATCTAAAACTTTTGAGAAATTCAAAGAGTTTAAGAACGAAGTAGAAAACCAACTTGGCAAAAGTATAAAAGCCATTCGATCATATCGAGGTGGCGAATACTTAAGCTAAGAGTTTGACAGACATCTAAAGGAGTGTGGTATTATTTCTCAGCTCACTCCTCCCGGAATGCCACAATGGAATGGTCTATCCGAATGGAGAAATCGAACTCTGTTGGACATGGTTTGATCTATGATGAGTCAAGCAAATCTTCTTGTCTCTTTTTAGGGTTATGCATTAAAAAATGTTGCGTTTCTACTAAACCGTACTCCAAGTAAAGCTGTTGAGAAGACACCATACGAGGTATGGACTGGAAAAGAACCCAATATGTCATTTCTCAGGATTTGGAACTGTAAAGCACATGTTAAGAAATTAACATCTAGCAAACTATAGTCCAAATCCACTGTCTGCTTATTTATAGGTTATCCTAAAGAAACAAGGGATACTACTTTTACTCACAAGCCGAGAACAAAGTATTTGTTGCTCGCAAAGCTATTTTATTGGAAAAGGAGTTCCTTCTCAAGAAAGACAGTGGGAGTAAAGTAAAACTTGGAGAAATTCAAGTGCCACAAACTCCTATAGAGGATGAATTGGAAATGGGATGAAGTTCACAACCAGTTGTGGAACAAGAACCCATTACATAAGAACCTAGAAGGTTCGGTAGGGCACGTCAAGTGATTGAAAGATATGGATTTCTAATCACTGATAATGACACTATTGAGTTAGTAGATCGTGAGTATCCTACTACCTATCGATAAGCTACTGAAAACCTAGACTCAAAAAATTGGCTTGAAGCCATAAAATTCGAGATGCAATCAATGTACGATAACCAAGTTTGGACCTTGGTTGATCCACCGAAAGGTGCTAAGGTAATTGAATGCAAGTGACTATTTAAACTCAAAGCTTATAAGACCTACAAAGGTAGACTAGTAGCAAAAGGTTTTCGACAAACTCATGGTGTAGACTATGATGAGACCTTTTCACCTATAGTCATGCTCAAGTCCATTAGGATCTTGCTTGCCATAGCTGCATATCATGATTATGAGATATGGCAAATGGATGTCAAAACTGCTTTACTCAATGGAAATTTACTTGAGGATGTGTATATGACACAGCCTTAGGGTTTTGTCAATTCCAAGCATCCTAAGAAGGTTTTCAAGCTTTAAAAATCCATTTATGGATTAAATCAAGCATCCCGAAGTTGGAATCTTTGTTTTGATGAGGCAGTCAAAGAATTTGAATTCGTCAAGAATGAAGATGAGCCTTGTGTGTACAAGAAGGTTAGTGGGAGCATAATAGTAATTCTAGTCCTATATGTAGACGACATCCTTCTCATTGGGAATGAAATTCCAACATTGCAAAAGGTTAAGCAATGGTTGGGGAAATGATTCTCAATGAAAGACTTAGGTGAAGCCAAGACAATACTTGGTATTCGAATCTATAGAGATAGATCGAATCGGCTTTTGGGACTAAGTCAAGAAAAGTACATAGACAAAGTACTAAAGTGGTTTAGTATGGGAGACTCAAAAAAAGGGTACATACCTTTTGCTTTGGGAGTTCTTTTAACTAAAGAATAGTGTCCTAAAACTAAAGAGGAGAGGAACAACATGAGTAAAATCCCATATGTATCTGCTATTGGATTTATCATGTACGTTATGTTATGTACTAGGTTGGATGTTGCTCATGCACTGAGTATAACCAGTAGGTTTTAGCAAGACCCTGGTGAGAAGCACCGGTCTGCTGTAAAGGGGATTCTAAAGTACCTGCAAAGGACTAAGGATCACTTCTTGGTGTATGGTGGTCAAGAAGAGCTCGTCATACAAGGTTATGCCGATGCTGCTTTTCAAACCAACACTCAGGACTCAAGATCGCAATCTGGATTTACTTTTGTTTTGAACGGTGGTGCTGTCAGTTGGAAAAGCTCGAAGCAAGAGACTGTTGCCGACTCAACTATAGAATCTGAGTATATTGCAGCAAGTGAGGCTGCAAAAGAGGCTGTTTGGATTAAAAATTTCATTTTTGGATAAGAAGTGGTCCCAAGCATCCTAGATCCATTAGAAATTTTCTATGACAACAACGGGGCCATTACACATGCCAAAGAGCCCCGATCATACCAGAGATCCAAACACATACTTGGGAGGTACCACCTGATCAAAGAGATAATTGATCGTGGGGACTTCAAGGTTAGCAAAATAGCAAGTGAAGACAATGTAGCAGATCCTTTGACGAAACAGTTACATTCAAATCTGCACAAAGCTCATTTGAGTGCATTCAATCTTAGGGCTATGCCCAATTGGGACTAGTGCTAGTGGAAGATTGTTAGTGTAAGCCCTAGCCCCAATACATTGTAATAAAACACTTTAGTTAATAAATGAGGCATTTGTTTTATCTATTGTATTCCTGTGCATATCAATTGATAGAACTATCCAAGAATGTTGATTCAGTTTAAGTTATCATGTGTGAGGCACATGGTTGTAAGACCTTGAAACAATAGAGACTTCATTCTAAATATCACTAGTCAGTCATTGTTATGGGAATAACAATGAATTAAGACTAGTATGCTCTCTTCGATAAGTTGAGTTCTATCTTACGGATATAAGGACAAGAGTGTCAATCAGAGATCATAGATACATGTTTAGAACATGGTATCTGGATTCGATTTGTTCATGAGAACACTACATGGTACAAGTCATAAGTGTTTCTCATATGCAAGTTTTGCATCGGAGTTCTTAGACCTAAAATCTCTATGAAACTCTTTATGAATTACTTTGTACTTTGACATACACCTAACGTGCTCGTAATAGAGTGACAAGTATAGGTATGCTTGGGTATGCATTGATTCATGTTAGAGAGCATGAGAGAAGTGAAGGGATTACCCCTCTCAATAAGAGAGAAAATATCATCGGCCACTTGATCAATGAACTGAGAGGTGTATGGCCATACCGAGATGAAATAATGAGTAATCATTATTTATCTGAGAGTACAGTGTCACTGGAATATCAAGAAAGGAATTAATATATCTAAGGATGACTAGTTCCATGCCTTATATTAATTCTTATATTTATGGGTAAGGGACTATGCAAAATTGCATTAGGTCACTAAATGCCATTTGCATTTTCATTTAATTTGCAAGGCTATAATATATTGCTAGAGAATATATATAGCCTTTGAATTAATTCATTAATTCATTGCCAATATTAAATGGACCTATAGGATCGCACACAAAGTATTGGGCTTAGAATATTTAAATAAAGTATTGGGCTTTTAATTAAAGTCAAATTAATGTATGTAATGGGTATTAAAATTGTTATTGGACTTTGGTCCATAAGAGAGAGATTCAGCCCACAAGGTTTAATTTTAATTAATTAATTATCTTGTATTAATTAAGTTAATTGATTATTAAAGTCTAAAAGAATTTAAATCAAATTAAATCACTTAAATAAAAATTGAAGTGATCGAAATTCCAAGATAAATATCAAGGGAATTTTGGCACATGTATAATTCTTAAATTAAGTGATTTATTTGATTAAATGTCTTAGATTTATTTCAAATTAATTCAAAAGAGTTTGAATCAATTTATGTTACTTATTTTAAGGAAGTGATTAAGAATGATTTGGCTACTAAATAGGAAGTGGATCTCGGCATTATCACTTTAAATAACAAGTGATATATTTTGAATATAAAAGAAATAAACCCTAAATGGCGTGAACTAGTTTTCTCTCTCACAAAATTTTCCTAGCCGAAATTCACAAGGAGAAAAGGATTGTTCCTTGTTCTCTTGTGTTCTTAGGCAGCAATAGCAACTAAAAGAAGTGCAAGATCAAATCTTGCAAATTTAATCCTTTGCCATTAATAAAATCAATCATAAATGCCACTCAATTCATAAACAAGAATCGAAAACATGCAATTTTAGGGTTTTAAAATTTACAACTTTAGATCCATCAGGAGGATGCCTGGTTGTCTAATAAATTGGCCTTCTGGTTCTCCTCTCGAGGTATTTGTTCGATTGCCCATGAACTTGCTCCCTGTTCTATTCGAGCTAACAGGGTTGATACTATATCTCGGTACTTCATCATCACTTGTTCTTTAGATTTGAATTTTTCTATCAATTGACTGACAACTAACTATGAGTCAGAGTGGATATGTAAGGAGTCGGGTTTTACCTCGAGGGTGAGCTCTAGCTCGAAGCATAACGCCTCATATTCTGCCACATTAGTCGATGTTGGAAAAGATATCTTGGCTAGTCCTTGTAGGAGTATCTTCCCTGGGCTGGATAGCACAGCTCTGACACCTACCCCTTCCGATGATGTTGCCCCATCAACATACAGCTCCATGCTGTCTTGTCTGGCTCGTATGGGGTAGCATAGAGTTCTATTACAAAATTCGCTAATACTTGGGCTTTCATTGCCGAGCGTGGTTCATACCGGAAATCAAATTCTCCCTAATATGCTGCCTACTCATTATCTTGCCCAATGCCTCCAATTTTTGCATGACTTTTTTAAGTGGAGTGTTTGTTTGAACCACTACTGTATGTACTTGGAAGTAAGGGCGGAGCTTTACCGTGAAATTCACAAGGGCTAGAGCTAACTGTTCGAAGATAGGGTACCTCAGTTCGATGCCACAGAGAACTTTATTCACATAGTATATAGGAAACTTGTGTGTGCTATCCTCCCTTATCAGGACTGATCCCACCGCCCCTTCTGAGACTGCAAGGTATATGGATAGGGTCTCGTCTTGTTGTAGTCGACTAAGCAGCGACGGAGAACTTAGGAATTCCTTGAGTTCTTCGAAAGTAGATTGACATTTCGCTCTCCACTCAAAATTCTTCAGGTTCTTCAAGGACTTATAGAATAGGAGGCATCTCTTTGCCAAACAAGAGATAAATCTTCCTAACTCCGTAATCTTTTTGTTTAATATCTGTACATCCCCGATCGACCTCGGCGGCTTCATTTTTATAATAGCTTCAATTTTTGCCGAGTTAGCTTCTATTCCCCTTTTTGAGATCACAAATTCGAGGAACTTACCAGAGCAAACTCTGAACATGCACTTTTCTAGGTTTAACTTGAGTTCGAACTTTTGAAGGGTGGAAAATGTCTTTTCGAGCTCCTTGGGTAAGTCCTCTGAGGTCTTGCTCTTGACTATCATATCATCTACGTAGATCTCTATGTTTTGAACTATCTGCCCAACAAAGAGCTTGTTCATCATTCTTTGGTATGTGGCTTCTGCATTTTTTAGTCCAAAAAGCATCATGATGTAACAATATATGGCCCTATGGGTAATGAATACTATTTTTTCCTCATCTTCAGGGTTTATGGGGGTCTTATGGTATCCTGTCAAGGCATCTAGGAAAGCGTACTCCTCAAACCTGGCTGTTGAATCTACCAACATATCTATGTTTTGCAGGGGATAACTGTCTTTGGGGTATGCTTTGTTCCGATCAGTAAATTTCACGCACATCCTCCATTTCCCATTAGTTTTTTTTACCAGGACCACATTGGATAGCCACTTCGGATACAACACTTCTCTTATGAATCCGTTCTTTATCAAAGTGTTCGTCTCCTCATTTATTGCTATCTGTCTTTATGGTGAATGATTGCACTTCTTCTGCCTGATCGACCTATAACCAGGTTGTATGCCCAATGAGTGAGAGATGACGTCTGGTGAGATGCTAGTGATGTCTGACAATTTCTAGGCAAACACATCTGCATATGTCTCTAGAACTTCTAGCAGGAGCTTGACTTTCGAGTTCGACTTTCCAGAGGCTATCCATACTATCTTTCCTGGTAATAGTTGTAAGGACCCACTCATGGCCCTAACCGGATTACAGTAAAGTTACAAGAATTATGGTTAATTAAGGTAAATATTGAATTATCATGCATTATTAAGGTTAAGTCCCATTAGGGGTATTTTGGTAATTTCAGCTTATATGTAAATTGAGTGTGGTTAAAATTAAGATAAAGAGGGATATAGTTGAAGTAAATTAGAAGTTTGGGTGTTAAATGTTAAGAAAGATAAGTTGATGGGTTATGTTGTATAAGGGCAATTTTGGAAATTCACACAATGAGATATTTACCCCACTAACTCCTTTAATAGCTTATTGGAGAAGGAAATTAAGGGAATTGAGAATGGAGGGATTGGAATTTTGGAGAGAGATAGTTCTCTCTCTCTCTCTACTGGTTACGGGTTGGAAAAAGGAGCTAGGGTTTGGGAGTGAAGATTAAAGGTAATATCTTTCCTTGAAGATCTCTTCTTCCTCTTCTTTTCTTCATCTATGATTTTTGGTTATGAGGGATTTCAAGATCATGTTATTTTTCCTATGTATAAGGAGAAAGGAGAAGCAGATAGATCAAGAATAGGAGAAAGAAGAAAGAGCTAGATCGGTGGATTTTTTTGAAGGAGATAAAGCTGGTATAGGAGGTATGGGAACTCTATATAAATGGTTACTTGATGATTTTCCTATGTTATTGTATGTGTCCCCTTAGTTGAAGTGAAGGTTAAATTTTAGTGTTTTAGATGAACAAAGAATGGTTTAAATCTAAGTGTTTGAGGTGAGTTTTTGGATTCAAAATCATTTGAGCTGGAAATCGGGATTTTTAATCCAAACTACCAAAATGCCTTGCGTGGTCATGTGTCCTTCTCCTTTCATTCATGCATCGCCATGTATACCTATGCTTCCATGCACAGCCACGTGATGCCTTTGCTTCTTCAGTGTGTGGCCGTGCATCTTCCTTGTGTGTTTCCTGCATGGCCGTGTGATGGGTTGTGTTTTCTCTCTGTGTGGCCATGCATTTCCCTTGTGTTTTTCATGCATGGCCACGTGATGCTTAGGTCTCTCCCTGCATGGCCGCACACTGCATTGTCTTTCTCCTTGCGTGGCCACATGAATGGCTTCATTCTCCCTCTGCTTGGCCGCATGTTTGATCCTTGTTCTCCTTGCGTGACCGCGCCTTCTCTTCTTTCTTTGGCACGGCCATTCGCATGTTTTCTTTTAATGGTTCTACTTCACACTCTAAGCTATAAATTCTTCATGAATCTAGTATTATAAAATATAATTGGGGAGAATTAAATGGATCATAAGTAATGTACATGATGATTATGTTAATTAAAGTGGTGGTTAATAAGCCATATGATTTCTAAATTAAATAATTGAATTGTGAAGTCTTTCTAAGACATTATGAATGACATAGGTAGACGTTAATCTCATATGTGAGTACTTTCACTACTTGCAAGACACCAAATGTATATATATAATATATTGGATGAACTAAATGTATGAAGATTAAATTAAGTATAATGAAGCAAATGAAATGGTTTTGAAGAACCACTCAGGTACATTCTTCTTTAGTGAATATGTTTTTACGTATGGAGTCATGTGGCCATGGTTTATATGACTATATGTATGGTTTCATTCTCATAAACTATCATCGAGTATAACCAAAGTCAACCTTGATATTCAAATCATGTTGTTACTTCATGATCTTATGTTCAATGATGTGTATTGCATTAGGTCCTTAAAACATTGTTTTTGAGCTAGTATTGCATAATACTCAGTTACCATTATGTTAAAGCATTCTAGTGCAAGATATAAGTTATCCGGTAGCTATGCAAGTATAAGCAGGTGGTATGTATTCTTGAATATCAGGGCTTTAAACCAGTATTGCTATGTAAATGAATAATATGTGTTCATTTGTGGAAAACAGCTTTAAGTAAATGTTATATTAAATAAGAAAGAATATGATGAATGAAAGATGTTCTTAAAGTGATAAAGCTTGTGGGTCTTAGTTCGGTTGTGGATTAGATAGGCATGCCTAGAGGGATTTAGTAGCTGCCATAGTTGACCCCGTTTGGGTCTTGTTCTTTTATGGAACAATCGTTCGGCCCTTTGGGTCCATCGTTTGATACCTTCGGTATCCATTGCTCCCGTTATCCACCCTTTGAACTTGTACTTGGCAGGCTATTAAAAGTTTAAAAGACTCAGCAAGTTACTCGAAATAAAGAAATATATGTATATATATCATTTACTTCACCTATATAATGTGAAAATGATAATGACCTACTATATTGCTTGGTTTAAATTCCTTTTTGGCTAGAATGATTTCAATGAAATGTAGTTCTCTGCTTTGTATTATATAACTAAGATTGCATGACATATGTGAAGTATTGACGCCTAAAATATCTCTTATAGATGATGTATGATATATGCATTCCCTTATTCTTTGATTGAACATTGAAGACATATCATACATAATAAATGTGATTAAATGATTACAATGAAAGCTATACTATCAATTACTATACGGTCTAGATTATTGTAAGAATAATATTCATGTTTAAGATTGCAGATTCATTTGGTATAGCAAGGGTGAGATCGTTTAATATTGTTGACTCATATGTTTTCCTTAAATTTAAATGGTGTAATGATTTTATGATATTTTATTCGAGTTTATCCTTAGAGTTGGTTTTCCCACTAAGCTTTATAGCTTAGCACGGGTTTGTTATCCGTGTAGGTTCTGGTTAAGCCCTAGTGGATCGATAGCTGGTGGCTAGTGAACCTTTGAAGAGAAGATCTGATAGAGTGCAGTTGCCCTTGAGGATTCCATTATGTATCTTTGGCATTATGTTAGGCCTTTTTAATTATAAGTTTGTTTTAAGTTATTGTGGCATGTAATAATTATGGCCTGTGCTGTTTATTATTATCCATGCCTTATCTTTGCTAGGTTATGATTATGATTGATGTTTATGCATGGTTAGTGGATTAGGGTGTTACAATAGTTCTATCTACTGTGGCAGATCGATTGGTTCAACCTTCTGCGAGTCCATCGAGACATCCAAAGTATCCACTAGAAGGGCCTGTTTTGCTTCTTTTAGCATAGTGACATAGGTCTTCCTTGCTTTGTTTTGATTTTCTCGTAGTATGGCTATCCCATCTGGTGTTAGTATCTTCACAATTAACTTCTGCATTGAAATGTAAGCATCTACTACGACCAACAGAGGTCGGCCGAAAATTACATTATAAGATAATGGCATATTTACTACCATAAAATATGAAATACAGGACTTGACCGTTGAGTCATCTCCTAACTGTAGGTTCAGGTTGATCGAGCCTTCGACCTTGACTGGTTGACCCGAAATGCCGATCAATGGGACTGTGACCACTGCCATGGGGTTTGGCATTCCTAGTGCTTTATACAAGCAAGGTGATGAGATTTATCGCGCTACTTGTGTCTACCAGGATCCTCTGCACTAGAAAATCTTCGATTATTACTTCAACCACCAATGCATCATTATGAGGTTGTCGAACATGCCTCCCATCCTTCAGCAAAAATTGTACTTCTATTAGAGCATGCAAACTAGACCCCAGCGAAAAGACTTCTTTTGCCTTCCTCTTTGTTGAATCGCCGAACAAATTGTAATGTTTAGCTCCTGTGATTACATGGATAACTCCTGTTGGGGATTTCTTGCTACCACTGCCCTCCCTCCTGCCGGACTACCTTGAGGGAGATCATCCTTCTTCTGTTTTGCTTCATTTAATGAACTGCTTGAGTCCACCTTTCCTGATGTGGTACTCAATCTCCTGCTTGAGGTTTCCGCACTCATTGGTTTCATGGCCCTTGTCTTTGTGGAAGGCACAGTACAGAGCTTGATCCCTGTTCGAACTCTCTCTCATCAGTTTTGGCCATTGTATCTCCATGTTATTTTTCATCCATGATAAAACTTGCGCCAAAGATGTATTCAATTCAGTGAACTGCTCATCCCTTCAATTGTCTGAATATGGCTTTGAAACCACATATGCCCTATTCGTCCTTCTCATAATCCGGAAATCGCTTTTTCTTGAGCTTTTCCTTTCCTATCTTATTTATTGGTAGCTACCACTGTCTTTTCCCTGCTCACTGTATTTCAATCGCTTGGCTTCATCCATTCGAATGTATTTGTGAGCCCTGGTCATTAGCTCGGTGAAGTCATAGGGAGGCTTTTTGCTTAAAGAATCACTAAAGTCCTAACACCTTGTATTTTGATTGAGGGCATTGATTGCAACCTCCAAATTCAAGTTTTGAATATCATTGTGACCATGTTAAACCTATCCACAAAACTTCGCAGGGGTTCCCCTCTTTCCTAAACCACTTGGTGTAGATCGATCGAGACCCTTATCGGTCGAATGGCAGCTACGAACTTTACTTCATACATTTCGGCAAACTGCCTAAAGCCATGTATTGAATGCTCGGGTAAGTTTTTGAACCAAACTTGGGCGGACTCGATCGACGTTTGCAGGAAGATTTTGCAGAGAGCAGCATCTTCAATGGTGTAAATCAACATGGCATGGAAAAACTGATCCACATGAGCTCAGGGGTGCGAGCTCCCACTATACCTGGGTAAATTGGGTATCCTTATATTTGGGAAGGGGGTGGAGAGTATGGATTTGGAAAGGGGAGACTGAAAGTTCTCCTGGTGCTATATCATGCTATGTTTTTGTTTCTACTGCATTCTTCATTCAAGGAGGTTATCAATTTCGTCTCGAGTTAGGGTTATTCTTGATCCTTCGTCCTCCCTCCGAGCTGAGGAGCTCGGATAATCAAGGGTGGGAGTGGTATTGGTTTTGGCTATTTGTGGTGTTGCTCAAAGCCTTGGTTGGGTTTCTATATGTGAGAGGGTTGTAAGGAGAGCTTGGGCAAGTTGGGGTGTTATGCCAGGGATGGGGATTCCGGGTGTGTCGGTATTTGGTCCTGTGATTGGAAGATTGGTGGAAGTACCCTAGGAGGTGGGTTATAGGGCTTAAAAGACTAGTAGGTGGGGGCTTGGAGTTGTGTTACTCCTATCATTTGTTGTCTGGGCGTTCTCATCGTCAGAGTTCATGGCTATGTGGGGGTGAAGATCCACGCTCACTGCACCAAAGGATAACAGTTTGGAATTACTGGACTGTTTTCCATAGGAGGACTCTTGTTCAATACGCCAACGAACCTGCAAACAGGAGAAATCCGACAGGATCCTACGAGGGGACTCTCCGATAGTCAAGTCAGTGATCTGTGAGAAAATAAGGCTTAATGGGGTAAATTGACTTAGCCTATACCTGTTCATCACGACTGCCTTTTATAATGGTGATTGTCCCATCCTTTCCTGGAATCATGATAGTCATGGGAGTCCTTTCTTCACAGGACTTCTACCTAAATAGAAAATCTTCCTTAAATGAGATATTGGACTCCGTCCTTTGTTCCTAGCTGGTCCCTAAGACTGGGCTCACTTAAGAGGCTGGTCATTGTAATCGGGAAGGCGTATGGGCCTGGGCTTAAGGCCCTTAAGCCCAACGCGATTATCAAAATTGAGTCTCATTTATGATACCACATGATTTTTTTATTTAAAGAAAAAAGAAGAAATTAACATATTTATTTAATAATTTTTATAATTATTTTTAATTTTTAATTATGGAATTTAATGTTCGGATCATATAAAAATTATAATATTTAAATGTTTTGAATTATTTTTATTAAATAAAAATTTTAAACAAATAAAACTGCAATTTTTTTGTTGAATAAATAATATATATATATATATATATATATATATATATATATATATATATATATATATATATATATATATATATATATATATATATATATATAGTATTATTGGCACTTCCGTGTGATGATCTTCTGACACCAGGTGTAGTGTAGTTAAAGCATCGATCAAATTTTGTTTGTCACTAAAATAAGCATTTTTTTCATTTTTAAAATTGCAATTCAAAAACAGCTTCGGAGATGACGCTATATTTAATTAACACTTTCTCAAGAACAATAACTATGTGAATTAAGTGACAACAAACTATTAGTAGTTATACAACTCTTAAATTTTTTGATTAATTATAAAAATTTTCTCAGTTTATGATCTTATTTTCATTTTAGCTCTAAAACTAAAAACACCAACTAAATTGATCTCCAACCTTTTAAATTTTTTTTCAAATTCAACCATCCATTAAATTTCCATCCAAAATCTAAAAAAATGATATTTATTTAGAAACAAATCAGCAACATACTAAAATTTGTCTTTAAATACAAAATATACTTCTTAATTTCTCGCTAAAACTATTCAAAAAAATAAAAATATATCAAAACATAAAAATTTTAAAATTATAAAATATTTAAAAGAACACTTTTTTTATTAGACTTTTAGATTTAGGCATATAGTTCAATAAAACTAATATTTCAAATAAATATACAACTTTTAGTGATATATACTATAATTAATGTTACGTTTCTCTTTATATTTTCATGTTTGTATTAAAATAAATTAAAAAAAGCGTGTAAAACAATGTGATCGAAAACATTATATCAATAAAAATATTTTTAAAATATAGTTTGATAGAAAATAAAAATTAAAAATTATATATATATATATATATATAAGGAAGAAAAGGAATAACAGGTTACAAATAAGAAAGTCTTGGGGTACTTAAACCCTTGCTATCTTGATCTAACAACTCCTTGAGGAACAGGGGAGGAACATCAAACTAGTTAAAATTGACACGTTGAAAAACACCATGTTTAGCTAAAAAGTCAGCTAGGAGTTGGCTTCTCTTTTCACATGTGTAATCTTCACTTGCTAATTGCGATCTAAAAGCCTTTTAATATCAGTAACCACATCTGAAAGATGAATCTCAACATCGATCATTTTTATGAGTTAACCAAAGCACAACTTCAAGGCTATCAGACTGAACCAAAATTTTCGTCTAACTTTTAGCCCAAGCTAGCTCCAGGCCACGTATAATTGTCCAAAGTTCGAAAAAAGGAAACCTGCATTATTAATCCGCAAAGAGTAACCTCTTAGCCAAAAATCAATGTTGTCCCAAAAAATACCACTAGCAATGCTACAATTTGAACCAATTTAAGAAGTGCCATCGGCATTAAGTGCCACCCAACCCACCTCTAGCGATCTCCACTTTGCCATATTCTCTTCAACTTCCCTTCTTGAAAAGGATATATCTTTCAATGATGACAATGCTTTTAAATCAATCTTAACTTCATTAAGAATAATTTTGATTTTAGACTAAGTTAGAACAACTGAGTTACCAAATATTTCTTCGTTTCTCCATTTCCAAATACGCCACACTGCAAAGCCGAAGAGAATGCTCCATTCAAGTAAATACCGGCCTATAAATCTCCCTTTTAAATTGGAGATCAACCAATCACTACAAGTTCCAGTACAGAAGCCATCACCATCACGTGAATTAATTAAACCAGTCCACACTTCTCTGGCCCTATAGCAGTTTCGAAGAGTATGTAAGAGATCTTCCTATTTATTGTTACAAATAGAGCAAGTACCCGAAGGAGCTAGATGCTGTAAGAAGTCTGTCATGGAAGCAAAGCCAAAGAAAGCTACGGATTCTTTGGGGACCACCCCATTTCCACACCAACTACCATATGGCATTATTGACACCATCAGGAACACCACTAAGGAGTTGATACATTGCTTTAACAAAGAAATCACTCGAAGTTGTTGAGTTCCAAATGATAGTATTAGCTCCCATTATATCTAATGGCTGTATAAACTCCACAACCTTCCTCAGGACATCAACTGAGAATAGCAGACTAAGTTTATTCAGATCCTAACAGCCCATCCTTGTTAAAGCATCCTTGACTTTCCAGTTTAATATGTATGTGGGTACAACTCTTGAAGCTTCATTTATCAATCTGACATTTCCACACCATTTATCAAACCAGAAACTAGCGTGTCTCCCATTCCTCACACAAACACTAATATTCTCAAAAACCACTGGCCAAAGATGAATCAAGTTCCTCCAAACCGGAGTACAGACTTTAGTTTGAAAACCCGTAAAGCTACCGTTAGCATTAATACCATATTTTCCATAAATTCCTTGCACCCACAGAGCATCTGGTTCTTTTATAAATCTCTAAATTAACTTAAGCCATAAAAGCTTGATTTAACTTTGCAAGATTTCTCAGACCCAAACCACCCTTATTCTTAGGCATACACATTTTGGTCCAACTAACCAAATGATTTTTCTTTTGAGTAGCATTTGACCTCCACAAAAAATCTCTACACAGCCCTTCAGTTTTATTACAGATGTCTTTAAAGAAACACCATGGTTTGTAAAGCGTAAATGGGAATAGCCATCAAAACTGATTGCACCAAAGTTACCCGACCAGCAAAAGAAAGCGAATTAAGTTTCCAGTTGCTTAAACAGTTTTTGATTTTATCTATCCGATATTTGAAGTAGTGTCAGCCATTTCGGCCTTGGATGATAGGAACTCCAAAATGGTTGCCAAGATTTGTAGTGATAGAAAAGCCAGATCTCTCCTTTAATTTATGCTCAAATTATTACTGACGTTGTTAGATAAAAACAGTGAAGACTTATCTTTGTTAACCCATTGTCCAGAACACTGGCAAAAATCATCTAGAACATCACAAACAACAAAAATATTGACCTCTGATGCTTCTACGAAAAGAAAGAGATCATCAGTAAAAAAATAAGTACGAAAAAGCAACTCCATTTCTTTCCAAAAGGATTGGCTTCCATAGACTTTCCTCTACAGCTTTATTAATTGCTTGAGACAAACGCTCTATGCAAAGAACAAAAATATAAGGAGAAAATGGATCTCTTTAATGAATTCCCCTAGAAGGTTTAAAAGGATCAGACAAGTCACCATTCCAAAGAACCCTTGCACTACTAGACTCCCAACTGTTGACTAAAACTTGAATGAGACACTTTGGAAAGCCCTCATCAATAAGAGTGCTATAGATTAAATCCCAACTCAACCTGTCATAAGCTTTTTCAAGGACCACTTTTATAATCATCCAACCCTTCTTTCCCCATATATTATTCATAGAGTGCACTACCTCTTGGGTAATGAGAATGTTGTCGATAATTTATCAGTCCAGCACAAAAATAAAATGATTTTTGCTAATAAGTTTCACTAAACAGGTTTAACTTTATTAGCAATAACCTTCATCAACACTTTGAACACTACTGGAAGCAAACTGATAGGCTTGAAATTAGAAATATTGGCCGGATTTTTCCTTTTTAGGAATAAAAGTAATGATAGCTTGGCATAATAAAGGATCAAACCTTTCCTCATTCATGCTATTAACAATAAACCTGTATAACAAATGTTTAATAGTTTCCCGATTACTTTGGAAAAAACCAGCACACATAACATCATTTTCAAGAGCTTTGAATGGTCTTATACTGAAAAAAGTTGCACTTACCTCAGTCTCCGTAACCACCACATCAACCATCTTAAGAAGATTTTCTGATAGCTTAGCAAAATGGTCCCTAATGGGATAAGCTGGAGCAAAATAATTTTCATATGTATAAAGAGTAGTGACCGATGTCTAGCAAGTATACTAGATCAGCTAGTAATATAGGAAAATATAAATTAAGATCCCAAATATCGTACCCAATGGAACATGAATTGCTAAAAATAATATCTATATGTGAATTAAATCAATCTGAGATTGTTTTCCAAATATTTTTTATTTAAAAGCAAAATTTAAACAAAACAAACAATGAAACAAAACAAAAACTAAAATTTAACCACCATGAATTAAAAACAATACCATAACTAAAATTCTCTTGCTAAAGGTACTATCCACCTTAACTTTTATTGTAATGACTTAAATTCAATAGAAATACCAATGATTATGGAAAACTGAAAATAAAGCCAGATATCTTTATTCTATATTATTCTTAGTATTAAACTTATAGATAAATCTAATACTTAGCATGAAAATCTAGTTTTAACTTCCTAAATATTCATTGAACTCTTTTGCAAGTAATTCAACTCCAATTTATTCTTAGTTCTTCCTTTCTTAGTATTAATTAATAAAATTAACACATAATTACCTCATATTTCAGATAATAATCATGCATAAACATTAAAAAGTTAATCCAAGAACATGCAAATCATTAACTATATCAAAACCATTTTTAGTTATTTACTCAATAAATCAATAATTAATTTTAATACAATCAAAGATAAGAATATGGTTAAAACCAAAAAATAATTAACCGATATTGAAATTAAGCTCAAAATAAAGTATAAGAATGAAAATATAAGTTTTCAAGAATCCATTAGTAAAAGAATAAAAATTACTTCCTAAACATGGTTAAAAACTAAACAACGTTAAAAAAAACTAAAACAAAGTTGAAAAGGAAAATATTAAATAAAAATAGAAAAAAACTACTTAAAAACCTAAAACTAATAAATTCTACTAATTCTTGATGATTGATGTTTCTAATTGATGATTCTCTTTGGTGTTAGAGTCTTCTATTTATAGGCAAAATAAGTTATAGATTCCCTCTAAACTTCCTAAATTAAAGTAAGAATATAAGTCTTCTTAATTAGGAAATCGGAAAATCCTTTGCAGCATGGGAGTGTAAACACATGGCCACCTGATTTTTCTCTCATAAAAATGCACTTTCGTGCATCTTCTCTTAATGAAGTACACTGCCACTTATCTTCCATTAAACTAAAACACATAGCCACTTAAGATTTTCAAGTAATGAAATACATGGCCACTCATGAGTCTACTGGACTCCACGCACATTCATTAACACAACTTTTCCATATTCACAATTTTGGTCCAAATCTTCTTGTTTTTTTGCAATTAAGTCATTTTTCTTGCAAAATAATCTTGAAAAACATTAAAATTTACAATTAACTCCAAAAACATAAAATTAACCAAATAAACTAAAATTCAACCTAATTAACACAAAATTAACTCAATTAAACACATAAAAACATAATAAAAATATCATATAAATCACTATTATCAAGTAGAATAAAAAGGACATTGCATTTAATTTTAACTCTGATTGATTAGAGCTCCATCGACCATCCGATAATTGAAGCCTATCAATTTTCAGCCTGTGCTTCTTAACCCGATGTCTATTGTGAAAAAAACCTAGTGTTTTTGACCCCTTCCATCAATCAATCAAAATTAGATTTTTGCTTCCATAAAAGTTCCCTGTGATGTAACACATTTTCATATTCAAACCACACATCTGATTCAAGTTGACAAAGATTCTGTGAATTCCTTTGTTCAAGTGCTTGTTCAATGTCATTAATCTCACTAAAAACTTTTTCTTTCTCCGTAAGATATTCCCAAAGAGCTCTTGTTCTAGATTGAAGCCTTAGAAGTAACGCATGCCAGACAGTACTAATATTCTCTTCTAATTTCCAAGTTTCCCATACAAAAGAATTAAAGTCCTTATGAAGAAGTCAAGGAGTTAAAAAGCAAAAATGAGGAAGACAACTTGTAATCGCGCTATTATTTAGAGATAATAAAAGTGGTCGATGATTCAAACACACTCTTGGTAAGTGTTGAATACTGGCATTTTCAAAAAGATGTCTCTATTGTAATGTACAAATAGCTCTATCCAATCTCTCATGAGGGCAACCACGTTGCCAAGTGAATTTAGGGTTCTGAAAGCCAAGATCAATTAACCCACATCTACTCAAACACTCTTGGAATAAAGGAAATGATTTGCAACCTCTAGAGGATCCACCCAATTTCTCATGAGCATAAAGAAAGGAATTAAAATCTCCAACCAAACACCAAGGTTCTAAAAAATGAGCTTGAAAATGTATGATTTCAGCCCATAATTTCCTTATGTTAAGAGCCACAAGATTAGCATAAATTCAGTGAACACAAATTCAGGTAACTCCGGACCTGCAATTTTGATATTTACCCATTGATAAGAGAAGGAAATAATTTGCAGATTAAAAGAATGCTTCCAAAGGATCCATAAACCTCCTGAAAAACCAGCAACTTTTATCCGAAAATAATAAGCAAAACCAATATGCGTGATGACTTTGTCAGCAATTCTACCACTAACTTTGGTCTCCATAAGAATGAGGATGGACACCTTGAACTGACTGCAGAAATCTCAAATTGCATTAGCAAAATTGTTAGAACTAGCACCTTGACAATTCCACACCATAATTTTCACATCCATTAATAAAATAACAAGGAAAGGAAATATAGACTCAAAATTACAGATCACGTCCTTTTTCAACCTTATCATTTGGGCTATCATCATCAACATCTTTACGACATTCATTCGCAATGAAAGCATTAACCAGATTAAATACTGAATTATCAATCGATCCAGCAATGGAGCGTGTGATGGTGGATGATTTGGATACAGTTTTGATTTTTTCTTTATACCGGCATCAAGTGGACAGCTCCCATTATGTTTTCCAGATTTTGAGCTCCTATGAGAATTAAACCTAAAAGAGGAGGAAAGAGCTATGGGTTTTTTAGCCACAACGGTAATGTGTTTGCTCGAATCTAAAATAAGAGAAACCAAGTTATAGACACTGTTGTCGAGCTAAAAGTCAAAAGCATTCGGCTTATCTAGCGTAATGTCCTAAGCATCCGGCTTGGTGTTACTATCTAGATTAGCTATGACCTCTATCTGAGTGGAAAGACAATGCATATTAGCATTCACAATATCCATAGCATCAACACCAGAAAGGTACACATTGGAGCAAGCGCTGTGCCTATGACAGCATCACTAGAAACAACAATCTCCTTTTGTTTGTCACTATTAGATTTCTTCTATACTTCATTGTGTGAATTCACTTTCTCCACCATAACACCTACTAGTGTTTTTGTACTCTCTAGAGCAGCAGATTCATTGGAGCGGTTTTGCTCAATTACAGTATTTTCTTCATCAAACAAGGCATTAGTGGACAGCACCTTAAACTGTGAACATGAAGTTCTGTGTGCGTTGTCTTTATCCTTTGCATTGCTAGTTTGAGCCTTACCCTTTCTCCCCTTCTTCGAAAGAAACATCCAAGGACCATACATCGATTCATCTGGAGGATTCACATGTTATTGTTGCTCTCCTAAACCCAAGCCATTCTGGCTATTTGTTTGCATATTCATCTCCTTATTCTCAATACAAGTCAAAGAACACATGTCAGACGTGTGTCCATATTTCCCACACCTAAAGCATATTCTAGGAAGTCCCTCGTATTTAATTCTGTGAACGATCCCATTAAGTTTGAATTTCGACAAAAGAGGTTTTGTAAAATCTAACTCCACAGTGATCCTAGCAAAATGCTCTTTTTTCTGATTGGGACGTTTTATAGTCTATTTTAACCAATCTACCCAACATTTGGCTAATCTTACGAAAAATCCTTTTATGATAACTGTGAAGAGCCATACCAAGAATCCTAATCCAAGCCATAACCGCCAATAGATCCTCATTGTCGATGGAAAACTTAAGGTGCCATGGTTGTACCATCAGGTAATGGCCAAGAATAGTCCAAGGACCACCCAAGAGAGCTTTAAGATAATCATCTTTGTTATCAAATTGCACTAAGAAGAAGTTATTTTCTAAATCCACTACTTTATATTCACCCATCAGATTCCATAGTTTATCAATTCTTGAACATAAGAAATTGTAACTGATAGATTTACCTAGCATCTTTACAACCACAGATTATCTCCAAGGTTTTTCCAGCCTAGCCTCCAAACATTCAGAAATAGTAATAAATGTCAATCCATCATCCCAGTCAATGGTAATCTCTTTATCATCATCTAACTCCTCCCCATGATCGGTTTCCACACCGTCTACATCCATATTCATGTTCTCATCATTCTCATTATCATCTTTACAGAATCCCACAATTGCAACAACAGGTCATTTTGTTGTTTAGCCTTATGTAATAACACATCATGGAAAGAGTGATTATAAGATAAGTTCTTAGCTGAAAGATTAAGTCACGAATCACCATCTTTATGTTAGGATTTCTTAGACAACTTGTCGTCCGGCGAGAGCACCTTCTCTAGCGCCTAAAGTGATTCCCGTTCAACTAGGGTTTCCTTGTTCATAGTAACAAACAAAAATTAAAAAATTAGTTTTTTTGTCCTTATATTTTTATTTTTTTTAATTTGAAAAAGTTATTTTTTATTTTTGAAAATTTTAAAAATAATTTAAAAGCAATTTTTAATATTTTTTTCATTTTTAATTTAAAAAATTGTTTTTTAATATTTTTATTTTATTAATTATATTTTTAGCTACAGACTGTAAAATCTATCAGAATTTCATTACTATATTTTACGTTTAGCGACAAATCGTGATTCCATCGCTAAATGTCATTTTGTTGAGGTTTTGAATGAAAAATTTAACGCAAGATTGACTTTTAAAAAGAGGAAATTACACAAATTGCTCACTTTTCAAATTTAATTTTCAAAAGTGCTCCATCGATTTTATAAAATTTCATCAATGCTTTTTTTTATTTCATAAATTCATTTAATAATGTTACTATTTCAAAAATGCCGCAAAATTGAAAGGATGAGCCCAAGCGTGTTTCTCGGGTTTTTCCTTCAATTCTAAATTGATCATCGGTGGCTCCTTATCAATACCACCAACCACTGCAGGCTGATCAACCACTGGAAAAATTTCTAGTTCATCTTCCTCCATATCGACGGCAACTCCATGTCTTGTGAGCGTGAATTATGAAGCTCAGATTTGTTCAGAATATGATGATCTATTTGTAGTTAGTTAAAGCTAAATTACTTACAGCACTCTCTCCTCTTTGTTCCTGTTCTTTGATTTTCTTGTTTTTGTTTGTTAGGCCGTTGAGAAAATTTTATAGATAATTATGAGGAAATATGGTACTTACTATTTCATTTCTGTTTCGACCCAAAATCTCATATTTCATATTTAGTTAATTAATTTGGTTCACTTTTGTTGAAGCATTTTTTTTATATTAACATCAAATTAACAATTTAATTTTAATTTCAGTAATAGTTTGCATCGGATCCATACATAGTTTTACCTCCAAATCATAAAATAATAATTCAAATATTTTAATGAACACTGGAAATTATTGGATGAACTCAATTTATCGCACATGACAACAGTATAAATATTACTTAAAAAATAAAAAATAAAAAAATCAGTTAATTAGTATTATTTTACAAATCCTGATAAAGGTGTAATTGTTCATTTTACAAGAGAGTATTTAATTTGCAGTTCAGAGTAAAGGTAATTCCAAGAATTTCTCCTAGATAAGGCCACAAGATCTTGCAACTTTTCACAACCAAGCCAAACTGAACTAGTGAGAAGAAAAATAAAAATGAAAGAAGAAAATAAGTCAATATTAGCTGAAGCAACTCTATGCCAGCAAAAGATGAGTAAACACCCAAATTTCTTCTTATCATCAGTTAAACTGAAATATGTGATGCTCGGCTATCATTACTTAGTCTCCAATGCCTTGTACCTATTCTTCTTTCCCATTTTTGCCATGATATTTAGCCACCTTTCAAAAATCTCCATTGAAGATCTCAATAATATATATAACTAGCCGAGGTCAAATCTCCTAACAGTAATTGCATGTTTAGCTTCCATAATTTTTACCCTCACTCTCTATTTCACGACCAAGCTAACCAAAGTTTGCTTAGTTGATTTTTCTTGTTACAAGCCTGAACAAGATCATAAGGTAACAAAATAGCTGTACATGTAGCTATGTGCAGGAAGTGGGTATTTCACTCAGGAAAGTTTGAGTTTTAAAAAGAAAATACTGGAGAAATCAGGACTTGGTCAGGTGACATATGGGCCAAAAGGGTTAATGAAGATTCCTATAAATATGTCAATGGCTAAGGCCAGAAATGAAATAGAAATGGCTATGAGAAAACAAAAAAAGTCTGTTATTGCAAATGAAATGATGAAAATATGGTACTTTACTATTTGGCATTACTGGAAGTTGCCACCTAGTTAACAGGAAATACACATATTGATTAAACTAATAGTAAAAATAACAACATGAATTGAATTTTGAAATTTAATTGAAATGCAACCAACATTTTGAAATTACAGGAAGTCTAGAACTTAGTAAAATTTAACACATTTAATAAATTTAATACAATTTAACTCATGAAATGTAGCAATTACTGGAAGTGTTTATAAAACTTATTTTATGCATTTTCAATAATAGAAAAAAATTAAAATACAATGCATTTATTTTTGCACATAAATAAATACATTGTATTTTCTTTTGGTGAAATTCAATACATTGTATTTTCTTTTCTTTTGACTAAAATATAGTGTATTTACTTTTATATATAAATAAATACAGTATTTTTTTTACGAAATTCAATACACTGTATTTCCTTTTTTTTACTAAAATATAGTGTATTTACCTTTGTACATAAACAAATATAGTGTATTTTATTTTTTTACGAAGCTTAATACACTGTATTTTCTTTTTTTTTACTAAAATACAGTGCATTTACTTTTGTCCATAAATAAATATGGTGTATTTTCTTTTTGACAAAACTCAATACATTGTATTTTCTTTTCTTTTGACTAAAATACACTGTATTTACTTTTGTACATAAATAAATACAATGTATCTTCTTTTTGACGAAACTCAATACACTATATTTTCTTTTCTTTTAACTAAAATACAATGTATTTAATTTTGCACATAAATAAAATACAGTGTATTGTTAAGTAATACAATTAATTGTTAAGTATAATATTATTATATTTTTCTTTTCTATTATTTTTAGTCATCAATACATAAACTGCTAATAAAAAAAATACTCAAATTTCTTATTTCTACTACTTCTAAAGATCGACTTTAGTCACATATTAAACTTACATTATCTTATTTGATAGTTATAGTGTATGCAGATGATATATTTATAAAGATTACTTCTATAGAGAGAGAAAAAAATTGTATTATCTTATTCCTCTATTGCCCTGTTTGTATGTTTTAAGCAATTTTCTACTTCTTCCAGATTTTTAATGTATCAGAAACTAGAGAAGAGTGGTCTTCGTTCCTTCTAGTTTTCTTTCATATGCAAATAGGAACATTTTCCCTTTAAATTTCTAAAAATTCTAGCATAATTTTAGTATGCGATTAAATAATTTTTGGTTAGAGACCTATTTAACTATAAATAGAAGGCAATAAAAGATTAAAGTCTAGATACACAAAAAGATTTTTGCCAATAATCTTGTATTGCCGCGGATGAAATCTTGTATTAGTGTAATAACGAATGTTAAAATTCCGTTAGAATGCCCAAACAAAAAGATGAGCAAATTTTTCATCATAATACCCTTCATCTCTATCCTACAGTGAACCGGTTCAAGTATTCTGTTACCAACTCTTGTCTAGTCTGGGTAAGAAATTACCCCCTTCACATATAGCGGCAAATAAAAATGAAGAGACCTCATTGTAGCAACCTGAATGAAAAGATTGTATCTAGAAAATAGTGGGGTATTTTTGAAAGTTAAAATATAAAAAAATGACAATTAAAAAAGAAAAAATTTTAAAAATAATATTTATGAAAGATAGAAAATGTGAGGGTAAAAATATGAAATTTTTTTCCTTTTGCGTTACATTTGTCAAAAAAAATCCATTCAAAAAATTTAAAAGATTTAAGAGGTTGAGAATTGGTTTAATCAGTTTTTTTGAGTTTGAAAGCTAAAATGAAAATTGGATTATAGGTTGGAAAAATTTTTGTAATTAACCCTAAATTTTTTATAATTTTAAAGTCTTTGCATGTTTGCATCACCTTCTCTGTTTCATAACTTCCCCATCTAAATTCCATAGATAAAAATTGTTATAATTTAAGCAATCCATCAAATCAATTTGAAAACAGATTGAGCTTCTTTGAAACAATCCCATAGTTGAGAAAATCCTATTTAAAATACTCCCCACCTTTTAACGAACAAATCAACAAACAAAACCATCTAAAACACAATTTAACGGTGGAAAATAAAGTAGCCAGGAACCCTGTTGAAGAAATAAATTTGCTAAAATCACTTCACAATACTATTTCATAATAAAAGAAAATCACCATGAATTAGCTCTAAAGTGAAGGAAGAAAAAAGGGCACACCTCAACTTTCGCTCCGTCAATATGTATTGCTTGAAAACACAAAGTTCTGTAATCCACCAAAGGCTGTCAACATTTCCCTAATCTAAAACTGTGAAAAAATGAAATTATAACTTCCCAACATATGCGCAAGAAATCCAGAAATTGTAACCTTCAATCCACAGCGACATTAAAGTTTTAAAGCTTACATATTAAGATTATGAAAAACATTTAAATAATTTTATTACAACAGATTATAGCTGATAAGTAGACACAGATTGGTCCCAAATCTTCCTTCAGGCATATCTCACCAATTTAGAAGCACCAATGCACATAAATGCAGCTTCTTTATTCTTCAGCAGCACTGGCAGCGCTCAAATCCACAGTGAGGTCTAAGACCTGAATCATAAAATGACAATTAATTATATAAACACACACACAGACATATTGCGAATTTCTCAACAAAATGAATGAATGAATGAATGAAAATCATGCAACTGTTTCTAGGGAGATGGTATCAGGGAAACACAACTGCGGAAGTTACATACAAAGAAATGGCATGAGTTTTATAACAGCACAAATTGCAGGCCCAAACCAACAAGACCTTTTGCCCTCCACCCATAGTCTATTTGAATGCGAAATTGACACAGCGAAAATGAAAAGTCTTACCTTTCCAGTGATCATGGTATACATGTTCAGAACATCTGTGACAGTGGACTCAAAGTGTGTTGTAGCATCATAACTCTGTTGAATATTAAAGGCAATCCAATCAACATAAATAGATGGGGAAAAGCAGCATGCACATAAGCATGTTGCCGAAGCAACCATTTCAAGAAGTCAAAAATAGACTTACTGTTGATATAAAGCAATTGTCCAGAGAGGGTTCATTGACCGGTTCATATCTGTCATAAATGTCAAAGAATATATCATCAACAGGACCTAGAAGGTCAATTCCTGGCTTCAACTCAAACTCAGGTTGATCAGTCTCTGCCTCTGATGAAACAAATGCAATGAATTTTCCCTTTGGAGCAACATTGTGAGAATAGGAACAGCAGAAAAGGTACCTGCTCAGCATCAAAATGTCACAAAATTAAGAGCATAGAGAGAGAGCAGCAGCAGAGAATGGCATTCTTTATGTTTTTTCTTCCAAGTGAAAGCCAAAATGATGATGAAAGTTTTTAAGGCAACTATAGAGAGGCATTTAGCACTCAAAAGTTCCATACGGATTTTGACCCCAAATTTCAAATATAAACAAAACCATAATCCATGCACCAAAAAGAGAGTAAAAATGATTTAAGAGAATTCAATCAATGAAGAAATTAGTGAAGAACAGTCATCAACAATAATTATCAGCAAATACCTACTCCACAGAAGATGAGCATCGTTATAAAAAGCTTCACTAAGGCACAAGGACTCCTTGGGCCTCAGTGGAAGGTGCAAGCAGGAGTGTGAGAGATGAGGCACAAAATTTTAAGAAAAAAAAAAGTATAAATTACGACCAAGCTTTATACTATATTAAGATTATATAGTTAGACTAACAATATGCAGAACATAAAGTACATCTAAACTTAGCATCAGTCTTATTCTTGATGCAAGCAAAAGAGGCTTAAAAGTTAAAAGAATAATCTTCACGTCTACAAGTACATGCAGTCCCTGAGGCAACCATAAGAAAACTAACCACCAAGGTCAGCATAATCTTCTTCATATTCAATTGATCTAGTATGATAGACCCACCCACCCCTCAACCCCCTTCATCTACTTCAATTTCATTAGCCCTACCAACTGCATCATGTCTAATGATTATCTTCAAGTATTAACTCATTTTCTTTATCATATTCTACATGAATGCATCCTTTATCATCTAAAAACAACGACGACAACAACCTTATGATGCTAATATAATTTTGTTATGAAATGTGCTTTGATTATAATATGGTTTAAATGGAAGCATTTCTTTTGTTTGCATCAATAGTAGTTGATGGATTTTGATGATGACGATGATGATAAAGTTTAAACAATGACAATGGTGAGCCTATTCCTCAGCTTATGATGATGATGATGGTGGTGGTGGTGGTGGTGGTGGTGGTGGTGGTGAACCTACAGCTTGCACATGACCTTAAGGTAAGTGTTTTGGTGCTTGGTCACATGCCTCACGGATAGAAGCCACCTTTTGCAAACATTGAGGATATAGCCTCAACCTGAGGCAACACCATAACTATGAAGATGACAGATTAATGTTCAATTGAGCACAAATATAAGGGACTAGTTCAATGTTCTCAATTTAACCTTCTTAATGATCCAGGTCAAGTCAACGCTATGTGTCCATGAACAATTTAAATGAATAGTGAATGGCAGTAATGGAAAAATGAAATGCTAATAATCTTCATACAAGTGATCATTTTGGGATGGGAGTCAGATGCATTTGTAAGACAAAGGAAGCATCTAGAACTCACATGTCTGATCTGCGACCCAACTGCTTCTGTGGCAAGATAACCTGAACTGAATGAGAATCATTGGTGTTTGGTATCGGGTGGCTCATGATTGCAATTGCCCTAGCAACTCTACCAACCTTTCTAACCTGTACATGTGCATAACCTTCAGTAAACAATAGATTACTCAACATCTAAAAAAATTGAACAAGTTCGATTTCAGTTTTAGCTTCCCTATTTATTGTTGTTCAAGTTCTTATAATCTAACAGCTGGTTACAGCATTAGACTGCAATTTTTACCTTGTTGGTCAAGTAAGAGGGATCGCAAACAACTTTCTTGCACTTAGCAGTTTCACCTTCTGAAGTGACACCAACAACTTTACCTTCCTCGTCAAACTCTACCTGAAAACAAGAGCAATCAGTCACCATAAAAACTAAATGTGCATTCTCTCGATAGATAAAGAATGGAATGATATTATCATCATAATCTACATTTTCAGGAAAGCAGTCAAGTACCTTGCACTCAGGTTTGTTCAACATATATGTGCCACCATAAACAGCACTAAGCCGCGCAAATGCCTGAGTACATAACAAATATCAACAAGAAAATGAACATATATCAGCGAATCCCATTTGCCTAATGAATCCTACATTTTTGTTTTCAAGAGTGTGGGAGCTGGAGGATGTTGGTGGGAGAGACAGAGAGAGGGTGAGACCTGGGGAAGCTCTCCTAGTCCATACAGAGGATAAATATATGGCGATCCTCCTTGAAAACGGGCAAGAGACTCTGCATATAACTACAAAGGCAAGGACGAGGGAAGAAGAAATTTTAGAATGGCCTTATGAAATGAAAATAACAAGGAGTTATAAGCTTTCAAAAGGAAATGGAGATTGAATCTTTGAACTGCTTCTACCTTCATTCTCATTACAGTATCCAAAGCAGGTTCATGAAGGTAACGATCATCTCTATGAAGCGCTAAAGCATGGCCAATGAAGTCCACTGTGTTGTCATCCAGACCATATTTTCTATCAAAAAGTAAATGTTCAGTTAGAACATTGTACAAATGCACTCAATTAAGTTGGTAGTAATTGTAAATGAAAGATAAGGAAAGTAAAGAATTAATTAAAAAACATTTATAACAGTATGGAATGGAGGGAATATAATATCCTAAATCAAGTTAAGTTTTCTGTACTTCTTCCCCTCAAACTATAAAAGGTTACCAAACACATTCAAACAATTGTATCTACATCTCCTACAACTCCAATTAGTAAAAACCAAAATCCAATTTCTCCACCAATTGCAATGCCTGGAGGAACCAGAGTGGCACATTAATGTTAAAAACACAAATAGTAATGAAACTTCACATAATTTCACATACGAATAGAATAGGAAAAGATGACATTTTCTAAAAGCATACACAAAGCAAGAGCATACGCAATAAGTTCTCTGGTCGTATCCCGCGTCAAGTCCATTCCCTCATGTGTTTTAGGATCATTTTCATTATAATCTTGCACATAAATAAAAAACTTGCGAGCACGGCGCTTTTCAAAGATACCCATTAGTGGGGATTTGAGTGCCTCCATGTCAGTAGCTGGCACCTTGTGAACCTATTATAAGCAGTTAAATAGAAGCTGATTTGAGTTCCAAATGCCAAAATATAAGCCATAAACAGCAGCCAATAAGCTAGAAAGTCATTCTACCTTTCCTTTGTTGTAGACAAAACTGCCATCCACTGCTTTGAAGTACAAATACTTGGTAACATCAGTATGAATGAGGACACGCACAAGATTACCATTTGCCATCATAAACTAGCAAAACAAACAAACATCCAATATCAGTGGAACTTTATAGGAAAAGGGACAAGATCCATAGTCCGGAGAAAAAGGAGGAGAAAGTTAAAGCAAAAATAAGTTACCTTAGGGATCATGTCCACATTATAATCTCTGCTTGAACCCAAATGTGCTGGAGGCTTATCATTTCCCCGGAACCTCTTCCAGAGCTGCAAATGAATGAATAGATAAAAGGAGTTACAAGAATACTAGATACTTGCCAAAGATACAAATAAGCACTTAATGATCAGGACCTGATTAAGGTTAAGTGATGCAGACTCCCCTCCATAATAATCATTTCTGTCCATGTGCAGGACCTGGATCACAATTAACCACAGATATTATTTCAGCGAAACAACAAAAAGAAAACCTCATGATGGCAATTCTAGAAGTCAATAGAGAAAACAGAATGATAAAAGAAAACAAAAAGAAAAAGGGGGAAAACAGCAATATTTTTGTAAATTCCAAAAACACAGGTAATAAATCTCAACTTCAAAGTTGTCATAACTATCTTTACTTCACAACAATTTTCATATTCCTCTAGAAATAAGTAAAAGACAGCACTGAAAGCAAGTGCCCACTTCTACTTCAGATTAATGACTTCAATGAAAAAGAAAGGGCATCACTACGTATGTTTTCTAAGTTGCAAACTAATAAATGAAGATGGGACAAGTACAAACACAAACTCTTGTATTCTATCATCAAATCCTTCATTCGATACCACAGAATATAGTAAACACTAAATATAGACATGTTATCCAACTCTTGCACAGATATTGATGGATACATCGTAGGCTGTCCAGCATCACATATAACTAATACAGCACCTTCAAAGAGCCCAAAGAATATAACTATCCATGCACAGGTAAAAAAAAATATCTGGTACCTTATTACTCTCCAAGCAACTTATTAGAAGCTGCTCATGAAAGCAATACTATTCACTCAAAATTTGATCTGATTCCTGAATAAACCCCAATCTCAAAAACTGCACAATATTACTAACTTGGTTTTAGAAATGGATAACAAGCAGAAAAAAGAGGGGAAAAGCATGTCTCGCACAATTTCAGAGCGGAATAAGGAGAAGGTACATTGAATTGATTTTACAAACAAGCAGATCCATATGCAGATCCATGTAACCCGCTAAGAAACCTGCAGACACAAAACTCCACAACCTATCATCCAACAATCCATTCAGTAACCCATCGCAACATTTCCTCGTTACCTCTCAACTACCTCTAAATAACGCTAAGGCACATGAGAAATTATCCGTTCACTCCTTGTGTTTCACGCAAGCATAACTGCAGCAGTTCAACTCAAATACACAGAGAGCAGAACAAATCAACAGAAAGAAATGCATAGATCTCCCAGCTCCCGAACAAGAAGCAAGCAAAGGAAAAGAAAGTGACTTCAAAAATATCAAGAATCAGACATCAAGATCCATCAGATTTCAGAGAAATCAGAGATACCCAGTTAAATTCAGAATTAAACCAACCAATACATTAGGAAAAAAAAACCAACATAGTGATCCCTACTACTGATCAATGATATGATAAAGAAAAGGCCCCTGGTGATAAAATAGAATACGCGAAGAAGGTACCTTGAGGCCATCAACAGAGAGAAGACCACTGAGGATACATTCTTTGAGACCAGTTCCCAAAACTATAACATCATACTCCTCATCCATGATTACTGATTCAGATCAATCAAGCAATTGAGATATGAAATTTAGGGCTGGAAGAGTGATTGATTACACTACCAAAGAAAGGAGAACTAAGAAGTCTTATAATAGATAGAAGAAAGATGCTTGCTTGGTTAAATGGGCAAACCCCAAAAACATTTATTTTCTTTATGTTTTATTTTGAAAAATAAAAATAAATGATTAATCTTATCAAGCTAGACATTCGGGCCTCTAATTCCCTTTTTGAAGGAAAGAATGATGCCTAACAATAATGTTGCTAGTTTCCCCAAAAAAAAAATATATATTGTCCAATTATATAAAAAAAAGTAAAAAAAAAATAATAATTTTGTTTAGGACACTGTCATTTAAAAAAAAAATCAGCAAAATGCTAAAAAAGAGGGCAGGTATGTCAATTCGTCAAAAATATTCTTTCTAAGAAAATCAGGGTTCCATTTGGTGCATTCTTATGCAATCAATGCATACTTTTGCACGTTTGATTCACTCTATTATATTAGTCTGTATAATATTAACATATAATATTAATTTATATAATATTAATCTATACAGTATTAATTTTTATTATATTATATAGTATTTGGTATAATATTGTATTAATCTGTAATATTTTATACTATATTTAATGCATAATGTTATAATATATTATTTTTAAAAAATTTGAAAATAGATACAATTAAATTATTTTAATTGTAACTAATTTAGATAAAAAAATTATAATTATAAAATATAATTTTTAATATATATATCAACTTTTTATTAAAAAATTTAATGAGAAATTACCATATATTATTAGAAATATCGATATTTTTAAAGGCAAAATTAGATAAAAAAAATTGAAAAAATCTAAATAGCAAATTTGACTAAGTATTTAAGCAAAAAATGCAAAAAATTTATCAATTAAATATAATTTTGGTATAATAGCTATTAAGTTATACATTCAATGTTATTAATTTCAATATTTGGTTGTGGTGTGGCAATGGTAGTGGCAACAGTGTGGTGGTGCGGACAATGGTGGCGGTGGCGGCGATGGTGACAGAGTGGTGTGGGGACAGTGTCTGTGGCGAGGTGTGGGGGTAGGGTGTTAAGCTGCTAAAAGAGCATCTATTTGATTGAATTTTGCTTATTATTTTACATTTTTTAAGTCAGTTTTAGGTGTTTTTCATTGGTTTGTTTATTTTTCTTATTGCAGAAATGAATTTTGAGGAAGTTGTATTTTTGGGGCTAATTGTTGATGATTTGGAGAAGCGAAGAATTTTTGGGATTGATTTAGAGCAAATAGCTAATAGTTGAAAATTCTGGAAGTTGCCTTGTCCAAGAGAATTGCCCAGTTGCCCAAGGCAGGAAGCAAAGCCTTGCCCAGTTCTCTTACCCAAGTTGTCCAAGGGAAATTGACAGTGGACTGTATTTTTTCAAGATAGTTTTAAGCGAATTTAACCTAACCGCCACTTAAACCCTAGCTGGTATTTAGGAATTGAAGACTTTATTTTAGGAGGAAAGAGGCAGTGATTGAAGAAATTTAGAACTCTTTTAGGAATTTTATTTTAAATTTCCTAGTTGGGTTGGTTTTCTTTCCTGTTTTTGGTTATTATTTAAGAAAAGGGGTCATCGGTTTGGGGGATATTTTCGGCTGCAATTTTTGTAACTCGAAGTCTGTAGCAGGGGTTTTCTCAACTTCTACTTTTTATTTTGTGAAATTCTCATGGCCATGAGTGGCTAAATTATTATTTTCAGTTAAAGATTAATTCAAAGTCAGGATTTATTTCACTGTGAGATCGTTGTGCTTACTTATTGTTCTTTATTTTATATGGTGTTCATGTTATTTACTATAGCTTAGAGAAATCGTTTCTCAATTATTATTTGTTTCATGTTCAATGAGGCGCCGTTGTTCATTTAATTAAATAACATACTGCTAATTGAAGATATCAAATCCATAATTATTTGGTAGATTCAATAACGAGTATGATCAGTGTAACTTCCTCACAAGGGTTGTTATGTTGACTAAATGCATGAATTGATCTAAATTGGTCTCGTTTGTAGATCGATTGGTGTAGGCCGGGTCTTTCTATTTCTTAACACTGTTAATAGATTAAATTCTTGCGCTTGTTAAGGGTTTTCTATTGGTTATGAATTAATTATAGTCTTACTTGCTTAATTCATTAATACGGAAAGATTAGGTCGAAAGCGCAAAGTCGACAGCTATAACTGGCCCATTATTTGATTTTTTAGAATTATTTCTTGATCTATGATCAGTTTAATGAATCCTGTGTTGTGAATATCTTTAACTGGAATTATCATCCCTTAAATTTTCTCTTAATTAATTTCTGACTCATTTATTTATTTGCTTCAGTTCATTATTTCACTCTCAATTTATAAACTCTCCCATTTAATTTTATTGTTAAAAATCTAGTTGTTTAGAATTACTTCAGTGCTAATCTCTGTGGATTTGACTCTTTCTTGCCCTATTTGCAATTTATTTGTTGGGATAAGTTAGGTTTTTATTTTTTATGGCTTCGACACCCATCAAATTTTGGCACTGTTTTCGGGGATTAGTCTAACTTGATTTAATTTGTTAATGACCAGATCTGAAATTCCAGGAGAATTATTATTTGATTCTGAAATTGAGAAAACAGCCCGGAGATTGAGGAAGGAGACAAGAATACGTAAAGCAATTGTTGGAATTTCCTCCAAACAGCAAGAAGAAAAAGAGGTAGCTGATTTTATTGAATATCCAGCTGAAATAGAAGAGGAAAAGATGGCAGAAAGGACCTTAAGATAATTACACACGCCACCATTGAATCAGCAACCGCTGTGCATTACATATCCAGCAGTAGACACTACTTTTGAGCTGAAATCTTGATTAATTCATCTACTGCCCACTTTTTGAGGTTTGGAAAATAAAGATCCTCTCAAGCATCTTAAGGAATTTCATATTGTTTGCTCAGGAATGAAGCCACATGGAGTTACCGAGGAGCAAGTAAAATTAAGGGATTTTCCTTTCTCCTTAGCCGACTCAGCAAAAGACTGGTTGCTGAATTTACCATCTGGAACTATCACAACCTGGACTGATATGGTAAGGATATTTTTAGATAAATTTTTTCCTGCATCTATAGCTGTTATAATTAGCAGGAAAATTATGGGATTCGATAAAAGAATGTAGAATCACTTCATGATTATTGGGAGAGGTTCAAAAGATTGTGTGCAAGCTGTCCCTAACATGGTATAATTGAGCAGTCCCTTATTCAGTACTTTTACGAAGGTATGTTGAGTATGGAAAGGAAAATGATTGATGCAACAAGTGGTGGAAGTCTCAACAACAAAACTCTAACTCAAGCACGAGAATTGATCCAAAATTTGGCAGCAACGTCCCAACAGTTTGGGCGTTATCAGGACCCTTCTAGATGAGTAAATGAGGTACGATCTTCTTTCCTTGAAGAAACAATTAAAAATCTAACTTCCCTCGTGCAAAACCTAGCTGTAGGTAAGGCTTCTCAAGCTCAAGTATGTGGAATTTGTGCTTATGTTGGACATACTACTGATATGTGCCCCACACTTCAAGATGAGTCACAAGAGAAAGTTAATGCAATGGGTGGATATGGTGGACAACCCCATAGAAAACATGATCCATATTCAAATACATATAATCCGAGGTGGCATGATCATCCCAACTTCAGTTATGGAGTAAGGCAGCAAAATTCATAGCAACCTTTCCACTTAAAGGTACCACCACAACCTTCTCAATCAGCTCCTAAGCAAGGTATGTCTTTTGAAGACGTTCATTCTTTAACAACTAATACCAGAGATTTCCAGTAGTATGTAGAGAAAACAGATTTTAGGCTTCAGAACTTGGAAAAATAGATGAGCCAAATAGCAATGTCTTTGAGTAAAATAGAGTCCCAAGGACGTTTGCCTTCACAAACCATAGAGAACCCAAGGCAAAATGCGAGTGCAATTGTTCTAAGAAGTGGAAAAGAGCTGGAACAGCCCTTGCCTAAGGGGGATAATCAGAAGAAGGTAAAAGAAGTGGAAAAGGAGGATGCAATAAAGCAAACAGAACAGCCTACAGGTAAAAACTCAAAACAACCCCCTATTTTAGTTATACAGCCTCCATTTCCTGAAAGGTTAGCTAAATCAAAGAAGGAGAAAGAGGAGAAAGACATCTTTAAAACTTTTCTCAAGGTTGAGGTAAACATTCCTTTGATTGATGCTATAAAACAAATACCAAGATATGCGAAATTTCTCAAGGAACTTTGTACTAACAAGAAAAAACATATTGGTTATGAGAAAATTACTGTCAATGAAAATGTTTTTGCTGTTATTCAAAGAAAAATGCCTCAAAAATGCAAGGATAAAGGTATGTTTGCTATTTCCTACAAAATTGGTAATTTTAGTGTTAAAAAAGCCATGTGTGATTTAGGTGCGTCTATAAACATCATGTCCAAGTCTACTTATTCCTCTTTAAATGCTGGACCTTTAGAAGAAACAGGAATAGTCATACAACTAGCAAATATTGTTTATCCTGAGGGATTGTTAGAAGATGTATTAGTTCAGGTTAATGGTTTAATTTATCTTGCTGATTTTTATGTGATCATTATGAAAGATGATGGAAATTCAGGGGAGTCGTCTGATATTCTATTAGGTAGACCATTCCTTCAAATAGCTCGAACTAAAATTGATGTTTATAAAGGTACCCTCACCATGGAATTTGATGGTGAAATAGTGCAATTTAATGTGTATGATACTATGAAATATCCATGTGAGATGTCTTCTATTTATGGAATTGATGTTATTGAACCTTTGACTCAAAAAGTGTTTGAAATGGATGGAACTGATAAGTTGTAAGTTGCTATGAATGTAAGTGTTCATAGGAACAGCTTTGATGCAGTAGAAGAGGAGTTACATCTTAAAGAAGAGTTAGAAGAAATAGTATTGGAGTTGAGAGCTTTAAAACCAATGGTAAATGCATTTAATCCTCTGAAATTAACTAGCACTGACCAAAAACTTTTACCATCTATTTTGCAGGCATCGAAATTGGAGCTTAAAGTATTACCCGATCATTTGAAGTATGCCTACTTGGGTGAGAAGAAAACACTTCCAATGATTATTTCCAATAAGCTTACTTCTAAGGAAGAAAAGTTATTGATTCAAGCCTTGAAAGAGCATAAGCAAGCAATTGGATGGACTATTGCTGACATCACAGGCATAAGTCCCTCTACGTGCATGCATAGGATTCATTTGGAAGATGATATCAAACCCAGTAGACAAGTACAAAGACGGTTAAACCCACCAATGATGGAAGTTGTGAAAAAGGAAATCCAAAAGATGCTAGATGCAGGAGTTATATACCCTATTTCGGATAGCAATTGGGTGAGTCCAGTCCAAGTCGTACACAAAAAGACGGGAATCACAGTTGTGGAGAATGAAAATGGCGAGATGATGCCCACCCGAGTCCATAATGGGTGGAGGGTTTGTATAAACTACAGGAAGTTGAATACCTCTACTAGAAAAGATCATTTTCCACTTTCTTTTATTGATCAAATGTTGGAAGGACTCGCTGGAAAATCTTACTATTGTTCTCTTGATGGTTACACAGGTTTTTATCAAATACCGGTGGCACCCGAGGACCAAGAGAAGACAACCTTCACCTATCCCTTTGGCACATTTGCTTACCGGAGGATGCCATTTGGACTTTGCAATGCTCCAGGGACTTTCTAACATTGTATGGTAAACATCTTTTCAGATTATATTGAGAAAATAATAGAGGATTTATGGATGATTTTACAGTTTATGGTAACTCATTCCATGAATGTCTATATAATTTAATTAAGATTTTGAAGAGATGTTTAGAGTTTAATCTGGTTCTTAATTATGAAAAATGCCATTTCATGGTAGATCAAGGATTAATCTTAGGTCATACAGTGTCTTCAAAAGGAATAGAAGTAGACAAAGCTAAAATAGATGTTATTCAATCTCTTCCTTACCCTGCAAGTGTGCGGGAAGTTCGTTCTTTTCTTGGACATGCAGGATTTTATAGGTGCTTTATAAAAGACTTCTCCAAAATCACCCAACCATTGTACAAATTATTGCAAAAGGATGTGGACTTTGAATTTGATCAAGCATGCCAGGATGCATTTGATGAGCTGAAGGATAGGCTGGTTTTTGCACCTATAATTCAGCCACCCAATTGGAATTTTCCATGTGAGATCATGTGCGATGCAAGTAACCATGCCATAGGGGTTATTCTTGGCCAGAGAATTGGGGGAAATCCACATGTGATTTATTATGCTTCAAGAATACTGGATAGTGCACAAAGCAACTACTTCACGACGGAAAAAGAACTCTTATCCATTATTTTTGCTCTAGAAAAATTTAGGCAATATTTATTGGGTATTAAAGTAGTTATTTTTTCTTATCATGCAGCACTAAAGTATTTGTTGAAGAACAAAGAAGCCAAACCCCGTCTAATTCGATGGATCCTCTTAATGCAAGAATTTGATCTTGAAATTAAAGAAAAGAAGGGGTCTGAAAATTTAGTAGCTGATCATCTCAGTAGATTGCTGTTAAACAAGGAAGCATTGCTTATAAACAATGATTTTCCAAATGAACATTTATTTCTTGTCCACACTTTCAACCCCTGGTATGCTAATATTGTAAATTTCTTAGTTACAGGTGCCATCCCTACAGAGTTTTCCAGGTTTGAGAAAGACAAATTGAAGAGAGATGCCAAATACTACACTTGGGATGAACCATATTTATGAAAATATTGCTCCGATCAAATTATTCGACGATGTATTCCTGATGATGAGATACAGTCCGTATTGAAATTCTGTCATTCTAAGGCATGTGGGGGTCATTTTGGTCCCCAAAGAACAGTTCAAAAAGTTTTGCAATGTGGTTTGTTTTGGCCTTATTTATTTAGAGATGCATATTTATACTGTAAATCTTGTGACAAGTGTCAAAGAATAGGTAACTTAGGACCCCGAGAACAAATGCCACTCACATCTATATTAATTTGTGAAATATTTGATGTGTGGGGTATTGATTTCATGGAAACTTTCCCTTCTTCTCTTGGCAATTCTTATATTTTACTCGCAGTAGATTATGTTTCTAAATGGGTTGAAGCTAAAGCCACAAGGATTGATGATGCCAAAACTATTGTGAATTTTGTCAAAAAGAATATATTTTACAGGTTCGGTACCCCAAGAGTGCTTATAAGTGACAAAGGGATGCATTTTTGCAACAAAATCATGGATGCACTGCTAAAGAAATATGGAGTCACACATTATTTGTCAACTTCTTACCACCCCTAGACAAGTGGACAAGCTGAAATTTTCAATAGAGAGGTGAAGTCTATACTGGAAAAGACAGTAAATTTAACCAGAAAAGACTGGAGTTTGAAGTTAGACAATGCTCTCTGGGCTTACAGGATTGCCTATAAGACACCTATCGGTATGTCATCATATCAATTGGTGTATGAAAAATCTTGTCATTTACCCCTAGAGTTAGAGCATAAAGCATTATGGGCCATAAAATGTTGCAACATGGCGTTAGAAGCAGCAGGTGAAAATTGCAAATTAGAGTTGCAAGAATTGGAAGAGTTAAGAAATGAGGCATATGAGAGCTCACGAATTTATAAAGAGAAAACAAAAAGGTTCCATGATAAAATGATTTCTAGAAAAGAATTTCAAATTGGACAGAAGATTTTATTATTCCATTCACGTTTGAAACTATTTCCAGGGAAATTAAAGTCCAGATGGATAAGACCCTTTGTTGTTACTAATGTTTTTGCTCATGGTGCAGTTGAAATTCAAAGTTTGGAAACTGGCAAAATTTTTAAAGTTAATAGACATCGCCTCAAACTATTCTATGAAAGATTTTTGGCCCAAGGCAATGAGGAATCTCAATTGGCCATAACTGGATTGGAGAATTAATTCCAATAATGTCTGGCCAAAGACGTTAAAGAAAGGTGTTTCTGGGAAGCAACCCAATTTTCAGCCTTGCCCAAGGCTGAACTGTTATTATTTAGATTTGCATTTCATCTACCAATCTTTCACTTATTTTAATTTACTGTGAAAAAAAATTTCATAAGGGTTTCTTATTTTCTGGGCATATCTTTTGAATGATGGGTTTGTTGGGAATTATTTTTCAAGCTTTAATTGGACTTTTCATGATGGAAGCTCATTGTTTAGATTTAATGGTTTATGTGATTTGCTTTGTTTTTGGTCTTTTACGGTAAATGGGCTTCCTTTTTGTGGGTTTTCACAAAGCAACATTTTAATTACTTTCTTTTGTTTTAAATTTCACCCTAGTAAAATTACTTTTACTTTTACTATTGACCATCTTCCCCATAACTCAACCTTAACATTTCTTTTTCTTCACTTGCAGAAGATTCAACAACCACCAACCATGACCCGCTGGAAAACCACCACCCCGCCCTACCTAAGGCCACTCTGCCACCGCCGATAGCAGACCATCGCGCAGCAGCAGCCCGTCGCGTAGCAGCTGTCGTCGCACACCCAGGCGAGCCCAGACGGGCAGCAGCCCACAGTGTAGAAGCAGCCACCACCGCGTGCCCAGCCCAGCTCTTCACCTCCGCCAGCCATCGGTGCTCCTCATGCGCCACCACATGTCGAAGACCCTTTCCTTTCCTTTGCAGCCACCGATCCAACCATCTTTGCTTACCACACTTGTCGCCCAAGGAAATTCACCCATTCCTGACAAGCCACCTCAAAAATTACCACGGCTTGCGACAGGTAAGAGTCAATTTCCTCCAGCAGCACATGAGTTAGGAGGCAATCTTGACTTTGATAGAGAATAGCACAAGACAAGGTACTATTCCCTTGATACTTTAGATATTGTACCAGGTAGATCTTTTGATGATTCTGTTTTACTTGCTTTGGGAGTATATGATGAGGTATTGGAATTAATTGACAATATTGGTTGGCATTATTTTTTCATAATCAATATGCCTGTGTATGATGCATTGGTCAAAAAGTTTTTTAGTACTTTCAAGTTTGACCATCAGGGACCAAATTTTAATTTAGCTTATTAATTTGCTTTAACTTGTAGACTGCTTGGCACGTTTAAATATTTTTTCATCACTACACTTAACATTACTTTGGGGTTTATCACTGAAGAGGAGTCTAAAACAAGTGTTTATTTGGATATGCTTTGTGATTATCCTGATGAATTTGATGCCTTAGTAGTTTATAGAGAGTTAACCGAGATGCCTAATATTGAGTTTGTTCCTGGCAAATCCAAGGCGTTTTATTTACAAAGTGTTGCTTTGCGAATCCTCAATTGTTTCTTAGCCATTAATTACTTTGCACATAATGATGATAGCACTGTTGTCACCAAAGCTGAATTATTCTTTTTATGGTGCATGGTTCATGAGAAAAGAGTTAATTTGGGCTACTGGCTTGCAGTCAAATTGGATAAACTTTGTTTAAAACCTAAAAAGTTTTATTTGGGGTCTTTTGTCACTAGCTTGGCTATTAACGTTGGATTGTTGGATGTATGCAATACCACAATGCATGTTGTGATGGAATATGACATGGCAAGTGTATGAAGATCACGCAGCAAAAAAACAAAAATATATCATACATTCCACGCAAAAACCAACAAAGAATTGAAAACATGCAATTTTAGGGTTTTAAAACTTACAACTTTAGATGCACTTCAATATTTGATTTTGATGATGACCAGTAACCAAGAAAGATTTGTTTACCTTAGATCTTCACCACCAATGCCAAAGGAATAGCCTTTACGCCACTCCTCTCTATGTTCACACACACAATTGTAATGACGGCTTAAAATTGAGATTGCTAGCTCTCAATTTAAATATTGTGTAATGGCAAAGGATTGAAGCTACAAGATTTGATCTTGCACTTCTTTTAGTTGTTATTTCTGCCCAAGAACACAAGAGAACAAGGAACAATCCTTTTCTCCTATGAATTCGGCTAAGAAAATTTTGTGAGAGAGAAAGACAAGTTCACACCTTAGGGTTTTATTTTTCTCATTCAATATATATCATTTAATTTTGTAAGTGTTAATTCTAAAATTCACTACCTCAAGATAGTTAATTTAGCCTTAATCACTTCCTAAAATCAAGGGACATATATTAATTCAAACTCTTTTGAATTAATTTGAAAGAAAACATGAGACATTTAATCAAGATAAATCACTTAATTTAGAAATAAGCATGTGCCGAAATTCCATTTAATTTTTATCTTAAAATTTTAGTTACTTCATCTCCTTTTTAAGTGGTTTAATTTGATTTAAATTCTTTTAGTCTTTAATACTCAATTAATTAAATTAATACAAGATAATCAATTAATTGAAATTAAACCTTGTTGGGCCGAATCTCTCTCTCTAATGGATCAAGGTCCATTTAGCAATTATAATGCCCATTACATACATTAATTTGACTTTAATTAAAAGCCCAAATTAATGGCCAATACTTTATTTAAATATTTTAAGCCCAATGCTTTGTGTGTGATCCCATAGGTCCATTTAATGTTGACAATGAATTAATGAATTAATTCAAAGGCTATATATATTCTCTCGCAAGATATTATATCATTCCAAATTAAATGAAAATGCATATGGCATTTAGTGACCTAATGCAATTTTACATAGTCTCTTACCCATAAATATCAGAATTAATATAAGGTATGAAACTAGTCATCCTTATATATATTAATTCCTTTCTTGATATTCCAGTGACACCGAACTCTCAGATAAATAATGATTACTCATTATTTCATCTCGGTATGGCCATACACTTCTCATTTTACTGATCAAGTGGCCGATGATATTTTCTCTCTTATTGAGAAGGGTAATCCATTCACTTCTCCCATGCTCTCTAACATGAATCAATGCATACCCAAGCATACCCATACTTGTCACTCTATTACGAGCATGTTAGGTGTATGTCAAAGTACACAGTAATTTATAAAGAGTTTCATAGAGATTTTTAAGAACTCCGATGCAAAACTTGCATATGATAAACACTTATGACTTATACCATGTAGTGTTCTCATGAACGGATCGAATCCAGATACCATGTTCTAAACATGTATCTATAATCTCTGATTGACACTCTTGTCCTTATGATCCGTAAGACAGAACTCAACTTATCAGAGAGAGCATACTAGTCTTAATTCATTGTTATTTCCATAACAATGACTGACTAGGGATATTTAGAATGAAGTCTCTATTATTTTAAGGTCTTACAACCATGTGCCTCACACATGATAACTTAAATCGAAACAACATTCTTGGATAGTTCTATTAATTGATATGCACAGGAATACAATAGATAAAATAAATGCCTCATTTATTAACTAAAGTATTTTATTACAATGTATTGGGGCTAGAGCTTACACTAACAATCTCCCACTAGCACTAGTCCCAATTGGGCATAGCCCTATGACCGAATGCTCGCAAATGAGCTTCGTACAGATTTGGACGCAACTATTTCGTCAAAGGATCTACTACATTGTCTTCACTTGCTATCTTGCTAACCTTGACATCACCACGATCAATGATCTCTTTGATCAGGTGCTACCTCCTGAGTATGTGTTTGGATTTCTGGTGTGACCGGGGCTCTTTGGCCTGTGCGATGGCCCCATTGTTGTCATAGAAAATTTTTAATGGATCTAGGATGCTTGGGACCACTCCTAATCCAGAAATGAAATTTCTAATCCAAACAGCCTCTTTTGCAGCCTCACTCGCTGCAATATACTCAGATTCTGTAGTTGAGTCGGCAATGATCTCTTGCTTCGAGCTTCTCTAGCTGACAGCACCACCATTCAAAACAAAAATAAATCCAGATTGTGATCTAGAGTCCTGAGTGCTAGTTTGAAAAGCAGCATCGACATAACCTTGTATGACAAGCTCTTCTTGACCACCATACACCAAGAAGTGATCCTTAGTCCTTCGTAGGTACTTTAGAATCCCCTTTTACAGCAGACCAGTGCTTCTCACCAGGGTCTTGTTGAAACCTACTGGTTATACTCAGTGCATGAGTAATATCTAACCTAGTACATAACATAGCGTACATGATAAATCCAATAGCAAATGCATATGGGATTCTACTCATGTTGTCCCTTTCCTCTTTGGTTTTAGGGCATTGTTCTTTGGTCAAAAGAACTCCCAAATCCAAAGGTATGTACCCTTTCTTTGAGTCTCCCATACTAAACCGCTTTAGTACGTTGTCTATGTACTTTTCTTGACTTATTCCTAAAAGCTGATTCGATCTATCTATATAAATCCGAATACCAAGTATTGTCTCGGCTTCACCTAAGCCTTTCATTGAGAAACATTTCCCCAACCATTGCTTAACCTTTTGCAATGTTGAAATGTCATTCCTAATGAGAAGGATGTCGTCCACATATAGGACTAGAAATACTACTATGCTCCCGCTAACCTTCTTATACACACAAGGCTCATCTTCGTTCTTGATGAAGTCAAATTCTTTGACTGCCTCATCAAAACGAAGATTCCAACTTTGGGATGTTTGCTTTAATCCATAAATGGATTTTTGAAGCTTGCAAACCTTCTTAGGATGCTTTGGGATTGACAAAACCCTCAGGCTGTGTCATATACACATCCTCAAGTAAATTTCTGTTGAGGAAAGCAATTTTGACATCCATTTGCCATATCTCATAATCATGATATGCAGCTATGGCAAGCAAGATCCTAATGGACTTGAGCATGACTACAGGCAAAAAGGTCTCATCATAGTCTACACTATGAGTTTGTTGAAAATCTTTTGCTACTAGTCTACCTTTATAGGTCTTATCATCTTTGAGTTTAAATAGCCACTTGCATTCAATTACCTTAGCACATTTCGATGGATCAACCAAGGTCCAAACATGGTTATCGTACATTGACTGCATCTCGGATTTCATGGCTTCAAGGCAATTTTTTGAGTCTGGGCTCTCAATAGCTTCTTGGTAGGTAGTAGGATCCTCACGATCTACTAACTCAATAATGTCACTATCAGTGATTAGAAATCCAAATCTCTCAATTGCCTGACGTACCCTACCGGACCTTCTAGGTTCTTGTGTAATGGATTTTTATTCCACAACTGGTTGTGAACTTGATCCCACTTCCAACTCATCCTCTATAGGAGTTTGTGGTGCTTGAATTTCTCCAAGTTTTACTTTACTCCCACTGTCTTTCTTGAGAAACAATTCCTTTTTCAAGAAAATAGCTTTGCGAGCAACAAATACTTTGTTCTCGGCTTGTGAGTAAAAGTAGTATCCCTTTATTTCTTTAGGATAACCCACAAACAAGCAGAAAGTTGATTTGAACTCTAGTTTGTCAGATGTTAATTTCTTAACATGTGCTTCACAGCCCCAAATCATGATAAATGACATATTGGGTTCTTTCCCATTCCATACCTTGTATGGTGTCTTCTTAACTGCTTTAGTTGGAGTACAATTTAGTAGAAATGCAGTAGTTTCTAATGCATAACCCCAAAAAGAGACAGGAAGATTTGCTTGACTCATCATAGATCGAACCATGTCTAACAGAGTTTGATTTCTCCTTTCAGACACACCATTTCATTGTTGTGTTCCAGGAGGAGTGAGTTGTGAAATAATACCACACTCCTTTAGATGACTATCAAACTCTTGGCTTAAGTATTCACCACCTTAATCTAATCGAATGGCTTTTATACTTCTGCCAAGTTGGTTTTCCACTTCGTCCTTAAACTCTTTGAATTTCTCAAAAGTTGCAGACTTGTACTTCATTAGATAGACATAGCCATATCTACTGAAGTCATATGTGAACGTCACGAAGTAGCTAAAACCACCTCTAGCTTGTGTACTTAAAGGTACACATACATCGGTATGTATTAGTTCCAATAAGTCATTAGTCCTCTCACCTTTTTTTTTAAAAGGACTCTTTGTCATTTTTTCATGCAAACATGGCTCGCATGTATCATAAGACTCTAAGTCGAACAACCCAAGCACTCCAGTTTTGTGGAGTCTTGAAATGCATTTTTCGTTTGCATACCCTAAACGACAATACCAGAAGTAGGGTTTAATTCATTTGATTTAACACTTTTTGTATTAATGTTGTATATGGACTCTTTACTTTGTAGATCAAGGATATAAAGGCCATTTTGCAACATGGCATTGCCATATGAAATGCCTTGGCAACGAATATGAGCATTGCCATTTTTAATAACAAAATCAACTTCATCCAAATCCAAACATGAAACTGAAATAATGTTTCTGCTCATAGCAGGCACATAATAACAATTTTTCAAAACTAAACAAAGTTCGGAAGGTAAAGTGAGTTGATAGTCACCTATCTCTATGGCAGCAACTCGTGCTCCGTTCCCCACATGGAGGTCCACTTCATTCTTCCCAAGTAACCGCCTATTTCTTAGCCCCTCCACATTTGAACAAATGTGAGAACCACAACCGGTATCCAATACCCAAGTGGTAGAAATAGAAAGGTTAATTTCAACAACAAAAATACCAGAACTGGATGCCTTGGCTCCATTCTTCTTTTGTTCTTCCTTAAAGAGAGCACAATTCTTCCTCCAATGCCTTATTTTGTTGCAGTGGAAGCAAGTGCTCTCACTCTCTTTGAGCTTTTGTGCCTTGGGCTTGGATTGGGCCTGAGGTGCACTCCCATTTGACTTGAACCGAGTCAGGTCATTCTTGGGTTTTGCCTTTCCCTTTCCCTGAGCAGGTCCCTTCTTAATGCCCCCTTAAACCATTAGTACGGGATTGGTCTTTCAAATGTTATCTTCAGCATTCTTAAGCATCCCATGAAACTCGGTGACTGACTTGTTCATTGCATGCATGTTATAATTCATCACAAATGGATCATAATCATCAATCAATGATCTTAAGATCAAGTCAGTGGCCAATTCCTTTGGCACTTGTACCTCAAGCTTCTCAAGAGTATCAAGATACCCTTTCATCTTGAGTACATGGGTACTAACAAGAGTACCCGTAGCCATCTTACAAGAAATTAAGGCATTTTTGTCATGAACCTCTCGTGACGAGCTTGCTCTTGGAACATCTCCTTGAGGTGCACCATGATCGCATAAGCCTCTTGGTCCATAAATTGCTTTTGCAAGTCAGGCACCATAGTGGCCAGCATTAAATAGGTCACATCATTGGATTCGCTTTTCTTGGTCTCGAAAGTTTCCTTTTGAATCACAGAGGCATTCCTTCCAGGTTCTTCAGGCAAGGGTGCATCCAAAACATACGACTTTCTCTCTTACTTAAGAATTATTCTTAAGTTTTGAGACCAATCTATGAAATTGGTGCCATTCAATTTGTCCTTTTCAAGGACCGATCGCAATGAGAAATTGTTGTTTGAAGATGCCATTTTCAATCTACAATAATAAAATTTAGCAAGATTAAATGAGGTCTTATTAATCCCACAAACCGAATTAATATCCCTTTAAATAATTCGCTTTAGTTATTTAATGTGGGCCAAGATCCACTTTTCACAACAACTTATTAGTCAAGTTGAGCTTGTACACCTAACAAGTTAAGTTACTTAGGTAGGAAAACTCCAATCATGTCTCGTACATGACTCTTGGATCAAATGGGCTAATCTTAAGATGTTATAGCACAAACCCATTTATTAGTTGCCTAGGTCCAGGCATCCCTTTCCATGTTAAGTCCAACCTACATTACAACCCATGCCTCAAAAAGATAATCGGGCGCATCTAGTACTCCTAGTCTACGTGACCGATGATCGATGCCTTGACATGTTTCGAATTAGGAAGGCAACTTTGTGACTTACTATTTTAGGAATTCATTTTATTACGGCTTACATGGCATACGCTTTGTCATCCATTCATGGCATGCATATATATATAGTTGCATAAAGTAAAGCATGACAAACATGGGCCCAAAAACCTACAACTAAGATTCTATACTATTACATAAGAATCTTCGAGTTGGGCTTCTCCACTCCGGTGGGCTTCGTCTTGATTTACAAAGTCTTCAAGTAAATTCTATTCTAAGAAATAAATGAAACTTTTACAATAAAACATAATGGCTCGTAGGCCATATTTAATTACAAAAATCCAGGGCCCATGAATGCACCATGCATATCCATTCATCACACCAAACAAGCAAATAAATATACATAACATTTATGGATCAAACAAATTTCAATTTTAATTAATTTAGCCAAGACCATTAATGGAAATTGTGTACTTGAACCTTTAAGAGAAGACCCCATGATGGGCGTGGGCGAAAGCCCAATGGACTAAATCCTCTTATTGAATAAGTTCTCTTAAAAGCCCAAAACACTAACTAGTTAGATTTGTGCCATAAATCAACTCTAGTATAATTTCCAATTTTGCCATTTTTAATTTTATGTCATTCAATCCATAAACATTAAAAATACATATAATATGTACCAACATGAATTAAAATATATAATCATGAAGAACATATATATAATACATGGCATTCATACAAAAACAAACAAACAACAATGAAACTAGTTGTTTAATGCTTATATGATGCCACAAAAATGTACAAACACTTAAATCAATTTTATGAGTCATTTAATGATTTAAATAAGGTCATAAATATTGAGTTAATCTTCTGTACCATTTTGATCTAAATGTGTTTTTACCATTTTAATCAAAATAAAACAAACAATGTTGATTAAACATGTAACAAACACAAACTAGTCATAGTTTTAAGTGATTTTAAAATTAATCAATTAAATTGTCATGGACCAGAATTAAAACCAAATTTAAAATATATCCAGACTTGATATTTAATCTTTAAAAATCACTTACAAACATGCCAAAAATTTTTTTACATTTAATTTTGAAAACTAGTTGTTAAACTAACACTTAAGATGCCAACTAACACCTAGTTTCAAGATTAACATGTACCATCAGGTATTATCAATTAAATCTGACCATTAACAGCTCTAAGAATATCTTAGGATAGTATATTAACATGTCAATTAATTATAATACCTATCTAATCATTTAAAATCGTTTTTACACCAAAACAATGCAAAAAACTCAAAATAGAAAATTTCAGCATTGCATATTTTTAGAATAATGATTTTTGATTAATTATTTCATGCATCTAAAGCACTAAAATAAGCATGTTTAGGCTCAGATACCACTGATGGAATATGACATGGCAAGTATGTGAAGATCATGCAGTGGAAAAACAAAAATATAGATCATACATGCCACGCAAAAACCAACAAAGAATCGAAAACATGCAATTTTAAGGTTTTAAAACTTACAACTTTAGATGTACTTCAAGATTTGATTTTGATGATGACCAGCAACCAAGAAGGATTTTTTGCCTTAGATCTTCACCACCAATGCCAAAGAAACAACCTTTACGCCACTTCTCTCTATGTTCACCACACAATTGCAATGACGGCTTAAAATCGAGATTGCTAGCTCTCAATTTAAATATTGTGTAATGGCAAAGGATTGAAGCTACAAGATTTGATCTTGCACTTCTTTTAGTTGCTATTGCTACCCAAGAACACAAGAGAACAAGGAAAAATCATTTTCTCCTTGTGAATTCGGTTAAGAAAATTTTGTGACTGAGAGACAAGTTCACGCCTTAGGGTTTTATTTTTCTCATTCAATATATATCATTTAATTTTGTAAGTCTTAATTCTAAAATCCACTACCTCAAGATAGTTAATTTAGCCTTAATCACTTCCTAAAATCAAGTGACATATATTAATTCAAACTCTTTTGAATTAATTTGAAATAAAACATGAGACATTTAAAAATCACTTAATTTAGAAAATAAGCATGTGCCGAAATTCCATTTAATTTTTATCTTAGAATTTCGGTTACTTCATCTCCTTTTTAAGTGGTTTAATTTGATTCAAATTCTTTTAGGCTTTAATACTCAATTAATTAAATTAATACAAGATAATCAATTAATTGAAATTAAACCTTATTGGGCCGAATCTCTCTCTCTCTAATGGATCAAGGTCCATTTAGCAATTATAATGCCCATTACATCATTAATTTGACTTTAATTAAAAGCCCAAATTAATGTCCAATACTTTATTTAAATTTTTTAAGCCCAATGCTTTGTGTGCGATCCTATATGTCCATTTAATGTTGGCAATAAATTAATGAATTAATTCAAAGGCTATATATATTCTCTAGCAAGATATTATAACATTCCAAATTAAATGAAAATGCATATGGCATTTAGTGACCTAATGCAATTTTTCATAGTCCTTTATCCATAAATATCAAAATTAATATAAGGCATGGAACTAGTCATCCTTATATATATTAATTCCTTTCTTGGTATTTCAGTGATGCTGAACTCTCAGATAAATAATGATTACTCATTATTTCATCTCGGTATGGCCATACACTTCTCAGTTCACTGATCAAGTGGCTGATGATAATTTCTCTCTTATTGAGATGGGCAATCCTTTCACTTCTCCCATGCTTTCTAACATGAATCAATGCGTACCCAAGCATACCCATACTTGTCACTCTGTTACGAGCACGTTAGGTGTATGTCAAAGTACACAGTAATTCATAAAGAGTTTCATAGAGATTTTAGGTCTAAGAACTCCGATGCAAAACTTGCATATGAGAAACACTTATGACTTGTACCATATAGTGTTCTCATGAACGGATCGAATCCAGATACCATGTTCTAAACATGTATCTATGATCTCTGATTGACACTCTTGTCCTTATGATTTATAAGACAGAACTCAACTTATCAGAGAGAGCATACTAGTCTTAATTCATTGTTATTCCCATAACAATGACTGACTAAGGATATTTAGTATGAAGTCTTTATTGTTTCAACGTCTTACAACCATGTGCCTCACACATGATAACTTAAACTGAAACAACATTCTTGGATAGTTCTATCAATTGATATGAACAGGAATAAAATAGATAAAACAATTTCCTCATTTATTAACTAAAGTATTTTATTACAATGTATTGGGCCTAGGGCTTACACTAACATGTTGCTTGTACAATGCCACCAATGGATTTAATGTTTTTGGATAAATTACACTTGTTGTAATATGGCGAGAAAGCCCCGAAAGCCTCATCACAAGCCGCTACCTCTATTCCTTATTCCACCACACCCACCACTGCCATTGAAACCCACTTAGAGCACATTGAAGCTGCTATCCACCAGTTGTAGGTGCATCTTCTGGCCTACTTTGAGCTTGTGGGGTTTACACCACCCTCTCCTTCGCAGCATTGATTGACTGGACTCACCCTCTTCCACCAGGGCAGTATTAGTTCTCTCTTTTGTTTTTTTTGCATTTTTTATGCCCTTCGCCCCACGATTGATTAAGTTATTCCGCATTGAGGACAATGCGAGGAGAAAGTGTGGGGGAGGGGTTGAGATAGAAGTGTTGTGCGTTTTCTGATGATGTGTTGATTTCTTTGGACATACTTTTGGCTTTTTGGGTTGTTGTGAATATTTTGACTAGTTGGTCTTTTTGGTTGTTTTAGGAATTAAATGCACCAAAGTTGAGAAAAATTATATATATTGAAGCATAATTGTGGTTAGGTGATAGGAGTTAACATTTGTCCCATGGATTTAAAGGATATGTTCTTCTCGTTCATTGTTTTTAGCATCTATTGAATTGCATTCTCTTTTCTAGAAGAAAATACTTATCTTAGATTAATTCCTTGACCATTTAGTTTTAACCTATTGGATGTTAGGCAGAAATGAATCAATTTCTTGATAATTTACTCAATTGCATACATTTCATGGTAGCCTCAGCATTCTTTTGAATTAGAAAATTCAAGGCTCGAATTTAATAAGTGAAATAAATTTTTGCATGAACTTAATTTGAAATCTTTGCACATTAGGTGATTGTTAAAACTAGTTGAGACATCAAATAAATCTTTGTGTGTTTATGGTTTGGGAATCTTATTGCCAGAATGAAAAAAGGGAGATTAGCAAATAAAATTTTACTTCGCTATCCATTAAAAATTTGGATATGAGTAGAGCTAGTAGCTGCTTGGATTTGTATTGTCTGAGTAACCGGGTGTATGCAGGTCAGAATCGGGTGCCCTCACGTAAAAAGGATCTCTACATTCCTTGTAAGCAATCCTAATCTTCCCCATGAAAAAAAAGAAAAAGAATAATAAAAGCATTAAAAGTAAAAATGATGCCAAAAATAATAGTTTTGGTAGTTTGATTCCCTTGCCTGTTGGAATTTGTGTGTGTGTTGTCTCTTCTGGTTTGGCAATCCATCTATGTGTATTGATTTAATTTTAAACTAAGACCTTAAAATTCTTGCATGCTTAAAATATTTTGAGCCTTGTTGTTTATAATTTAAAAAGATTGTTGAGGAACCCATGTTATGATATGAATTAGTAGGAAATTGTTTTGAATGTCATTCTCTAACTTGCCCTGCACTTTAATATGGTTGGAGCTTTTGGGATGGGAATTGGTTGAGGATGAGAATGCTTCTGATGGGATTGATTGTGTTGTTTGACTAATGCTTGAAGACAAGCATGGGATAAGTGTGGGGGAATTTGTTAAGCTGCTAAAAGAACATCTATTTGATTGAATTTTGCTTATTATTTTGCGTTCTTTTAAGTCAGTTTTAGGTGCACTTCATTGGTTTATTTATTTTTCTGATTGCAGGAGTGGATTTTGAGGAAGTTGTATTTTTAGGGCTAATTATTGATGATCTGGAGAAGCGAAGAATTTTTGGGATTGATTTGGAGCAAAGAGCTGATAGTTGAAAATTCTTGAAGTTGCCTTGCCTAAGGTAGGAAGCAAAGCCTTGCCCAATTCTCTTTCCCAAGTTGCCCAAGGGAAATTGACAGTGGACTGCATTTTTTCAAGATAGTTTTTAACCTAGCCGCCACTGAAACTCTAGCTGGAATTTAGGAATTTAAAGACTTTATTTTAGGAGGAAAGAGGCAGTGATTGGAGGAATTTAGAACTCCTTTAGGAATTTTATTTTAAATTTCCTAGTTGGGTTGGTTTTCTTTCCTGTTTTTGGTTATTATTTAAGAAAATGGGTCCTTGATTTGGCGGATCTTTTCGGCTGTGATTTTTGTAACTCGAATTCTATAGCAGGAATTTTCTCAACTTCTACTTTTTATTTTGTGAAATTCTCATGGCCATGAGTGGCTAAATTATTATTTTTAGTTAAAGATTAATTCAAAGCCAGAATTTATTTCACTGTGAGATCATTGTGCTTACTTATTATTCTTTATTTCATATGTTCATGTTGTTTACTATAGCTTAGAGAAATCATTTCTCAATTGTTATTTGTTTCATGTTCAATGAGGCGTCATTGTTCATTTAATTAAATAACATGCTACTAATTGAAGATATCAAATTCGTAATTGTTTGGTAGATTAAATAACGAGTAGTGATCAGTATAACTTCCTCACAAGGGTTGTTATGTTGAGTAAATGCATGAATTAATCTAAATTGGTCTTACTTGTAGATCGGTTGGTCTAGGCCGGGTCTTTCTATTTCTTAACACTGTTAATAGATTAAATTCTTGCGCTTGTTAAGGGTTGTCTATTGGTTAGAAATTAATTACAGTCTTACTTGGTTAATTCATTAATACGGAAAGATTAGGTTGGAAGCACAAAGCCGACGGCTATAACTGGCCCATTATTTGATTTTTTAGAATTATTTCTTGATCTATGATCAGTTGAATGAATCTTGTGTTGCGAATATCTTTAACTGAAATTATCATTCCTTGAATTTTCTCTTAATTAATTTTTGACTCATTTATTTATTTGCTTCAGTTCATTATTTCACTCTCAATTTATAAACTCCCCCATTTAATTTTATTGTTAAAAATCTGATTGTTTAGAATTACTTCAGTTTCAGTCTCTGTGGATTCGACTCTTTCTTACCCTATTTGCAATTTATTTGTTGGGATAAGTTAGGTTTTTATTTTTGGTGGCTTCGACACCCATCATAGGGACAGTGATAACGATGACAACAATCGTGGTGGCAGTGACAATGGTGGTGGTGGCAGTGCTAATGATGGTGGCAGTAGCGATATAATGGGTGGCATCAATAATGGTGGTAGCGGTGGTGATAGCGGCAATAATGATGGCAGCAATGGTGGTGGTGGCGGTGATGGTGGCAGGACGCTCTGGTGGTGGCGGTGATAATTATAACGACAATGGCAGTGATGGGGGCAGCAATGGTGGTGGTTGTGTCGACAATGTGGTAGTTGTGGCTGCAACGATGATGGTAAGGTGGTATTTAGTATTAATACGATATTTACTATATTACACAAATCTAAGGATTTGTGGTGTATTATTTTATACAGTATATGTACAATAAATGAGACATATACTGTATTATATTATCTCCATAGTAATTTTTCAGAAAACCTTTCAAATACTGTACTTGTATTAACTCGTACTATATTATACTATTTCATGTGCAATATAGAAAAACAAATATGGCCTCTATGTACGGCACATAACTAAAAAAAATGATATATAATTTTAAACTTAAAAATATATTAGAACAATTTTTTTTTTGCAAGGGAATGAACTCCCTTTTCGTTTTTTAAGACGGCAAAAAAAAACTTATTAGAAAATATTTATATTTGGTGTATAAAGTTTGTAGTGACAATAAACTAATTAGATTGAATTCATTATTTTTTATTTCAATCACAAATCGCATTGGAAATTCATTATTTTAAGTGCTATGTTTCAGAAAAAAATGCTTACAATAAAGTCTTGATCACTTTTATTTTTAGGGAGATCCAAATTTTAAAATTTTGAAAAATATCTTAAACTATAGACAAAAGAGTGAAAATACTCCCGATCTAAAAGAAAATTATCTTTTTAATACATTTTGATAACCAGAATAAAATAAAATTTTCAATTTAGTCCAACATACAGAAATATCAATAATTTGGATTTATGATAAATAAATTAACTTGGGAAGATATGGAGTTAATTAAACAATTAGAAAATATAAAAATCATAAATATGAATAGTATCATAATTATACCAGACTTAATAATGCAATTAAGTCCAAATGCAAAAGAGATTAAGAATTTGTTAAGCCAAATAGAAAATATAAATCAAATAAAATTAATAAAACATAAAATATTCAGACAAATAGAATTAAATAACCTAGAAATTAAATTATTATTTTTATAAAATATATTAGAATAAATAAAAAAAATTAACAAGATATATAGCTATTAAAATGGGATATAATGAATAATTTTATAAATGAAATAAATAAAAAATATAAAAGGATATACTTATGATGAACATTTTGAAAAAAATCAATAATAACTTAAAAATATTAAATCAAAATATAACAAACATGAATAATAAATCTTATAGCTTTACTGACACATTATATGATGAAGATAATAGATACAGTAATGGTAGTTTAAAATTACCAATTAATGCATTTATACAACCTAAATACGAAAATACAAATGATAAAATTGAAAAGATATTTGATTTACTAAGAGAAATATAAGAAGAAGTTACAGACTTAAAAACAAGAGTAGAAAAGCTAAAAAAAAGGTAAAGAAAAAAAATGAAAAAATCATTACAGCAAGGATTAACTATTAAAACCCATATGTCAATATTAAAAGAAAGATTAAAATTATATGAAAATAATGAAATAAAGGAAGAAAAATATTAGAATTAGTACAAAGAATGGAAAATCTAAATATTATTGTAAACCCAACATCCATGCCAGTAAAAATAGAAATGGAATAAATTTCAAGAGCATTAAACGAAGATGAAGAAGAAGAAGAAGAAGAAATTATAAAAAGAAATATAAATATAAGAAAAATGATAAGTATAAAAAAAAAGAAAAATATAAGAACCCTTAAATCCTAATGGAGTATGGTTAAATTTATATTGTGCTGAGTGATAAAACCTAAAATGGTTTATCTGTGAGAGAGGAATCAATGGCTGAGATTGCAGACTGGATAGTTGGGTTATCTGTAAGAGGAGAACGTGTAATTGATACAGCTGGTTGGATAGTCGGTCCTGCACAGTCGAAACAGGGCTTTAGCACTCCGAAGCTTAAGTTAGTGGCCTTTTTAGAGAAAAAGAACTTAGAGAGAGAGAGTCTCAGATATTTCATACCTGGTGCCATCATGTCTTAAGCTATTTATAGGAGTTATTTGGAGAGGCACTAGATTACCTTAGGAGGTGATATCTAGCAATCAGAGTAGGTGAGCGGCAATGTGATAGGAGGTAGATGAGAGCATGGGCATTGGCTTGTGCCAATGGGCTGAAAGGACAGGTTATCCCATCAGTCCGATCGGACACTTTGCGTCCCTAAGTTATCTTCCAGCTCACGTCTTGCCCTTTTATTATTGGACTTGAACCGCCTCAGATGCTATTGGGCCATGCTGATTGGGCTTTTAAGAATGTTTTTTCCGTAGTTATCACTTGTCCCCCTTTGGAGGGTCCGATCGGGAGCTTTGTTCAATTTTTCAGTGGGACTTTTGAATTGATTCAAATTTTGATAAGTCATGTCTGTTCGTTTTGAACAGCCGCTATGCATTTATTGCTGATGCACGTGTCTAAGGCGATGCTTCGTTCTCTATAACCGCCATTGATGGATTGAAGGCACGTGGCGATCATCCAACGGATAGGTGTTTGGAGTATTCTAGAAGTATTTTACTTATAAATAGGCATTCTCATGGCATTTTTCTTATTTTCCAGTGTCCTTTAGCAAAATTCTGCCAAATTTTCTACGCGAAACTTTGCTATTTCAGCGACTCGAACTGTTCTTTTTCAGTAACTCCGGAATTTCTGTGAGAATATCCAAGTAAGTAAATGACCCTTGCCTTTTATTTCTATTCCTTATTCGTAGCTTCATAACGCCATTATTTACCTGCCCCTTTCATCGAGGCGGCTTTGAATAGCGAACAACCTATATATAGGAGTTTTCTTGAAGCTGATAAAGATTGTGAGGCCATGACTTGCTCTTCAAAACTCATAGGGGAGACATCGATTAAGATTTTTTCTTTCTCGAAATAATCTTCCCATAGAAGTCTTTGTGATGCCTTGGGCTTTTAGTCGTGAGGATTGATAGATTGCTCGCTCACTGATCGATAGGAGATCTTATCTCGCATTTCTGATGGCGGGGGATAACATCATGTGTTATCAAGGATGATGAGTGACTCATTTGTCATTTATGGAGCTTGGGCACTGGGCTAAGATTTCCCTTTGGTGCTTTCGGGCTTGCAACCCTAAAAAATTATGGAATTGCCCTTAATTAGTTCCATTCGGACAAGTGGAGAATGACATCCTATTCCAAGATCTTCTATGAGATGGAGAGAGTGACGCCAATCCTGAAAGATTTGAGAGAGGCTTAAAATGTCGGACAGCCAATCAGTTTGTTTATGAAACTTTCGGGCAATCCGATCGCAGGCCTGAGCCTCGATGTTGCCATTGACGTGGGGTGGGATCGTTGTAATTGGAGTGCAGGAAAAGCAAACATATATAATTATGCATTGCAAATTTAAAAGAATATATCAACTGGAGAAATACTTATCTTTCATTTTCATTATGTAGCTACGAACGTGATGGCTAAGGGAGACGATGTAGCCAGGCAGTTAGCCGATCGGGCCAAGGCAAAGATTGAAGTAGATCGTGCTGCCAAAGAAGAGAGGAGGGCTATAAAGAGAAAGCTCGTGCCCTCTTTCGAAGTTCAGGCTTCCCAGCCTTCTGCGAACACTCCCACTACTGCCCCGAGTGATGTCGTAACTCCTGTCACCTGCCCTTCTCAAACCATTCCGGAGTCCTCTTCCGACCGGCCATTACCCGAGGATCTTTCTAATAGGCATTTGCCAACATATGAAACTGACTCTGAGAGGGAGCGAATAGCCCAAGATCGGGGAAAATCAATCCAGGCAAACATGGCCCTTATGGATGAAGATGCCTAAAGGAGGATCAAGAAGGCGGCGAGGAAGAAAGTTGATGACTTAGTTGCCGCAGTAGATGCAAGGGTTACCGCCAGGAATAAGGGGGGCGCCCAAAATATGATTGCAAGGATTGCTGAAGGTCGAGCCTCATCACTAAGGGAGGTTTTGAAAAGTCAATTTGGTGATGGTTGGTCTATTGACAACAAAGTTGTATCAAATTATTTATGCCAGGGTATGCTTCAAGAGGGCGATTTCAAGGCGATGGGGAATCCTGATATATTATCCCGAGAATGCAGCCTTTTTCAGCAGCAAAGTCTGGAGGTATCTTTTCCATGCTTTCGTTCTAAATAATTTCTATTAACTTTGCTTCATCTGACCATTATTTCTTTGGCTAACTAACCCTTTGGCTTCCCCCCTTTTGTCTTTTAGTTAATAAAAAGGGGTTTGCATTTGCATGGTGTGGCCAATCTTTGCAAGAGGAAGTATAAAGATTCCGAGCGGGTGAGAAGAGAGGCAGAAGATAAGTATGAAGCTGCTAGAAAAGAATCCTCTCATGCCCGATCGAAGAATGAAAAATTAAAGGAGGAGGCTGATCGTCTTTCCAATGACCTACGAGTTCGGCAGAGAGAGGTTGATTGCCTCAAAGGTGACGTGGCCCGTCTGACTGCTAAGTGTTCTTTAAAGCAGAAATTCCAAGAAGAGGCAACCAGACTGAGGGAAGAATGTATGTGTCTGTCTTTCGATTGCTCAAAGGTCAAGGAGGAGCGTGACCTTCTACAGGGTGAGCAGGAATCACTGAAAACCATCTTGGCCGAAAAAGAAATGGCGTGGGGTAAAACGCTTGAAGACGAGCTTTTTGCTCAAAGAGAAAAGTTACTGGACCAGGAAGGAGAAGCCCAAGGATGGTTATTAACTCGGTTGATCTATGCAGCTGAGCAGCGCTTTCCTGAAGCTGATCTTAACTGGATGGAGGACCAAGGAGTCTTGCCCGACCCCCCTTCCAGTGACAGTGAAGATGAAAACCCCCAACATCTCCCGTCACCACAGGTTGCCTCATCAGAGCCGATCGGTCCTAGTATAGCTATTTCAGCACCGATAGATCCTATTTCTGCAGATATCCCAGGGTCTTTATGACCTTTGGCCGACCCAAATGTTCCCTCTACGATTGTGGAGATTGTGGATATTGAGATGTAGACTTTCCTTTTTGCAATTTTTTGTAAAATATCTTCATCATCAAAGCGTTCTCTTTGCATTGTCTTTATACTGTAATTTTAGACGAAATCTATCATGAAATCATTAAAGGGAGAATAAATAGTTATCAACCATAGAGATTTTGAGGATTTAAGCATGGAGAATACGTAAATTTAAATAAGAAGAGTACTTCCTGAACATTAACATAATTTGCCAACATTTTAAATAGAGAGATTGCATAAATAAGGAGATTACTTCATGAACATTAATATGCTTTGCCAACATTTGCAGTCCGTAACTCTTTGCAACAGATTTAATCTGATCGGATTAAACCCGTTATTCAAATGTGAGTTATTACTTAAATTTATCGCGCCAAATGCGTTAGGCGAAGCTATTTTTTTTAAATAGAGTATTAGCCAATCGGCTGTTAGGAAAGTCATCCATGGCAAATGATCTTTTCGATCTATGGTGGGAGATAAAACTCCATTCTCACTCCCAACTGAGTACTTTTTGTAACTCAATGGTAGAGCACCATTTATTACTCTAGTGATCTTTTCAATCTATGGCGGGAGACAAAACTCCATTCTCACTCCCAACTAAGTACTCTAGTAGCTCAGTGGTAGAGCACCATTTATTACTTTCAGTTTCAAGTAATGGGGAAGGCCTATAGCCTTTAATCTTATTCTGAAGATTTGGCAATTTCGTACTTTGGGGGAGACAATTAGCTCAATTGTTGTCCTTCGTATTTTGGGCTCGAAATGGACATCGAGCCTAGAGAGTGCCTGCATCTTGGGCTCGAAATGAACATCGAACCTAGCGAGTGAGCTGGCAGGGGTAAATGGAGATGTCTTGCATCTTTGGTTCGGAAATCACATCGAACCTAGCAGACGAACTTAATAAGGAGAAACATTTTCATATGCTTGGGATGAACATCGAGCCTGGCGAACAAGATAAGAGTGAACGGTTGTTCTTTTGGTTTGGAAAAAAGATCGAACTTTAACAAATAGTCATCATTAAATTCCTGTCGGATTTATTCGGATCGAAAATAGGGAATTTCGTTAAACGGGACCAAATAGATATCCTACAAATATACATTCAAACCCAACAAATAAAGAAAAGCCAAGAAAAACATACCTTTTTTGAAGATGAAGAAGAATGGAGAAAATGGGAAAAATGGAGAAAACATTCTTCATTGAAGATGAATATAATACATGACTATACATGGTACTTCTTGAGTACTCCAACATTCCAGCTTCTAGTGATATTCGCTCCTTCAAGGATACTGGGTTTATAAGGGTATTGAGGTTGGTGTGAGCTTTCCCCTTTTAACACTTTCCGTGCTTGTACCCATTTCTTCAAGCACAAGAGCACACATATTTAAGACTCTTGTCCTTTTGAGTTGTGCCTTTTAGCGACTCTTTGCTTATAGGTAGTGATCATGGCATAGGCGTCTTTCCCTTTCTCTTCTATTACATCTGGATGTTGGCATTTGGCCGATCGACATATAAATCGGATCCCTATATTAAGGTTGAATAAGGTGGCGTACTCCATTGCTCGGACAAAGAATGCCTGCTGAGTCACCAAAGCTTGAATGGAAGCCTACTGGACCTCCCTTTTACTTATGCCAGATGCCCTACCTTGGAACGGACCATCCTACCTTCATGGGTTCCTACCTTGAAACGGACCGTCCTACCATCATGGCCTCTTTTTGGTGCTCGATTGCGGCAACTCATTCATTACCATGTGTCGTATGCTGGCGACTGCTCCAATTTGATCGGGTAGAGGCCTGCCAAAAATGGCATTGTAGGTAAAAGTCATATCAATAATCATAAAGGTTACCTTATAGGTGTAGACTAGAGCTTTCTGGCCAAGTTATACTAGAACGGTCTTCCGATATGACCCGCTCTTGGCGATGGATGGTCTTTCGATCCGATCTGCTCTTGGCGAAGAGACAACTGGAACGGTAGCATCGCCAAGTCCTACGAGTGGTGTGGTGTTTGATTTAAGTTCTCCGATCGGGAGACTCATGCTGTCATAAGCTTGAAGGGTAAGTAAATTTATCACGCTTTTAACATCCACCAATATCTTCCTCACGTTGGAGTCATTGATTCGCACCTTGATGGCAAGGGCATCTTTATGAAGAAGCGATACGCCTCGCGCATCATTATTGGATATGGTGACTGGGGCTAATTGTTCAAATGTCTGGGTGATATAAACGCTTTTACCCTTTCTTGATTCAGTGAGATTCTCTCCGTGAGATGATCCGCCAGTGATCATATTTATGATAATGGCATGTGGTCGACATGGGATGGCAGTTCTTGGCCTTCTTCACTCACCATCATCGAGACCATGCGAGGGCATTTCTTCCCAGAGTGGTAGGGAATATCTTGCAGGCAACCCCTTCGTCGGAGGTGTACACTTATACATTGTCACGCCTCGTCATCCCTTGGTATGGCTACCTGAAGTTCTGAGCTCGTCCTTCTGCTATTGTGAGCTCTCGACTCGCTAATGGAATTTTCCCTATTTCTTCTTCCTCCAAAACCTTCGGTTGTGTGATCTATTTCACAACCTTTAGAAATCCAGGGGATTTTTCGTTGTCCAGAGTTTGGATTATAGCTTTAGTGAAGTTGCCAAAAATGGCGCACCTATCTTCGACGGTAATAGGAGTATCCTCCAACTATCATATGGTTGTGTCGTCGAAGTTTGAGGGGGGGTTACGCCTATTAGGTGATCTGAGAAATCTCCCTTTTATTCCTGAGGGTTTGGCTTGACCCTAGCTATTGTGATTGCACTTCGCAAGAACCTGATGCTCATAAAATCCCAAATCCGCCATACCTCTCAACGAAAACAGCAAATGATAAAACCTAAAATGGTTTATCTGTGAGAGAGGGATCAATGGCTGAGATGGCAGACTGGATAGTTGGGTTATCTGTAAGAGGAGAGCTTGTAATTGATACAGCCGGTCGGATAATCAGTCCTGAAAAAGAGGGTGCCCGATCGAAACCGGGCTTTAGCACTCCGAAGCTTAAGTTAGTGGCCTTTCTGAAGAAAGAGAACTTAGAGAGAGAGAGAGTCTCAGATATTTCATACCTAGTGCCATCATGTCTTAAGCTATTTATAGGAGTTATTTGGAAAGGTACTTGAGTACCTTGGGATGTGATATCTGGCAGTTAGAGTAGGTGAGCGGCAATGTGATAGGAGGTAGATGAGAGCATGGGCGTTGGCTTATGCCAGTGGGCTGACAGGATAGGTTGTCCCATCAGTCCGATCAAACACTTTGCTTCCCTGAGTTATCTTCCAGCTCACGTCTTGCCCTTTTATTATTGGACTTGGACCTCCTCATATGCTATTGGGCCATGTTGATTGAGCCTTTAAGAATGATTTTTTCGTAGTTATCACTGAGTATGTACAAAAGGTTATAAATGAATGGATAAAAGTGAATAATTTAACAATTTTAACTAATGGGTATAGTTTAGAAAGAGTACATAACTTTTTAGTTAGTACCTTAAAAAGAAATGTAAAATTATGGTGAAATTCAAATTTTCAAATAGATAGGAAAAAAATATGAATATACATCTGAAAAAATACTAAGTTCTTTTGCAGTTAATAAGACTACAAAAGAAATTTTATATAGATTTGAAATAGCAATTAAATCAAAATTCTTAGGAAATAATTGGTATAATACTCAAAAAACTTTAAAAAAGTTAAGACAAGGATATCTATAGAAAATGAAAAATCTAACATTATGTAACATGTATTATTTATCAAAATATACATGTAAATTTAATAAGTATTATTATAATATCTCTATGTCAGAAATAATCTCAGAAGAACAAGGAAGATTATTTAAACAAACATATATAACTAAATTACTTAAAGCTTAGGGACTAATATTATATTAAGAGGTTTAAGAAAATCCTAAAATAGTAGGAGAAACTCTAGAAACCTATCAAAGATACGAAAGAAAAAGAGTTAATAAAATGTGTAATCAGGCATATGAAATATGAAAGGTTAGAAGAATAATTAAAAGTATATTATGTTGTCTAGCTATAGTGGAGCCAACAAAATGGAAATGTTATAATAAAAATAAAAGATATAAAAATCTAATAAAATATATCATAAACCAAAAGTTTTAAAAATACTATAAATGAAGATTTAAACCTTTCAATAGAAATAAGTATAGTAAAGGAATTGTTTTAGAAAAAATAAAAGATTTAGCAAAAAAAATCTTAAGGAATGCACTTGTTGGATATGTAAGAAAAAGATCATTATGCTAATAAATGTTCTTAAAAAGGAAAAAGAAAAAAATCATGAAACTTATAAAATTTATGAAAAATTAATAGAATAAAATTATGATCCTATAAAATAGATTGATATATCAGAAATGAAAATATATATGAAATAGAAGCTCAATATAATTCAAAAATAGAAATAAAAAGTGAAAAAATGAGTTCAAGCAACAAAGAACAGGAAATAATAGATAATAGTAACATATTTAGCTATAATAAATTTTTTGATGAAAAAATATTTAGTCAATTAAATAACCATAGACTAAATATAAAAATTGAAGATATATTTAAAAAATAGTGGTTTAATTGATTTTATAAGGCAACATACATAGCTAAACACTATGAGTCAACTATAGATATATATCAGATAAAATGAAATACAATAATATTTTTAATAAATAAAGATGAAATTAATAATGAATTAGCTAAATTATCAGATAAACATAGATATAAGATTATATATTTAGGAGCAATCCAGATTATAATAAAAACTCATTTTAGGCAAGGAATATATAGCAAAATACAACTATTTTGCATGGATAATAAGATAATAAATGACCTAGTAGATCCCTTTTAGGAACAATATAAGAAAATTTAGTCTATAGGAAATAAAAATTTACATTAATACTATATATTTTTTTGGATAAATCTACCAATAAAAGTATAGATAAAACTTTGAATTTATATCATAAATTTTGCATAGAATAGAAATTGCCAATCGATCTAAGGTGTTCTCTATTACATATATGACTATACATTCATCTACCACAAGTCATCATAAGAAAGTACAAAAAGATAATATAAAACTATAAGTAGACACAGAAGATACATTTTTAGATCTAGTAAAATATATTTCACCTAAACAATTAACTCCTGCAAGTATGACTATAATAACAAAATTAACAATGAATCTTAGCTGCGAAAATAAAAATATACCTAAAATTAGACCTATAGATAATAAATTGTTAAGAGCATTAAGTGAATCATCTAGAGAACAACCTATGCCTCAATTTAGAAATGAATGGATAATTATAAATGAGAAAGGGATAATATCTAATCAAGTAAGAAAAAGTATAGATTTAAAATCATATTTAAGAGTTGAATAATATTGTATACAAACAGAGTTAGATGTTGGAGCAGAATGGAGAACATTAAAAACTTTAATAGATATATGAGTAGCTAAAGTCATATAAATGAAAATTTAGTCTCATCATTTACAAAATATAATTTACTAGAAAATTATGAATTATTAGATTACTTAGGTCATAGACATATAATAACCGAATATGTAAAAATTAATTTAGCATTGGCAAATATAAGTGAAGTAGTTATACTATCAATAGAAATAAATATATATACTATAATATGTTAATTATTTCTTGGTTTTAAGCATATTCTTATCTTTGATTGTGTTTGGATTAATTGTTGGTTTATTGGTTTAAATAACTAAAAATTTATTTAAGCATCATTAAGGATTTGCATGTTTTTGGATTACTCTATTGAATCAATGCATGATTGTTTTCTGTTTTGAGATGATTATGTCTTGGTAATTTTGATTAATATTAAGAGAGGAGGAATCGAGAATAAACTGGAATTGAATTTTCTTGAAAAAGAGTTTAATGAAAGTATAGAAAGTTAAACTAAATTTTTATGCTAAATGTTAAATTGTTCTTAACAGGGAGTTTGATATTCAAGAAAGATATTCTTGATTCAAGGTATTAGGTCTTATTCATCTAGTTTTCCATAATTACTTGTGTTTTTAAGAATTTAAGTCATTACAATAAAAGGTTAAGGTGGATAGTCTCTTAGTGAAAGTTGCTTTTAAATATTGATTGTCCTTTTGTTTTAATTTACTCTTGTTATTTATTTCAAGTCAATTGCATTGATTCGATTTTTAATTTTCATCATAACTTTTGGGATCACTTCTCTTTCTCTTTACACATAATTTTTATTCTAAAACTTGACATCTTTTCATACACACACAGGTTTTCCTTGGGTTCGATATTTGGGATCTTAATCTTTATTTTCTTATATTACTAGCCGATCTAATACACTTGCTAGACACTAGTCAATTTCTTTACCTCTTTTCCCTAACCCTTAGGAGCAGATTTGTGTGTGAATTTTTTAAGAGGAATTTTGAGTAAAATGTTGTATTTTATGTCCCTAATGTAGCCATCCCACCTTCCTTTCTCTTTCTCATAAATTTGCTTGAAATTTCTAGATATACACATATTGACTTGCTATTGGTCCACTTGTTGGCCATAGCAAAATTACACTTTACTCCTTCAATTCTCTTAGTTTCACATTTACATACAATTTTTATCTTTATTTGCACTTTAATCCATGTCTCAATTTCATACATCTTTGCACATATATGTCACTTAGTCAAATTACCATAATACCCTTATCTTTTAAGTAAATTCCTTCTATGTCATTCTCTACAATTTAACCAAGCTTTTTTATGTTTTTTCTCTAACACACCTTAGACATATCCAATTCCTACTAGGACGAAATTTATACTTGTAGCATTTATAAAATTTCATCACTTGCTTGCTTTCTATAACTCTTACTTTGTTATAGTCAAACTTTATCTAATACTATCTTTCCTTATTTCTCTTAACTTTTCTTGTATCATGTTTAAGTTCTATCTAACACTATCTTTTTATAATAATAACTTTCTCTTGCTATTATTATTGCACTCAATGTACATCCTGTCAGTTTCTTTTTTAATTGGGGCTTATGCATATAATATGATGCTTTTCATGTCTCATCAAATAATGCTAAAGTTATGAATGAAGGATGGTTTTTTGTATATCTCATGTAATGTAAATGTTTGCCCCATTTCATGCTATGAAATATTCAAATAATTGCCCACACTGTTAAGAAGTCACTAACATGTATATAGAGTGCCATAATCAATTTAAGCCCAACATCATATCAACTTCATATAGGGGTAACCTTATCAAGTTCACACAAACTCTTTTTCATGTATCATATTAATATAATCTCTATATACATTATTCATACACATATACTATGGTCCACATATGATCCATATAACTAGTCTTATGTAAGTCATATGCTACCTAATCTATAGCTTTCACCTTATCAGATACATCCTGTAATGCTCTGAAAATTTTGATTTCATGAATAGTACTTTATGGGCTATAAACAGTGATCTAAGAGACACCGAGGTGAATATGCCACTCGAGGCCACTGAGATCCACAGAAATTTCTCTTTACCACTGGAAAGTACAATTTATGATGAGTCTAAATGTAACACCCGGTACCCGGCTAGTTAAAAAGACCCAGATACCGGATGTCACACATTGATTTGGATCTCTTTGTGAGGATCAACTCTAAGGTTTGACTACATTTAAAAAGTTTATTAATTTAACATATTATTTATTCTTTCAAAATTTCGACAGAATCTCCCTTTATTAATGGCTACTTCTTGTGGAAAAGAATATAAAATATTTCAAAGATTATATAACTACTTTTAAAATCTCAATTGATTGTCATTTCAACTGCTATTAATGTTTTTATTGTGCACTTAAATAAAATTTCAGCAGCATGACAGCTTAAAATTTATGCTATCCAAACCTGCAAAAACTTAATTTTTCACTCCCAATATCATTCCTCTAGCTCCAGAACTTCCATCAACAACACAATACTTCTATAATTTCATCTTAATACAATCACCACCACTCAAGCACGGTTCATTTAAAGCTCATTCACACAACTCACTGAATTCATATGATATTTAACTTACATGCCTATTTACAACAAATTCTTATAATCCATCACATAGTTTATACATATACTAAAAAAATTTCTTCATATACAAGTCACATTAACACAATTTATATAATTGGCTTCAACATAGAAACTTAGTTCACCATAATTATAAACATATACTCATATATATTATTAAATAAATAAGAATTTCATCACCAGGATCCAATATACTTATTACCACGTGTATAATTATATGAATATAATTTGATTTGGACTTGAGTTATCAATTCTCAAGCTTTCTATGTATCCCATGTAGGAAATCAGAACCACGTAGTTCTCCAATCTCGAGACTCACTATAGTACTTTAAATAAGTAACCATTAAATATGGATTAGGCAAGAATATCACATACCACTTTACAAACACTTGCAGATACATAATTATATTATACACATTATTAATTACACAATACTACTCCAAATTGAGTAACTCAATTAATCACAATACGAATATATGTATTCAATACCAATCAATTCTAATCATCATTCAAGTTAATCACAATACAATTTCTATAAAATGTTTATTAATATTGATGAAATACTTACGTCAACATTTATTTCTTTATTTAATTCTAATATTTGCCTTTAATATATCAATTGGGATTTTTCACCGAGTTAAACAAATAAAATTTAAACACGGGACCGAGTTCTCGGGACATACGACCCATCATTTAATCCCTACATATTTATATACACTTGTGGACCGAGCTCTCGGAGCCATTAGCCCACAACTCATTTTAATCACTTTTACCGGAAGAGCTCTCGGAGCCATTCAATCCAGTAATATACATCAAGGCATGATACTTATGGATCGAGCTCTCAGAGCCATTCAACCCATAGTTTGTAATAGCCCGAATCGCTGCTTCTAGCTGATATTGTCTACTGTGCCACCTATCACTCCACACGTCTGCTTTTGAGATTATGCCGGAGCTAAGCGACGCATGGTTTTGCTTTTGAGGCACCCCACATGTCTGCTTTAGAGATCATGCCGGAGCCCCCAAAATGCATCTTATAGTGCCTCCACATGTCTGCTTTAGAGATCATGCCGGAGCACTAGTCAATATTGTCCTCTTTGGGTGTCACATGTTTGCTTTAGAGATCATGCTGACCCCTCAAGGTTTTGTTTTCATAAACACTGTATAGCAATAAATTATCTTATTACAGTCATAACTTTTCAAAGAAACAGTATGAAGGGATAAGTCATAATAAGACAAAAAGAAACATGTTCTCTTAAATAAATTAAACAGTTTAAGTCTGTTAAACGATCTCATTAAATATCTTAAACTACATAATCTTCCATTACTTCTAATTTACATATTATAGTCACAATATACATACAATTAGACAAAATGATTAACCCTATATCTTAATAGTAGAATATACTAACATATATATATATATATATATATATATATATATATATATATATATATTTATATATCCCACCCCTAATATAACACTTAAAGTTCAATTATATTCTGCTGATTTCATTAAAAGGTCCTCTCATACCTTTTCATTAATTACCATTCCATATTTTTCACATCTCATGTATTTTTAATTCACTAACACCCAAACAGGGTTAACATTATCCTGTAACTAGCTTCTTTAGACACCAATTAACAATAATTACAACCGTCGCATTCCAATGTTCAAGGCAATTCAACCACCATTTATATACATAAATATAATATGCTATACAACTTAAAACACACAGCTTTTACAAATCGTCCCCAAATCTAACTATTTATGTCACTACAATCATGGTTCTATTTGTTCCACTAAATCAGGCGTATTATTCAACTACTTATTATACATACATATATATATATATATATATATATAAATAAAGTACAATTTTGGTCTTGTATACCTAACATAATAATGAGAAAATTACTTCAGGAGACAAATAATTAAATTAAACTAACTATATTATTAAATATTTGTTAAAATTTGTTATTTTTGTTATACCTATAGAATCAAGCTTGCTCTTCATCAAACCATTCATTTGTCATACACTCATGTCCTCATTATTACTTTCTAATCACATAATATAAAATAAACAAAATACTTAAATTATCAACAACATATTAAGAATCAAAATTGGATCTTAAATTAGCAATACTCCACCAACAATTATGTTAAGTCTAATAGAATCTTACTACTACCCACATTTAATTCAAAAAATACAAAAATCCTTAACCAAATTTCAAGGATAGCTCAATAAAGTTTATGGGGACAATTTTGGTGGTTACTTACCAAATGGAGTCAATTTTTTGCATTCTGTCTTCCTTCCATCGGTCCCTATGCTCACCGGAGCTTCACCGGCGTGAGACCAAAATCATCGGGAGGTAGACGGCGTTGAAAGGAGACCTACGAAGGTGGTCATGCGTTCCAAAGCATCACCATTCGATCGGGATCTACTCAAGAACCATGAGCTTCTTCTTTCTCCGATCTACTTATTTTCGACGAGTAATGAGAAGCAACGGGCATCGGAAGGACCTTCTCGCCGCCGATAATTCTCCTGTGTTGGTCCTATTACCATTCGCCGTCTCTAATCGCCGGAATGAGGAAAGACAAAATCCAATCAAGGGGAAAAACCACACCGAAGGGGAGAGAAGATGACGGCAAGGTGACTAACGCCGGTGGGAATACGTCAACGCTAGGAGTCGGCGAAAGGTGGCGTCACCGGTTCTTCCCTGATCTCCTCCCCCCTCTCTCTCTCCCATCCCGTTTCTTACTCTCCCCCTTCCTCTTATATATATATATATTACTACTTTGCCCGAAAATTCTAGGGACCCCTAGAATTGTACCTCACTCCTTATTATTATTAACAACTAATTTAATTAATTTATTTTATTTATTAGTATTATTATTATTATTATCATTATTTTTTTAACCATTTATTCTATTGGATTGCTTCAGAGACTGGATCGATCCAACCATACTATTCGGGTCTTTATATTTTGGGGCGTTACACTAATGATATATTTTGAGTAAAATTGAGGTCAAATAGGTCCCCAAAAGACATAGAGAAAAAAATACCTGGACCATAATAGGGTTGACCAAAACTCTGTTTAAAAATATTTTACAGACCTCAGAAAATTATTCCAATTATACAAAAGTATTAGAAATAATCCAAATGAATTTTTAAAAGTGAAAAATAAATTTTTGACAACTTTATGGAAAAAATTTTAAATATGGAAATGAATCGAAATGAATTTGGATTGACCTAAAATTTTAAATACATCTTAATTAATATTTTTACATATTTTAAACTAATTTTAGAGGTTGTTTAACAATTGAAACTGTAATGTCCCAAAAATGATCCTAGTTGAAATGTCATGATTCATGGTATTAATTTTTAATTTAAATTGATTAAATGTGTAAATTTATGTTTGAGTAAGACTAAAGTATATATGTGTATATAGGTATATATATATATATTAGACATTTTTGTGATTTGATTAAAGGTTTGGGTCAATAATTAAAAAGGAAAATAAATGGGGGTAATTATAATTCTTCTTCTTATTATTATTATTAGTATAAAAAAAAGAGATAAAAGAAAAACGAAAAAAAGGAAGAGGATCGGGGAAGGAGAAGGAGAAGAACAAGGAAAGGAAGGAGAAAGAGAGAGAGAGAGAGCGCCGATCAGTATTACGCCGGCCACTCTCGTCGGTGGCAGCTTACGTGCCGTTTCTTCTCCATCGCCGACGTCTACCTCCACCTATGGTGTTATTTTTGCTCGATTTTCTCTCTCTTACCGAACTCATTTCTCCTCCTTCCGGCGATCGGTGACAGCGGCTGATGGCATGAGTGGCATGAACTCCCTGTGATGAGGCGGTCTTCCTCGTGCCTTTCGTTTCTCCTCACTCGCCGGCAGTAGGTAGATCGGCCTCCGGCGAAGCAGGATCTTCAAACTTAGATCCCAACCAAGTGCGACGGTGTTGGGGCGCATGAGTGTCGCCGGACTGTTGCCAGCGGCTTGATCTTCCGGTGGATGGCTTTGGTAGCTCTCCGGCGAGTCTCCGACGAGACTCCGGTGAGACTCTGGAGAGGCAGAATGGAGAGGGCATTCTGGGCTTCGATTCTTCGGTATGGGAACTAAACTTGCTCAAGGAATTCTCTTAAATTTTATGCATGATGCATAATTTAGTTTTTAATACATGTATAGATGTTTGTTGGAGAGTTTATGCCAAATAATAATATTTTGAGGAAATGTTATTTATACGACAGTTTGATTTAAGGCATATAGATAATATTGAATATGACTTGATATAAATGTTGTCTCTGTGTGTATGAATTGATAGAATACAGGAACTAAGTTTAATTGAAATGGTGAGTATAATATGATGTGGGGATATAGTGAGTTAAGAGTAATCAACTGTGAAGTTGTATTATAACTATGTAAGGATTTTATTTGGTCTTTCTATAAGTTTTGACAATTGTGTGATACAGTATGTATAATCATTGATTTATTATGCTTATAGGGAAGTTTAAAGTATCTATTTCACAAGATAAATAGGCATCTAATAAATATATTTGAAGGTAATTCTCATCATAGATATGAGTACATACTTTTCTGAGATTTATACGAATTGGATATTGAACACCATTGTTAACTATAATGTAATTGCGAAAGTAAGTTCATTATAAAGCAGGAGTTTTGATATAACTCTTAATTGTTGAAATGAACTGGGCTATATATATATGGATGTACGGTTATATTATATGAACCACTTATGATTTGTTTGTAATGTCAGAATCATCTGGAAGTTTCAAAGACTTTATAGATCATAGAGAATATATATATATATATATATATATATATATATATATATATATATATATATATATATATATATATATATATATATATATATATATATATATATATATATAGACAGAGATTAACAGGTTAAGCCATTATAATATGTAGCATGGAAGTGAATTGATAATTTTATAAATGATGAATAACATACATGTAATTTATTAGATTGTTAAATGTAAAATGAGCCATAAAGCTTATGTAAACTTGACTTGAATATGTTAAGTGCTCTCAATTGACGTTTTAGAGAACTTAGTATCTTTAGTTATAAGGAGTAGCGTTTATACTAGCATATTAGTTTGTCCAAGAATTACCTTAGGTGTTGTTAAAGAACATATAATTGATTCTCTTTAATCTAATAGGTGTTAAAAGTGGATTAAGAAAATAAAATATAAATTAAGTGAAGATTAATACATTTGATTGAGGTGATCGTAAACCGGTGAGCATTATATTCTAGTATTTAAACATACAAGAACAATATAAGTATATTTGTATAAGAATGGGTTTATAGTCTAGTATAAGGCCTATACATGAACAAATATAATGATCATTACTTATATATATGTATGCAATCTTAATATATGGATAATTCTATATTACTTGTTAGAAAGGGCATGACTATGTATGATGTGTGTATTACTATGATTGTTTTAGTATATGACTATTTAAGATCATATAGTTCCATTTATAAGTCTGTTATGAAATGTAGATACATATACAGACATTTTTATTAAGAATGATGCATTGAATGCATGTATCAAATATCGTATAAGAGTATGAATGTTTAATTATTAAATTAAGTACAGTGGAGCAATGGAAATGATTCTGAAGAACTATACAGGTATGTTTTTTTATCGTGATTGTGTTTATAAGTTGATTCTCGCATCAATAGTTCAAATATAGTCAGAAATGAACTATCATGACTAGTACAAGTATTGTTCACATATGATTATTAGATTGTTTAAAGTAAAGTGAAAGATTATGTATAAAATAGACTTCTCTGATGACTGAAAAATATTTTAATTGTGAAATAATTCCTGACTTAAGTGAATGATGGTTCACAAATTGTACAAAAATATTGAATGTTCTGAATAACTGTATTATCTGAATTGAACTGATGATAAAGTTGATAAATGTACTGAAAGTAAGTGATCTTTTGCGCCCTTAGAAATAGTCTGGCAGTAAAAAAACTAGCTCAGGATATAATTGGCTAGCCATAGGGATTCTATACCGCGGTGCAAGTCATGGCGACTTGCTTTACTATGGTTGGATCGTTGATCTCCATAGTACATATATTATACGTACTGTCATATGTTCATATGTTATATGAGAAATGATTTTGGAGGTCATTTCTCATTCTGTTGTGGCCCATGGGGTCCACATCCCATATATCCAGTCTGAGTATTTCTGTCGGTACTGTTCTAGGGGCATTAATATGAAAATAAGTTAAAAAGTATAAAATATAAGAAATGTTATAGTTCAGAACTAAAATGTATAAGAATTATTCTCTTGTATAAGTACATCAAATGGATATTAAATTGCAAAGTTATAATATTGATAAGCATGTGAATCAATAATTCGATATATCTATATTATGTATCTGTATATTATGAGTACGTATAGTACACGAGGAATTTGTCTTCAATTATATAGCTTCTGAAAATCATAAGCTAATTTCTTAATTGGTTATATTTGTTTATATATATATATGAGTATTTATACAATTATGTTATAGGTCAAGTGCATAATATGTGATATGATGTGGGCATGTAATATATAATGAACTTGATTAAGATTGTTTTAATGATTACATGAAAATGAAATTATATTGCATACTATATTTTACCGATGTATATATATAGATATGTAAGAATTATGCTAAACGTTTTCTGTCGTAACAAGTAATGATGTTCTTTTATGTTTGTGATTATTGCTAAATGTAAAAGCTTGGATCCAAGGTAATTAGAGGTATTAACGACAATATTATTAAACTTTATATTTTTATAATTGAGGTTATGTACTGTGTTGTAAAGAGTATCTTTAGATTATTTTGTTCCCCACTAAGCTTTATAGCTTAGCACGGGTTTTACTATCCGTGTAGGTATCAGGATAGGTGTGTCCTTAGTTGGACAGCTGCTTCGGTTCTCCATCAGAAGAGGGGATCTAGTGTGGACTGATCACCTTTGGGGTGTATATATGTAACAAGGAACTTTTAATGTAAATTGTTCTTTATTTTGGAGTATTATAATAGTTTTAGAATGTAATATGTAATATTGATTTGCCTTAGGAAATATGATTAATAATGAGAATGAATGTATGAGATGTATGTGGAAAATTATTTATGCTTTGTGGTGCCCTTGAAGGGCTGAGAAATTATTTGATTTGCATGTGGGTTAGATAAGTTTTAAGGCGTTATATTGCCGAATTTTTATTTGGTATTCAGTCACTTGGACAATTATAGCTTTATCGGCTGGCTTACTTTATAAGTATTTCTTATTGGTCCAGCTTGGGTCGATGGGATAGTTAAGATTCAAAAGAAAAATCTTGCTGATTTTGGAATTGTCACTCAGTGCATTGTTCCTCAAAGGGTCAATGACCAGTATCTGACCAATGGTCCTTGAAAAAAAAAAAGAAAAAAAATTTTCAGGTTATATCATGTTCAGTCAAACTGTTCAGTAAGGGTGTTACAGAAACATATAGCCCACAAAAAGTGACAGGTGGCACAATATGGACCACATATTTAAGTGGTCAAAGCTAGTTTGACCTTTATGTTTGAGGGGGGTATAAAAGGGCTGAATGGGGCAAATTTCTCTAGAGAAATTTAGCCTCCTCTTCATCTTCCATTTTCTTTCCTCCATAATTTCACCATAGCTAAACCTAATTCCAAGCTTTCTTCTACACCATTTCCTCTCAAATTTCATCTAAATTCTTACCTTCATGCTATTTTCTACCTTGGACAAGATTAGATCGAGTTTTGGGTGGAGAAAAGTGAAGAATTCCAAGTTGTTAAAAATTTCCAAATGAGTAAAATGAGGGTATTTTTATAAGAAATTTATTACTACAAGAAAATTACAATTTAGCAACAGAAAATTGACAATTTTCGTTGCTAATAAAAAATAGCAACGGAAATTAGCAACGAAAATTTTGGTTGCTAATCTGGTAGTTGCTATTTTTTAGCAATGAAAAATGAATTCCATTGTTAAATTCAACCAAGGCAAGTTTCGGTGAATTGATCAATCTTAGCAACGGAATATGAAATTCCGTTGTTAAGTTTAGCAACGGAAAATAGAATTTCATTGCTATTTTTAGCAACAGAATAAAAATTTCAGTTGCTATTTTTAGCAACGAAATTTAAATTTTCGTTGCTAAATAGCAACAGAAATTACATTTTCGTTGCTATTTCCATCATGGATAAAAAAATTTATGACAGTTTCATCCGTCGTCATGCCATCACAAACAATTATTATAATTTTTTAATCGTTACAATTAGAATAGCAGAATGATAGGTGAATCATAAAAATCTAGCAACTTTGTAGGAAGCACAAACAAATTAAACCAATTAATTTAACCATATTGCTATGTATTTAATTAGAAAGATATATAAAATTTCAAAACCTTAAAACTCTATATATATTATAGTAACTTAAATTAATTAATAATATTTTATCACTAGAAAAATTAATATTTTATTTAACACTGCTTACTTAAAAAACATTAGTCCATCTGTTGTACTTTAATTGACAATTTTTAAATTCTTAAATCAAATAAATAATTAATTAACATTAATTATAATTTATTGAAATGTTAGCTATACTAGCAACTAGATATAGCAGAAATATTAGTTATACTAGCAACTAGATACAACCATTTGGAGTGTACTTTTGCTATAAACTAACAAGACTTCTCTTAAATGTCATGCAGTATGTGATAAGAAGTCACTGTTCAGTATGTAAAAACAACTAAAACTAATCCTCGACCTGGTTACTAAAATAGATCTAGGCCACTTGGATGACATCTAAATATTTTTATTGAAAAACTGAATTCTTGCACCATCTATTTCAATCTCAATCTCCATGCTTCCTTTAAAAAAAAACAAAACTAGCATGTCATTATAGTTCTTAATGCAATAACATGAACACAAGCTTTGCAGTAGATATCCCAAAATCAAAGGCATTAATCCATTGTTTAAAAAATATTTACTACTTTACATGCTATCAATTGAATGTTCACAAATAAATATTTCAACCTCTATGCTTAATATATATTTTCAAGAGTAACAAGATACAAGTCCATCAGTAAGAAGAAACAAGATACAAGTCCATCAGCAAGAAAAAACAGCCCTGCTGAAACTCAAAAATTGACATGCCATAAAAACAACATCAACGCGGGACAACAACAAAGTAAGAACCTAAGCAAAGTGTAACTGAGCCTCTTCCAAAGAACAAAGCTTCAACAGCAGAATAGAGGCCATAAATAAAGAATTGAAGTCTAAGAAAAAACTAAAAGCAACCCAAGCTAAGATAAATAGATCACGAAGGCAATATTTAGCAAGGTAATAATAATATACTGGCTTCCTTCAATAAATGACCAGCACTAGATCCACTGCACAAGTACACATAGCCATATAAATCAAATACGTAATATGCTAAAAAGAAGGAATCGGTAAATCATTTTTGCACTTTTGGCTTTTGATTTAGAGACTAAAAAAAAGACATAATCAAAACAGATTATTAGAATGATTTTCCAATTTAATTTCAAAATAAAAGTAAAACTAAAAAGGAATAAAGAGAAACGGTAGAAAGGAATACAGGGTCAGCAAATAAATTAAATAAAGTGAATTTATATATACACACAGACAGTCACGCAAAGGAATGAGAATGGAAAAAACATGTTGCCAAAAGCAGATAGACTGAACTTGAGATTGAAAACCAGCGAAACGACTTGTTGTTCTATCAAAAAGCAACAAAGATAAAACAACAAAGTTAAGGAACTTTGTTCTAAAACCTCATCTTCGAATGTCTATTGCTGTCTATCACAATATCAAAACTAGAAATTTTAGTGCATACATAAAGACGACAACTTTTGGCAGTGGATGAGATAGAGAGTTTTGGGGCATGTTTTGAGCTGGCATCTTAATCAGCTTAGTCACTAATGCAAGATAAACATATCTAGGATCTCTAAGAATGCTGATAAGAGAACAAATTATAACTCAATAAAAAAATACCAATGCTTCATACATTATATAGTTGGATTGGACGATGGCAAATTAAATAATTGCTAAGAACCCAATTTGTATATTCCAAAAACAAAAACAGCCTGAATATTTGTAGAAGCAACTAAAAAAAATCAAGAAAGCAAACCCAGCATTCATTGAAACAACGCTCATTACATATACAAAACTAACTTGGATGCCAGATATGTACTGGTCGAACAATTCTTTGCAATTCTGAGAAAATTTATGATCTTCCAAGTGCAATAAAATACTGTAATGCTTCCAACAAGAAAAAAAGTAGCAAGGCCCCCTGTATTAGGCACATTTTTACCTGTCTTCATATTGCATATATATAAAAAAAGAAAATAATAAATAGTGAATTAGGTAGAAATAAATGTAAAAAATTAATAAAAGCACACAGTGGAAACATACCAGAATAACATATGTAAACATAGTGAATATATTTAGTGAACAAAGAAAGACAGAGACTGAAGGGCATACATACCCATATAAAACAGAGAAAAGCAGAGTAGATAACCATCAAATTAAAGTGAGTCAGCCAACAGGAAGAAAGTATCCAACTTTCTTTAAATTGAAAATGCATAAAAAAACCCATCAATCCAGAAAGAGGAATTGCTTTTGACTTTACAAAGGGTTTTTGGTTTCATATTTAATCACTTGGGTTTAATAAATTCAATATGATTATATTATTCATTAAAAATTATTAATTATGTATATCTAAATTTTGGGCTATATATATATTTGAAATATAAATTAAAAAGACAATATGATTATATTGCTTTTAAAAAATAATGTTCTATAAGATCCAAATTAAAGCAATAAATATATAAATGAGTTTGCACAAAATATTTAAATATATTATAAAATAATTTTATGTTTTTTGTACTGTCATTTGTTCAATTTAAAATTTGATTTAAACATTTATTAATTATAAATTATCCCAAATTTTAGGGATTTTTTTATCGTTACCCTTGAATTACAACATTAGATAGTTATGATTTCTATTTTGTTATGACTAACTATATAAAATAGTTTACAAATTTTTAAAAGTAAAAGTCTTGAAAAGTCATAAATTAATGCATATTTATCTTAGCATAATGGAAAATCTCAACCAAACTACTAGTAGAAATGTCATAAAGTTTTTACTGGAAGTCTTGACTACTCAGCCCAGATATGAAGGCATAGAACAACAGTAACAAATGAACAAAATGGCATGAGTACCTTCCTGCAAACATGGACCATCCAAAACATACACAACACGATATATATATATATATATATATATATATATATATATATATATATATATATATATATATATATATATATATATATATATATATATATATATATATATATATATCAATTTATCAATCAACTTGTTATTACTACAAGAGACTCTTTATGAGGAAAAATGGAACTTAATCAAGTGAGAAAACAAGACAGATTAAAGCACATTTAAAAGCAAAATTAATAGATTGAGAAGTACTTACTGGATGACAACAAATCAATATCCACCATATAATTTGAAAGAACAGCAAAAAAAAAAAATCCAACTTTTTTAACTAGCAAACTGCAATCAGTATCTCCCAATTAGTATCCTATCAAATAAATTCAAATAAAAAGTCACGCTAGGAAACAAAGAAAGAGGACTCCAACCAGTTAGTGATACTTTTGGCTTTTTTATTATCAGATCAAATAAATAATAGAACCAATTGTGGTTGGTGTGAGTGGTAAGGCACTCTCATCCCTTAAGTGAGGTCAGGGGTTCGATCCCCCTCACGTACGAAGCAACACATTGGCCAGCACACTACCCCTTAATTGGGCCGACACGGTGCGAACGAGGATTAGTCTGGGTGTGGTACGGGCTTAAAGGTGCCTTCCATAGTTGGAACCCATCCAGGATACCCCGTGCATTTCGCATAAAAAAAATAAATAATAGCAACCGAAGTGAAAAAATATAGAAGTTGCCATTTTTTTTTCTTTCGTACTTTTGGGAGTCTGGTGGTCCATTTGAAAACTACTTTTGATGGCTGGGAGTAAAATAGTGTATTTTAGAATTTATGGATCTTTTTTATTTTATAAATTTCACATGACTTTTTTTTATTGATATATGTAAAAAATTTAATGTGATTAAAATTTAAAGAATTTAATGTAAAAAATTTGATTTGCCTTTGATTTTCCAATTGTAGCGCTTGTATTGTAAATGGTGTTGAAACTATAATTTGCTTTAATTTTGTAGCACTATTATTGTTCACAGCCAAAAGAACTAGAGGACTCCATAATCGCCACTTGCATTATCTTTTTTAAAAAGAGAAGCAAGCAAGCAAAATGTAGGAACAAATTACCTAGCAACTAAAAAGGGAAATGCAAGCCATACTAAAATTAATAGGCCCTAAATAGTGGCAGATAAACTGATCTTACTGTTGGAATGCCAAGTTCTCGAAGCACATGATGAACCTCTACCTCCCAATCTCAACGAATAAACTCACAAATGCAGAAGATTAAAGCACCATGAGCAGTGAATTCCAAATTGACCCACCATAAAAAAGATTTAGATTAACAGCAAATCAAACGATTCAAATTGAAAAACTTCAAGAGCCGAATGTAGAGAAGGAAATTAAATACACACCTTAAGTCTCAATGACTCCCAAATGTGAGTGGAACTAAACACAAATTGATGGCCGAATTTAAAAAGAGTGCTCCCAAATTCGGTGTCTCGGCTCCTGTAGGTGGCGCCGGTGGACTGAGAATCAAAGGAGAGGTGCGACGGTATATGAGGGGGAGAGAGAGGGGGGAGTGAGAGCTGCGGCGGTTTCACTTTGAGGGAGGAGATGAATAAGAAAAAGGGTGGAAGAAAAAGATCAATTTATACCTAGGGCAAATTGGGAATTAGCAACCGAAATAGCAACATAATTTATTTTCTGTTGCTATTTTTGCAATGAAAGAGATTTCGATTGCTATTTTCGCATTTGAAAAATTTAAAGGTTCCTAAAATAGCAACAAAATATAATTTCTGTTGCAATTTTAGCAACGAAAAATATATTCGGTTGCTATTTAGGGAACCTTAAAAATTTTCAGTTCCGAATTAGCAACGAAAGAATTTCGGTTGCTATTTTTGCAAGTGAAAATTTTAAAGGTTTCTAAAATAGCAACCGAATATAATTTTCGTTGCTATTTTAGCAACGAAAAATATGTTTGGTTGCTATTTAGGGAACCTTAAAAATTTTCAGTTTCGAATTAACAATGAAATAATATTTTCGTTGCTATTATAGCAACAGAATTTAAATTCTGTTGCTGATTTTCGTTCCAAATTTTTGCGCCATCTGATGGCGCCTTATTTAGCAACGGAATAAGCATTCCATTGCAAAATTTCATTGCTATATTTTGGCGCTAAAACTTTTCTCCATATTTAGCAACAAAAATTAACCATTTTTATTTTCATTGCTAAATAGAAAAATTTTAGCAACAAAATTATTTTTAGCAACAAAATTAGAATTTCGTTGCTATTTTTCCATTGCTATTTTAACATTTTCTTGTAGTGATTGTAGGAAATTGATAGAATAAGTGATTTTGAGTATTTATATGTTAAAATTGAAGAGAAAAACTCATGAATTCTTACTTGTTGAATTCGGGCATAAGGTGAATAACAAGAGGGAGAAAAGAGAAAAGGAGAAAAAGACAAGGAAAGGAAGAATTAAGTGATATCAAACACTTTTAAGGCTAGTGGATACAAACTACACTTGATTTCATTGAGTTTTCTTTGAAAATTATATGGATTTGCATTATGTAACTATAAGAACATGAGTGAAATGATGAAATAATTGAAGATAAATTAGTAAATTAATGAATTAACATCAAATAAATGATGATTAGTGGAAAAAAAGTCAATATACAATGAATCGTTCAGTGGCCGAATTCTATACATTGGTATACAAGATGATATTTTAATGTTTAATTGAATAATTGGCACAGGATGGTCGTTAGAATAGCAAATAAACTTAGTATGAGTGTTAAAATAACAAAATATGCTTGAACATAATGTTGGCCGAATGGTATATAATGATGTACACTTGTATACTAGTTTTATACTAGTAGAATTTGTATGTACATAATCATATGGAAGCTTAAAATAATCAAATGAATAATAAAGGAATGAGAATACATGAAAAAGTCTAATGTGTGGTTGATATGTAATGAGGGCCGAATGGTGTGCATAGTGGGAATGGCTTAGTCTAATTGTAGTTTGATGATATTATGTAGTATTATATATGTATACTGTGAATACATGAACTATGAACAAAATAAATGTGGAATATTCAGAGCGGATATGTTACATAATGTGTAATTTATGCAAAATTGTGAAAAAGCATAGTACAAGATTGGAAATTTATTTGCCTTTAATATACAGTGGTTAAATCAAAATTTTAAGATATAATGGTTAACCATAGGGACACATATACCACGGTAGAATGATGAGTTGAATTTGAATTGTAGACCAGCATCGGTCTATCTATTTGTGATATGTACATTAAGCTATCAATTGAAGCGTTGATCACTACATGTGATCCCTGAGCATTCCCTGGAGGTATAGATCACTCCATATGGTCACACCAGCTTATTTTGGACCATTGGAACCCTTGTTCTGCATATCCGATTCGAAGGTTTTCACTGGGTATTACTAGGAGCAAATATGTAATTAAGTAAGAAAAAGAGGACTAAAAAGGTAAATAAGTGGAAAAGAATGCTAAATGTGTAAATAAATAATAAATATTATGAAAAATATGGTTAAGTGATTGTTAGGGGTATTATATAAATAAGCGAGAAAATAGAGGTATAAATATAAATTAGTGCTAAAAATATAGTTAAGAGGGGTAAAATGGTAAAAAGGATGACAATGTATAAAAGTAAAGTTAATAGGAACTAAATGGTAATTTGCCACTACATGAAGAAATTATAAAGACTAAAACGTAAATTGACGAATGAAAATGAAAATAAAATAAGAGTTATAAAAAGGGCAAAAAGGTAATATTTGCATAGTAATTAGTGAAATATGTAATAAAATAAAAGTTTAGGGACTAAAATATAATTTTTAACTTAATTAGAGAATATGTGAGAAAATGGTAAAAATAAGTGTTAGTAAGGATTGAATGGTAATTTAAGGAACTAAGGAAGAAATTCTAGGATGAATTGTAATATTAGATACAAGGTATAAACTAGGCATTAATAATGCACTATTTTATATATAATGAAATTTTGTGTACTGTATTCACTACCAAGTAACAATGTTGCTTAACGCATTATTTTATTTGATTGCGTGTTGCGACCCTAGCATGTGCACTAGATCGATAAGTAATAAAGTAGGGTAAATTTAAGACCCTCAACATCGAACCCAAGGGAATTGTGTGTGAAAACTGTGAAAATTAATTGTATGCTAAAGAATTCCCAATTGTTTGTGTGCATGAGTTGTTTAATTTATATAATGTAACTTTAAAACTAAAATATGCAGTTAAAGGAAATTAAATTCTACTAACAGTAAATTGAGTATGCATTGAATTCAGAAAAATCAACAAGTATAAAAATCTATATAAATAAAACGTTGCTCGGGTTCACTCATCCACCCAATACCCAATGTGAATTAATTTTGCCTAAAAGTGTACATGAACGAATTCAGGATAACCCTCTTAACCCAAGCGTCCCATTCCGGAGCCAACTATTCTAGTTGCTAAGAGTCCCATTCCGGAGCCAGCCTAACAACTAGCCTAAGCATGGGTCTAACATCATAAGTTCGGTTTGCTTTTCCATTCCGGAGCCAAACAATCCAAAACTCATCTATTTCACTACACACTCAAACTCTACAACCAAATTTACTGCACATTTAGAGTCCCATTCCGGACCAATCTAAAATAGACAGTACTTTTAGATAGAAAAGCTGAACAAAGATTCATCCACAGCATTCAACTCACACAAGCATTAATATCCAGTTAAGGTAAAAGATACAATCATTCAACAAAATAAGCAACAGTGAAATAAACCATTCATTCATATATATATATATATATATATATATATATATATATATATATATATATATATATATATAACTGAAAATATGTTCAATATTCACATCTTTGGGTAGGGGATTCAAAGATCCCCCAAACAACTAAAAGACTACTCACTATCTATCACAAAATGAAAAGAGAAAAGGATAGAATAACCCCTGAAATTCATGATGAAGAAAATCCAATTGAATCCAAGCTCTTTAATCTTTTTCCCCAAAGCTTAACTGGAAAAATGAGCTGTAAATGTGTAGATCTATACTTGTGAACTATAAATCTATGTTTAATCTGAGTATTTCTATGTAAATCCAATTATTTTCAAGTAAATCTATGTATCTATGTGTGTAAAATGAACAAAGAACTCAAAGAAGGAATAGAGAAACCCCCAAACCTAAAAAAATCCCAAAAACTCAAAAAAAAAACTAAAAAATTCCGATTCTGCTGAATAACCTGCCTTATATAGGTCAACATGGGTCACAGTTACTATGAAATTCCTGGTAATCATGACCTTTAATAAAAAAACCCTCTTTTGGTTAGAATGGGTCACGGTTACTATGAAATTCTTGGTAACCGTGAGATGGCTCGGAGCTGTAATATGAAATTTGGTCACGGTTACCATGAAATTCCTGGTAACTGTGAGATAACTCTCCTCTTCATTCTGGACTGAAAATATGCTTGCCTCACGATTACTATGAAATTCTTAGTAACTGTGAGATGCTTCTCCTTTAGCTTTTGTACTGAAAACTCCATAGGTCACGATTACCACCCTATCATGCACAATTGCCATGCTGACCGTGATAAGCTTCAAAATGGTGCATTTTGATAGAATACATGGGTCACGGTTACTAGGAAATCCCTGGTAACCATAAGGTACCTACAAAAATCACAAAATTCTATCAAAAGCTCCCAATTTCGCACAAAAGCTATAATTAACTGAGAATCGGATATATTATTAAATGCAAGAAAAAATAAAGCAAAAGATGTTAGAAAACAAATGAAAACTAGTCTTAAATTAAACAAAAAATAAATACTGAATTTGAGTTATCATTGCGCGTAGGGGACATGTAATCAAAGATAAAGGATAACGGAGAAGGAAAAGCATGGCATGTACATGACATACTTGAGTAGATTAAAGTGTGTTATGTTATAGTTATTTTGGAACATGTAATGTATTGATTAGTATGTAAAAGTTGTAACTTAATAGTAAACATATGGTTATATGCTATGATAATTGTGTATGAATGGTTGCATTGTGATATAATTGTGTTGGTTGATTTATGTGATGAATGTGGTTGAATTAAGTTTGACAATTGAAGGAATTGTGGAGAATGTGCTGCGAACTATTTGGGGGTGTTTGTTTGAAAATTCGCAGGTGGCTAGGCATGATTTTATAGCCGTCATGCTATCTAAAATTTTACCAAATGAATAGTAAAAATTTGACGCCAATACTAAATTGGAAATTAGGTGCCATAAATAGAAATATTTACATGTGAATTAAATGGGTATAAATGATGAACAACTTATTAGCTCATTTAAATAAGATAATTGACCCTGCAATATTATTAGTCATGGTACACTGATGTTTAGACCTATGTTTGGGTATTGGATATTACATTTTGCGGTATCAGAGCTGGTTTAGGTGATTCTAAGATCGAGTATATGCATAAGTATGGTGGGTGATTGAATTAGTATATGTATATGCCATATAAGGAATAAGATGAATTTAATTGTAACGCCCCGAGTTATAAAAGTCTGAATAGTATGGTCGGATTAACCTGATTTCAAAAATGACCCAATAAAATAAATGATTATTTAAAAATAATAATAATAGATGAATAAATGGTTAATAATAATAATTTTAAATAAAATATATTTTAGTAACTAACAATAAGAAACTAATAATAATAATAATGAAATTAACAAAATAAAACAACCATCACTAGAATTTTCTGGATAAAGTACCAAGGCCATAAAAGTAATCAAGAATTAAACAAAGGAAAAAGAAAAGATAAGAGAAAAATGAAATGGGAGGAAAGGGAGAGGAGAGAGAAAAGAGAGGAAGGATCTAGAAAAGGAAACCGCAGACCAGACTTGCCACCCCCCAACCGTCGGCGGTGCCATGCCAAGTGCGCTGCCACCGTCGTTCCCGATTTGATGGCCCCTCCACCAGCTAAGGCATCTAGTGCCTCTTCCTAGGCCGAAGTCCCTCTCCATCTCTCCGGCGAACGGTTACGGCCCACTACAACACCGCTTGCACCGGTGAGTCCCCAAGGGTGAGGTACTCACTCCGTTACTTTTTGACTGTTCCCAATCGCTGGCAACACACAAAATGGAAATGGGTATATCGAGTCGCTTCGGTGCAGATCTCGGCCAAATCGTGGCTCCTCTAAGCGCATGACTATCGTTGTTGAAAGCCTCTCGACATCAGCTACCCTTAGGTGTGTTTGGTTTCGTGTCGGCGAAGCTCTGGTCAAGTTCCGGCGAGCACGGTGATAGACGAAAATGTAGGAATTTTACGCTAATTGGTATGTGACTACAAAACTTATCTCTATAAATTTTGTTAATTAAATTCTAAGTTAATTGGTAAGAATTGTTTTGATTTTTTTTAGTTGAGTGTTTGTTGCTGTCCTTTTTAAATTTGATTGAGTTAGTTTTAAAATCTTAATTTCTAAGATGAATATTTGGTATAATTGTTTTAATTCCTTTATCTTACTAACTTGGGATTGAGGTTAGAGGAAGTGTTCATTATTGGTAATGACACTATTGACCGGTTATAATTTAACATTTTGACAATTAAGTTAATTTGTTTCATTTGTTTTTCTTTTTTTTTTCCATGGTCTGTCTTCATCAAGTTTTGTTAAAATATTAATCTATTGTTGGATTAATGAATTGAATTATACATCTAATGGGTAATATTGTATAATAATTAGAAAGTCAGGTATAAGGTTGAAGTAAAACTATAATTTAAGGCAATGGTGAGTGTAATTATAAATTTAAGTAGTAATTGAGTAGTATTCTAGTTGGTCAGAACATATATTATGAGTTGATATTGAATTATGATCCAAATTTAAATGTGCTGTTCGGTCTTGGAATCATAGCAGTTTAGGAAAGACATGTTATTCTGGGCTAGTTTAGTAGCTGCGAGAGTTTGATAGTACACAATTTCAAGGTCTAAAAGGTTAAGAAATTGAATTGAAAGGAAGCGAGCACAAGAGGGTTAAGGTAACAGATTAGGGGATCAGTGGAAATGTTGGATGGGAATTATAACATAAATATTCAAAAAAAAAAAAATTAAACAAATGCCTTTAAAGAAGTAAATTAGCTTAATCTTAGGGTGCAAATAAACTATTAAGGCTTAAATCAATTGAATTTCATTTTGGTAGCAAACTTTGTATTATTCAATGGGTTTAGTTGTAAAGTTAACTAGATGCATTAGCCCAAAGAGTAAATCTCTCCTAAGCTTAACTTAATTGGCCAGTTAGCATTACTGACAAACTCCTGGCAAAATAAGAAAACAATTAAGATATGTAATTACAAATATATATATTTAGAATTAGTAAGTATCAAGTACAAACTAAGTGAGAAACGTGGAAAGTCAGTTATATACGTTTATTGACTGATTAAGAATGCGACTAAAATTTAAAGGAAGCAAAATTTATTCAACCTTTGGTAAGTCTCCGGACTACATGATCTACCTGGTTAGACTTTATTTAGTAAACTAGTTATATTAATTACTTAGCTTGGTTTGTGAAATTTAATAAACTTGAATTATTTAGTTGTAAGAATGAATTTTCCTTAGGTTATGAATATTTGGTTATTTCAAATTACCCGTTTTGAGAAATTAGAATTATAGTAAGAGAATGTATGACTATAAAATGTTTATGGAAACAAATGTGTATAACTTAAGTTAAATGGTCTAACAATGACGACCGCGTGAACTGGAATGGATTGTATGATCAAAGCCATGATTAGTATATAAATGTGATTAAGAATTCTTATACATAATTTGAAAAATGTGACGAATGAGGAATCCAAAAATTGACACACACACACACACACACACACACGTACATTGAGACTGTTTTGTTGTGTGCGTGCTTGCATGCGCGCGCGTGTGCGTGTGCATGTGTGCTCGCGCTCGCCCTCTTGCTCGTGTGTGACATCTGGTATCTGGGTCTTACAACTGATCGGGTATAGGGTGTTACATTGAGATTAATCTTTATGTCCCTTTATATATTTTCAGTGGTAGATATGGCTTCTGGTTCCAGATGACCTATTGAGATGGCGAATGATGCTGAGAGTGTGTCATCAGCCAGTGTAGGAGTCAATGATTTTAGTAGCTAGCCTAGCCAGGACACGCCACCACCCGCTGCATATGCAACTCCTCCTGCGGCACCACCAGATTTCATGCAGTTGATGGTGAATTTATTACATCAGAGAATGCAAGCCCTACTTGCTCCACAGTCTTAGCATCAACAGTCGCCACCACCATCACTTATGAAACCCATTTTGGAGCAATTAAAGAAATTAGGAGTGTAGGATTTCTATGGTAGGAGCCAGGTAACAGCCACATAAGCTAAAAAGTGGCTAAATAAGATCAAGAGACTTTTTAAAATCACACATAGCCCGCTAAAGGAGATGCTAAAAGGTGCAATCGTCATATTTCAGGGTCCAGTCTATACATCGATGCAAGAATAGAAAGAGAATTTGAAAGACTCAGTGTCTACATGAAGGATTATCATTTGACTCAAGAAAAGCTGTGTCAATTATTTGAATAGAGGTCATTATCTATTAAGGATAATATTTAAGATATTTTAAAAAAATAGAAAAAAATTTCAAACATAAGTCAAATCGAAACATTGGATAATTTTGATGCAGAATTTTGGTATGAATTTTCATAAATGAACAAAATAAAATGAGCATTATAGAAAAATTTGAGGAATATTTATGGTAATTATATCAAAGTAGTATAAAAAAATATAGATCAAACAATTAAGACCATTATATAAAAACAAATTAATATATGGAATTCAAGAAACTTTAGTAGAAATTCAAATTATGTCTAGTCTAATTAAAAATATAAAATCTACATTAATAAATATAAAAAATAAACTCAATAATTAAAAAATATAAATTAAAAGAAAAAGAAATAAATAAAAGAAGAAAAACTTCAGATATGTATAAGAAAATTTAAAATTGGAAAAGTCAAAATAAGTACATATTTCACCTAAAAACAATAGTTTAAAGGTAAAATTTTAGAAAATAAAAGTCTAACAGCATATATGCACCGAAAAGGAAAATTTAAGGGCAAATATGCATCCTATCCCATTATTTTATCCTCACCAGGAATGCATAATGAATTAATATTCCTTGTTATTTTGGATGGAATCAATCCACCTAATTTTCATTTTCATTTTTATTTTTATTAAAAAAAATATTCATGCCTTTCACATCGAACATTATTTTTTATTTTTTCTTTGTATTGCTTTATTTCATATAATAAAATTTATTTTAGCTACATTAATTTAGTACCAGATTTTTCTCCTTATTAATTTGCTAATTATATAAGGTATTTTGAAAGTATATAAATGCATATATAACTCTTTAATTATTGTATCTAATTGCATTTCACTTTATTTCTTTAATAAGTATTATTATTAAAATTTGTTAGTTTGAGATCTATTTGCTGTAGGCCTGGCAAATCATGGGTTGGGTGAGCTCGGGTTCAGGTTACTCCGAGTCAGTTATTTTTGAATTTCAATTTTCGCGTCACAATTCTTTTGGGGTGAGCCACATATTTTTCACACGGATTTGAATTGAATATTGGATCATAATTAAAACTGAAAATCGAACCATAAGCAATTTTTTATATTTGATTTAATTGGTTTGATTTTAACTTTTTTGGTATTTGGGTCAACTTTGACTTTTTTATTTTCATGATTTAAATATATATTTGAAAACATATACAACTCATTATATCGGTCGATTTGATTATTTTGATATCCCATGTCAACATTGACCACAAGCAAACTTAGTCAAAAATGTCATTGTTCACCGTGAAATCGTGACTTGAATTTTAATTTTAGTTTCTAACATCTTAAATGAATTTATTTTTGCATAAAATTTGATACTCGGCTTTGTCTCAAATGCCACCATTCATAACTCAAAATAATAATAATAATAATAATAATAATAATAATAATAATAATAATAATAATAATAATAATAATAATATTCATGCCTCAGGTGATACTAGGGGTGTATAACTTCCGATACAATCGGGGAATTTGAAAATCTTTAGCATTGTCTTGAAATTTTAGACAATTTGAAAATTAGCTATTTTTATTGTTTTGAAAATTATGGACAATTCAGTATAGTTATTTCAAAATTTTGAGACTATTTAGTTCAAATTTTGACACTAAATAATATAGTATAAGACAATTCGGTATTTTAAATAATTTAATATTTTTAAAATAAATACACATAATAATAAATAAAAATGCAATTAAAAATTTTAATAAGTACAATTAAAATTTAATTTAAAGTACAAAATTAAAAAATTAATATTTTGCAGTTTTTCTTTGCATTATGCTCATATTGAGTTAATTATATAGCATGATTTAAATCTCATGCATTGACCTTTTACCAAAAAAAATGTAAAAAAAAAAAGAGACGGTAAGACAAACAAAAGAAATTTAAGAAAAAAATATTGTAAAGAAAGAAAGAGATAAAATAAAACCATTCAAAAAAATGAATTATCTTAAACCTTTAAAATCCACTAAAACAATAAGTCGACAAGCATAGGGGTGAGCAAAAAAGACCTAAAATATAGTTAACAGCAAAATCGATCTAAAAATGAATCAATTTTTACGGTTAATCTATTTGATAGACTTGGTTACGGTTTTTATTTTTTACATTTTAGGTTTTTAGTTACAATTTAGGTTTTTGGATACTAATTAACTAGTTCATATATATATATATTATTTTTTTATTTTTATACTTTAAAAATTTTTCATTTTTCTTCTATTTTTCTCTAAAACTTATATAAAATGATATTTTAAAATATATATTTATTTTTATACCTTAATTTTTTATATTTTTTATATAAAATTTATATAATACTTTAAATTAAATTTATATTATTCCATTTTCTTTAATTACATAATAATATTTATATGTAATAACCGATTAACTTTTATATATTTTATTTTTTATTATATATAATATCATTTAATTATATTTTTTATATTTTAGAGTTTGTGTTTTAAAATTTAACATTAGCCAAAATTTTATTTGATTTAGAATTAAGCATGTTAATTTTCAACAAATATTGAATCTATTTTATAACATTAACTATTAATAGAACATGAATTTTGACTAGTAAATTTTATTTGCTTTGTAATTTTTATTTTAAATTACTTTGCACAGTTAAAATTGAATTGAACTTTGTCTAATTTTTTTTTTATAATTTTATGTTATAAATTTTAATGGTTAACCGAAAAATATTGGTTAACCAAAATAAAAAATAGAAATCAAGAGATTGGTTAATCGAATGTAATGGACTGGTTAATTGTTAATGATTTTAAAAAATCGATATTAATGGATTTATTATTTTTTTGCTCATGGACTGGTTAACTGGTCCATGCTCATCCCTGGAGGAGCGGCACAAATGGGTTATGAGCAAGTGAGAGAAGTTATAGTAGTGGCAAAGATGGGTTTACTAGAAGGCAAGAGAAGGCAAAGAAGAGGGCAGGAGGAGACAACAATTCGGGTAGGTTGTTTAGTATTGTAAACATTTAGGGTTTTATTTGTTTGTTATTTGTATGTAGATGACTAAATTGAAAATTAAATGTATCTATTTATTAACGGTGAACATGGACCGATTAATCGATTCATGAGAAAAATATTTATCAGTCCATTAATATCGATTTTTTAAAATCATTAACTATTAATCGGTTCGTTACATTCAGTTACCCAGTCCATTTATTTTGATTTTTTAGTTTGGTTAACCAATATTTTTCGGTTGAATATTAAAATTTATAACATAAAATTATAAAAAAATTAGATAAAATTCAATTTAATTTTAAATGTGAAAAATAATTTAAAATAAAAATTACAAAACTAAAATAATTTACTAGCCAAAATTCATGTCAAACAAATTAATAGCTAATATTATAAAATAGATTTAATATTTATTGAAAATTAATATAATTAATTTTAAATCAAATAAAATTTTGATTAATATCAAATGTCAAAACATAAATTCTAAAATATAAAAAATGTAATTAAATGGTATTATATATGATAAAAAATAACATATATAAAAATTAATCGGATATTATATATAAATATTACTATATAATTAAAGAAAATGACAAAATATAAATTTAGTTTAAAGTATTATATAAATTTTATAGAAAAATATAAAAAGTATATTTTAAAAATATTATTTTATGTAAATTGTAGAGAAACATATAAAAAAATAAAAAAAATTTTAAAGTATGAAAATAAAAATATAATGTATATTATATATGAACCGGTTAACCGTAGACTAACGGTTAACGGGTATTCAAAAACCTCAATCATAACAAAAAAAAATTAAAATATAAAATTAAAAACTGTGATTGAGTCAATAAGATCGATTAACAAAAAAAATTAGTTTGACTTTGGACCGATTTTGTGGTTAACCATATTTTCGATTTTTTTGCTCACCCTTACTATTTATTTGGCGGATTAATTTTTTATTTCCCTCCAAATCTAGGCATGTGCAAACTGCCGGTTTGATTCGATTTTGGATCGAACCGACTAGACTGAAAATCAAAATTCACAAAATAAAAGACTCGAACTGCAAATCAAACTATTTAGAGTCAAAACCGCATAAATCAAATTAATTTTGGTCAGATTGGTTTGGTTCAATCGGTTCTTCATAATATAGGCTTCTTTTTTATTGAATTTTTTACTTATATTGATCGATAAATTAAATTAACTTATATTCACCAAAATAAAATCATTTAAAATAACTGAAAGAAAACCAACGTCTTTTACTAACTTATATTGATTAAACATATTTTGTTCATATAAAGATGTTAGAATGTGGTCTGATTGGGCCATATTTTAATTAAGTTATTTAAATTAGTTTTACTAATTTAATTAAGTTTCCTATTTGATTAAGGACTCTATCAAATACCATTAATTCTGGTATTTGATAGACGTACCAGATTTAAGGTTATACATATATAAATTGGTCATCTCTCCACCTATTAGGATTAGCAGACTCACATAAATTTCTTTCCATCAAAATTCTCTGTTACATAAAAATTAGGGTTAAGGGAGAGAAATCAATTTATAAAGAAGGATCGATTGGATTCAATTCTCTCCACAATAATGGCTAATTTCGCATCAAGTAAGTATATTTAAGTTTTAATTATATAGCAAATTATTTATTCAAGATCCAAATAATTATGATGATGAGTGAATATTTATGATAATTATATTCCCTAAAGATTTAGTTAATATTTATATGTGGTATCAGAGCACTGGTTCTAAATAAATAATGTGTTCATATATTATGATTGATTATGTGTTATGATGATGATTATCTTGTTGATATTAATGGATATTGATTATGAATTTAGGGTTTTTATCAAGATTAATTTTTCCCTAAAAAAAATGATTTGTGGCCGAAGCCACTTATTGTTTTGGTTGTGTCTTTGTTTGAATTCAATTAGAATTCTATCACATGACGCAATGCATTAGCACATCTTTTTAAGAGAACCATGATAGAATTTATGCCATAATGTCATTCCAAATTCAATGAGAATTCTTACACAAAGAATTATTTATATATGACGAAAGTTGTGAATCAATTAGAGAGATTAAGTTTCACGTGACCACATATATATTCGTAGTTTTCAATTTATTGGGAATGAATGGCGTGAGATTAAGTTTATTGTTTATGGAAAATTACCTTTTGATCCATAAAATTGTCATTCTAGACAATTCAACACCTAAAGTTCATACTTCTTTCAATTTGGTCTTTTAATTATATATTTTACTTTATGTAATGTTTTATTCCAGATTAATATTTTGGGTATTATGATATCTTAATTGTTTTAAGGTTATAATTATTTAATTATATGACATTAAGATTAAATTAGCTTGTTAGTCACCAAAGTGGCCGAACTAATTTTTTATGTGTGGTCATATAATTTATGAAATTTTATTTTAATTTATTAGTTGATAGAAATTAAGGATTACCCAAAGGTAAATTGATATTTTGTAACTAAGAATCATAAAGTAGGAATTTAATATTTTCTGTCAAGTGTATTATAGATATCCAAAGATACTATATATATTTGATAGGATATATTTAATTACCTTATAAAGTTTCAATGGTATTCTAATTATGATGATGATGATGTGTATATATTGTTGTGTTTACCTAAAGGAAACCTACAATATATTTTATGTGTTTGATTATCTGAATTTGTTAATTTAATGAGCATTTATGTGTTTGCAGTTGTTTCCCTACATTCACATGCTTCTGCTATTACTGTCTTTAATGGTTTAAACTTCTCTGAATGGCGTGAACAAGTCAATTTCCACTTAGGTGTATTGGATATTGACTTGGCACTATTAGAGGAAAAGCCCGATGACATTACTAATACGAGCAGTGAGGCTGAGAAGTTGAAACATAAAGCATGGGACAGATCTAACAGATTATGCTTGAGTTTCATGGGAATGACTATTGCCAACAACATTAAGTCTACTCTTCCAGAAAGTGTAACAGCTAAGGAATACCTTAAGCTTGTGGAAGAGCGCTTTTGTTCCGTTGATAAGTCGCTTGCAGGGACCTTAATGGTTGAACTCACGACCATGAAGTATGATGGGTCGCGAAGCATGCAGCAACATGTCCTTGATATGACTAATATTGCAGCAAGACTTAAGACCCTGGGTATGGCAGTGGATGACTCCTTTCTGGTACAATTTATTCTGAACTCATTACCTCTAGAGTATGGGCCTTTTCAAATTAACTATAACACTATGAAGGATAAGTGGAATGTTAATGAATTGGCCAGTAAGCTTACTCAAGAGGAAACGAGACTAAAGGCACAAGGAGTTCATTCTGTAAATTTAGTGGGTCAAGGAGCTGGTAAAGTTTTCAAACCAAAATCCAAGAAATTTAAGAAGAAAGGACTTGCTAAAGCTATTCAGGTCAGTGATGATAAGAAGGAAAAGAAGGTAGATAAATGTCACTTCTGTAGGAAGGAAGGACATTATCAGAAAGATTGCCTGAAACGTAAAGCTTGGTTCGAAAAGAAAGGTACATTTAATGTTTTTGTATGTTTTGAATCAAACTTATCTGAAGTTCCTTCTAATACTTGGTGGTTGGATTCTGGTGCCACTACTCATGTTTCCAATACGTTGCAGGGATCCCTTACAATCCAGAGCATAAACCCAAATGAGAATTTCTTGTTTATGGGCAATCGAATGAAGGCCCCAATTGAAAGCATAGGGACTTACCAACTTGTTTTAGATACTGAATGTCACTTGGATCTATTACAAACTCTCTATGTACCTTCACTTTCTAGAAATTTAGTTTCTGTTTCGAAACTTGATGTTAGTGGGTTTACTTTTAGAATTGGAAATGAATGTTTCAATTTATTTAATAAAAATGATTCCTTTATTGGTTCTGGAATCCATGTGGATGGTTTATATAAATTGAAACTTGATATGAATTTCTCTGCATCCCTGATGTGTGTTCATCAGAATATTGGAATTAAGCGTAGTATGGCAAATGAAAACTTTGCTTACTTGTGGCATAAACGTTTGGGTCATATATCCAAAGAAAGACTGCAAAGATTAGTAAAGAATGAGATTTTACCAAATCTAGATTTTACTGATCTTGGTTTATGTGTGGATTGCATTAAAGGAAAACAAACCAAACATAACAAGAAAGGAGCCACAAGAAGTACTCAGCTTCTTGAAATAATACACACCGATATATGTGGACCTTTTGATGCTCCATCTTTTAGTGGAGAAAAGTATTTTATTACCTTTATAGATGATTTTTCATGTTATGGATATGTCTATTTGCTTAAAGAAAAATCTCAAGCTGTAAATGCCCTTGAGGTATTTGTTAATGAAGTTGAGAGGCAACTAGATAGGAAAGTGAAAATAGTGAGGTTTGATAGAGGTGGTGAATATTATGGAAAGTATGATGAATCGGGACAAAATCCAGGTCCATTTGCAAAATTCCTCGAAAGACATGGCATATGTGCACAGTATACTATGTCAGGCACACCTCAACAAAATGGTGTGGCAGAAAGGCGAAATAGAACATTAATGGATATGGTTAGGAGTATGATGAGTAATTTCTCATTACCCAAATCTTTATGGATGTATGCACTTAAGACTGCAGTGTATTTGCTGAATAGGATTCCTAGTAAGGCAATTCCTAAAACTCCTTTTGAGTTATGGACTGGAAGGAAACCTAATTTAACACACCTGCATGTTTGGGGTTGTCTAGCAGAAGCACAAGTATATAATCCACATAAAAAGAAACTGGATTCTCGAACTGTTAGTGGTTACTTTGTTGCTTACCTTGAGAAATCCAAAGGGTATAGGTTTTACTGTCTAAACCATAGTTATAAAATCATTGAAACAGGCAATGCCAAATTTATTGAGAATGGTGAAGTTAGTGGGAGTACTAACAAACAAATTATGGATATTAATGAACTAAGGGTTAATGTTTCATTACCTATAAATGTTCCTACATCCACAATTGTTCCAAATGTTGTTCCAGAATTGCAAGAAAAAAATAATGATGAACAACATTTGAATGAAGAAGTACCCCATGAAGAACCTAACCCACCACAAATTGATGTAAATGAACCACGGGGAATAGCCTTAAACAAACTTATAAGGGCAAGGAGGTCAGCTATTTCAGATGATTATGTGGTTTATTTGCAAGAGTCAGATTATGATTGTGGTGTTGATAAGTATCCTGTTTCATTTTCACAAGCCATTAACAGTGATAAGTCTGATAAATGGATTGATTCCATGAAAGATGAGTTAAAATCAATGGCTGAAAACAATGTCTGTGATCTCGTTGAATTGCCAAAAGGTTCCAAACGAGTTGGATGTAAATGGTTCTTTAAGACTAAACGTGACTCAAATGGCAATATTGAACGATATAAAGCTAGACTTATTGCCAAGGGTTATACTTAAAAGGATGGCATTGATTATAAAGAGACTTTTTCACCTGTTTCAAAGAAAGATTCATTAAGAATTATCATGGCTTTGGTAGCTCAATACGATTTGGAGTTACATCAAATGGATGTAAAAACAGCTTTTCTTAATGGAGATCTAGAGGAGGAAGTTTATATGGATCAACTTGAAGGTTTTTCCATAGAAGAAAAAAATCACATGGTGTGTAAACTTAAGAAATCAATATATGGATTTAAACAAGCTTCCAGACAATGGTATCTTAAGTTTAATGATACTATCACATCTTTCGGTTTTTATGAAAACACTATTGATCGGTGCATTTATCAGAAGATCAGTGGAGTTTATATTCTTAGTTCTATATGTTGATGATATTTTGCTTGCTGCAAATGATTTGGGCATCTTGTATGAGACTAAAGATTTTCTCTCCAAGAATTTTGAAATGAAAGATATGGGAGAGGCATCCTATGTGATTGGAATTTCTATATTCAGAAAGAGATCACAAGGATTATTAGGATTGTCTCAGAAAGCTTATATTGAGAAAATTCTTGAGAGATTTAATATGAACAACTGTTTAGCAGGTATTGTCCCATTACAGAAAGGGGATAAATTTAGTCTTATGTAATGTCCAAAGAATGATGTGGAACGTAAGGTAATGGAAAATATTCCATATGCATCTGTCGTTGGCAGTTTGATGTACTTGCAAACTTGCATTAGACCAGATATTAGCTTTGTGGTTGGAATGCTGGGCCGATATCAAAGTAATCCTGGTATTGATCATTGGAAAGCTACAAAGAAAGTGATGAGATACCTTCAAGGAACTAAGGATTATATGCTCACATTTAGGAGATCTAATCAATTAGAAGTGATTGGATATTCAGATTCAGATTTTGGTGGATGTCTTGACAGTAGAAAATAAACTTTTGGTTATTTGTTCCTATTAGCAGAAGGGGCAATTTCATGAAAAAGTGCCAAACAATCTGTCATTGCTGCATCCACTGTGGAAGCTGAGTTTGTAGCCTGTTATGAAGCTACAATTCATGCCTTATGGATGTGAAACTTTATTTCTGGACTTAGGGTTGTCGACACCATTACCAAGCTGCTGAAAATTTATTGTGATAATTTCGCTACAGTTTTCTTCTCCAAGAACGATAAATATTCCAGAGGTGCTAAACACATGGAATTAAAGTATTTTGCTATTAAGGAGGAGGTTCAGAAACATAGAGTGTATTAAACATATTAGAACTGATCTCATGATTGCATATCCTCTAACAAAAGGTTTACAACCAAAGACATTTAAAGAACATGTACATAGAATGGGTCTCATTAATGTGATATGTTTCTAACTTTATTAAGTTGTTTCTTGTTCCTTATGTTTGTATACACTTAATGTTATGCACAAGAAATCAAGTGTTTTTCAAACAATTAAGTGGACATTATGTTGTTTATATATATCTTATGTGACCTAATATGATAGGTTACGAGTGCAGTAGTATATGGAAGGAAGTATGCAATTTGAAAGTGTATGACCGCCATAACTCTCACTATATGGTTTATTATATTATGGTTAATTATGATGGAATGATGGCATTATAAGATTTATTTATGCGCGCCTAATGTTTACACTATCAAATATTAATGTTATGAACTGTCGAACCAAGTGGGAGAATGTTAGAATGTGGTACGATTGGGTCATATTTTAATTAAGTTATTTAAATTAGTTTTACTAATTTAATTAAGTTTCCTATTTGATTAAGGACTCTATTTAATAGTGGAATAAATCTTAGCCATTGATTCTGGTATTTGATGGATGTACCAGATTTAAGGTTACACATATATAAATTGGTCCTCTCTCCACCTATTAAGGTTAGCAGACTCACGCAAATTTCTTTCTATCAAAATTCTTTGTTACATAAAAATCAGGGTTAAGGGAGAGAAATCAATTTATAAAGAAGGATCGATTGGATTCAATTCTCTCCACAATAATGGCTAATTCCGCATCAAGTAAGTATATTTAAGTTTTAATTATGTAGCAAATTATTTATTCAAGATCCAAATAATTATGATGATGAGTGACTATTTCTGATAATTATATTCCCTAAAGATTTAGTTAATCTTTACAAGAGAGTATTTCAAATGCGGTATTTACTGCTAAAATTTCTTCATGATGAAACAACCAACTGCAAAGATATTTTAGGCCCCGTTCGTTATGGATTTAGTTTATGGATTTTTGTTTTTTTTTGAAAAAAATAGAAACGTGTTTGGCTGGAATACAGTGTTTTAGTTTCTGTAAGATTCTACAATAAGTGTTTTCCTAATCTAAAACTGAAAATAAAAATCCACAAAATGTGGATTTTAGGTTTAGTTGCCCAACATATATATTTTTTTCCCAGAAACTTCATTATCACCACCTCGTCCTCAGCCGCCTGCCATCATCGTTCACCGCTAAGTGCCGCCGTCGTCCACCACTAACTGCCACCACTTCTAATTTTTTACAGGTTAGCATCTCTTCTCAACTGTTGCTGCTTGGTGTTTCCGAAACTCAAGCTTTTCTCAACTGTATATGGCTTCTGTTTGATGTTAATTGCTGATAGTCTTTGAGAGAAGAAAGGGATATTGAAACTCCTTTCTGTTGTGATCAATTCTCGGTGGCTGGTTGTTCTGTTTCTACTTTTTCATCAGCTTTGTGTTACTCTATTTAATAAATTCAAGAACACAATGAAAAAATATAGTGCTTGACCAACTACGCATGCTTTTTTACCAACACTCTGCTTCACTATCCAGGATCCCTGAGAACATACATCATAGATGATGGAAAATAAGATAAAATAAATAAATAAATGAATAAATAACCATTCGTGCCATACACAAAATGCAAATAACAATCGACACTTTATTTTTCAATGATCAAGTTGTTACTGACCTTGGATATGTAGGGTATAAGCTTAAATCTTGAATTTCTAAAGGTGTTATCACCATTAACAAAGTTATGTAGCAATGGTGTTTCTTCTAGAGGAGTTTTAGGATGTAATATAATGCCAGCGAATATGTGGTTGAACCCGAAACCTGATTCATTATCAACTAGGATAAATACATGAAATATCTCTAAACATACTCTCCATACGTGAATGACAGCAATCAAGGAAGGAAATACTAAAGAGTAACACATACCCTGCCCTAAAAAGCAATATTCCAAGGACCAGCTTTGGCAATTGATTTCTTACTGAATCCATGAGATCTTGAAAAACTGATGCAGCTGTGAACTCTGTTTCATCTTTAGTGAAAGAAAAGAAAGATGCAGAAAAGAATCTTGAAGATTTATTCAATGAAGCCTTTAGAGAATTAAGATATGAAGATGAACCATCTTTAGTTGTATCCTTCTGCATTTCCTGTTTTTTTGTTTGAGCCCCAATCTTTGACTTCTCTGCTTCTACTTCAGCTTCCTTAGGAGAGTCAAAATCAGTTTTCCATTGTCACGATCACCAAAATCATCAGATAGATATTTTTCTTTAGAACTTTGGTTGGTGTTATCAGATAGTCTACCAATTGCGAAATCACTAGCAAAAACATCACCATCAATTGGCACATCTGTTTCTTTTTCATCATCAGTTGTCCTTCCTTCCATTGCCCTCTCCTCCTCAACAACAAGCTCATCACCAGATATATACCCTTTGATAGTTTCCTGGGTATCAATAGGGGAGCTAGAGAGATACTTCTCAGCTCTATGCAATGTAATCTCTGCATCGTTCACTATTTGAGTAGCTTCAAGTTCAAAAGCAACAGCTTGTTCTGCTAAAAGCTTGTTCTGGGTATCAACAGCATTTTCTCACGCCTCCTTGTGCTCTGCATGATCTGACCTTAAGAACCCGAAGTTAACTTCTTTAGCCTACTTTTTTTTCTCATTTTCTCACGTCAGTTCTACTCTTTTAGGAATACCACGAAGTTAACTTCTTTAGCCTATTTTTTTCTTTTGTCTTTTCATCATAATCATGATTGGCTAATTACCTTATTATGCTGATTCATTCTTGATTTTAATACTGTGTGTGTCCAATTTTAATACTGTGTGCTAATTACCTTATTATGCTGATTCATTCTTAATTTTAATATTTATGTGTAATGCTTTATTTAACTTTGTATATGTGTATTGCTTGTTGATGTGTTAAATAGTTAATTTTATATTTTATATTTTATTTTAGTTTAGTTTTATTTATATGTGTATTGCTTGTTGATGTATTAAATAATTATTTATTAGTTAATTTTTTATTTTTATTTTATTTTAGTTTTGTTTTATTTAGATGGAGAACTTAGATCAAGTAGTGAATATAAATGATAGCAACACTATTGAGATTGGACATGATGATGGAGCAATTTGGCCTCCACAAATTGAAGATTATTTTATAACAATATTGGTTGAGGAAGTAAATTGAAGATTATTTTTAATATTGCTTATTATTTTTTACTTTTATAATAGAATTGTATTGGAGCTATAGATGGCACGCACATTCCAGTTAATCAACAAATTCCATACCGTGAAAAGAAAACAGTCCTTACACAGAATATCATGTGTGCTTGCTCATTTGATATGTGATTCACATTCGTTATGACTGGATGGGAAGGAACGACAAATGATTCAAGAATTTTTTTAGAATGTATTTCTAATCTAGCAAATAAATTCCCTATGCCTACATGAGGTAAATATTATCTGGTTGATTCAGGGTATGCTAATATGCCTGAATTTCTTAGTCCATATCGTGGGGAACGTTACCATTTACGTGATTATAAAGAAGGATCAAATCCACAAGGTCCAGAAGAATTATTTAATTATATGCATTTTTCGTTACGTAATGTCATAGAATGTTGTTTTGGAGTTTTGAAGGCACGTTTTCCCATCCTTAGAGATATGCCTTCATATGACATAAAGCGGCAAAAATATATATCTCTTGCATGTTGTGTGATTCATAATTTTATTAGAATGTAGGGAAGTATAGACTCTTTATTTGTAGAGTATGCAAATGAAAATATTGTGGTTGGAGATTATTAACAAAATAATGAAGCCAGTACTTCAAAGTCGCTAAAAACTATTGATATAAATGCAAGTCAATTTCGTCAGATGAATAGTACTCGAGATAGAATAGCACAAAGATTATGGTTAAATTATAATAATTGACATTTATATTGTTAATTTTTATTAAATAGTGATTAATTTTTTTTATTATGATGATTTTTTTTAATGTACTAGATTTTAAATTTTGAATTTCATTAAATATTTATTATTTAATATTAATAATTATATTATATATATGTATAACATGTATTGATGGATATCAGAATATTTTTTGAAAAATAAATAGAAAAACAGTTTTTAAACCGTTTTTGAAAAATCAATAACAAAAACTAAAAACAGTTTATGGATTACTAAAAACTAAAAACTAAAAATATACAACCTTACCGAACACACCCTAAAATAACCAAACCAAACAGACCAAAATTCATTCGATTTGGTTTTCAATTCTGGTTCGATTTTGTACATATCCAAATCTAAAACTAAAATTTCATTATATATATAGAGAGAGAGAGACACACACTAATTATATATTATCTTTATTTTTTTTAATATTTGACACTAAATCCCATTTATCAATGTTAAGTTATTAATAATATTAATATCATTTACATTAAACACAATGTAAATTTTTTAATATTAACATGTTGTAAATTTTATATTATATTATACATTTCATTGTGCAAAAATTTAGTAAACAATGTCATATTAATAAAAGCAACATTAAATATTTTATTTGAATTAAATTAATCGCACAATAATAGTAACAATGATAAATTCTCTTTTGATTACAAAAATATTAGATGGAAATATGCATTTCAACAAAAATTATATACCCATATAGTTATTAGTGTAAAAAAAAAGTAGAAATATCAACGATATAAAAGGTACATGAAATTAAATTATTGAAGCAAATAGGAGATAAATTACTTAGTTAGATGAATAAATGATTTAATATAATATTTTTATATATAATTAAGTATGAAATTTTGTTTAGTCAAGAGTCATAACTAATGAATAATTAGTTAACTATTTTATTCGTTATTTTATTTAACTATCTATTAAATTATCTATATGATATGATGAATGAAGAGTATATAATAGGTAATATTATCTATAAATTATTAGTATTATATTTAATAATTAATAAATATTGATTCTCGCTATCTAGTTTAGTTTTATAATAATTTTTGTATAAGTTAATATGGTTCTTGATCTAATTCTAGATAAAATATCCAAATTTATTGAAAATAAAGTCAACGGTACTATTTATTTCGGTTCTAAATTTTTTTATTCAGCATTTTAGTTTGATTAAGAATAATCTAGATCCATGTACACTCCTAAGTGGCATTATTAATCTCGAAAAGTATTATTCACAAACCTGAAATTTTCATGAATTTACATTCTGTTTGAAATTTGACATGTTATGATTTAGTGAAAGAAAATCATTGAAACATCATAGAATAGCGAAGCAAGATGGTGGATAAATAGTAAGAAGTAAAACAACAACGAATTAGAGTATGTAACGAAAAAATATCGAAAAAAGAAATATTAAAGAATAGAATTACTGAAGTACAATATACATTATATGGTACTTAATTATTATTTTTTGTTTCTTTTTTTTATTTCTTCTCCTTTTTATCTTTTGTAGTTAAAAATTAATTTAAAAAATGAGTTTTTTCATTTAAATCTAATTTTTATATAAATTCTCTTTCATATATTTTCGGGTTTTAAATTTGAGCCTAGAATTGTAGAGTCATTCGGTCTTTCTTTGAGTTTAGATTGAATTTTAACTATTTTTTTTTTTTACATTTAGGATATTGATACCAAAATAAATAATATTTTTCTTTTTATTCTTTAATATTTTATCTTTTAATATTTTCTTATTTAATTGTTCCTACCCCATATAAAGGTAAAAGTCAAATGATATATTGTTAAAAGAAAAAAACATTAAGCATTACCACAATCTAAATACTTTCACAAACAAGCATGAGTTAATATTATAGGGTTGTGCATCTGTCGCGTTCAGTCAAATTCAATCCGATCCGAAGAACCCAGATATATATATATTTACACCCAAACCTACCCAATAAGAAGTTGGGCCCCTGATCCTAACAAATTTCTTGACGATGATAATGTTACAGTAGCTCACTATTACATTCAATATTTTATATATTTTGTATTGTATTTTATCTTCAAAAATATTATTCAAAAAATATAGAACATATTGAAGATACTCTTTGGGAGTTCCTAATTTAAAGGACAAATATTTTCATTTATGAAAATGGTTTATAGCCAAATACATTTATCCAATAGGAGCGAGTTAAAGCAACCGGATCATACACCTTTAAATGGTTTTGGACAAATTGAACCTCCCTTGCACGTGGGTAACTCAAAGCTACAACACTTGGCTTAATATTATGCCAACAACTCTCCGTTCATAATAATAGAATATAGATATATATAATTTCTTATTTATTGTTTATTTTTTACTAATTTTTGTGAAGTTTAAAGTGAAGATTTGAATATACACCTTATGGCACATGCCCATAGTGGTGGGAGTTTGTCTAGGAGAGCATGTCATTGGTTGTTGGTTCAATTAAATTTAGGATCGCAAAAAGTAACAAATGGTCCTAATACATGCCAACAAGAAAGTAGATTTTATTTGTTGCCAAATGTGCAAAATTGCTTTAATATTTGACAAAAAAAAAGTATAATTTTATTTAGATGCAATATTATGTTTTATATTTTAAAATCAGAAGAATTTTATCCCATATAACATTCTAACAAGCAAATACATAGCACACAATACAAGAGGAGTAAATTTTTCTCAATTTTAAAACATAAAAAAATATTATATTAACTGAAATTAGAAATCAAATTGCACTTTTTGTCAAATATCAATGACAAATTTTTATTTTTAAATAAACCTAGACCTTATGCATTTGAATTTTTAAAACAATAACTATAGAGACAATAAAAATAAAGAGAAATCAATGTTAATTGGCTCAAGCAATTCGGTAATTGTGAATGAAAAAAAAATACTATTACTTCTTGATGAATAGATCTAATTAGAGCCACATTAATTAAGAAAATGTAAATTTTGTGGCACTATACCTGAAGAAAATGATAAAGAAAAAAGAATAAATTACTTTTATTATTACTTTTTTGATTGCCTTCTTTTTTTTTTCTTTTTTTAATTCTAGTTTATTATTACTTTTATTTATAAATTTTCATATTTCAAAAATGTCCCTTTTTGACTTTTATTGTTTTTAATATATTAAAAACACCCTATTTTTCATAAACTCATTTCTTGCATATTCTTCTCTCTCATGTTATCTTTTCTCTTTATTTATTTATTTATTTTTTGCATTTTTTTTTATCTTCAGCTGAACAATACATGTCCGGTGAAAGGAAGCGGTAGATGTCAATTTCATCTCGTTTTTGGCTTCTATTTTTTCAATTTTTCACTTTATGGTTTGCATCTATTTCTCTAGTTATTGTGCTTTTCTATTAACTCTTTTTTTTAAAATCAGAATTAATTGAAAATATTAGTTGCTATATCAGTAAAACGATGCGTTTATGAAAATTGTATTCTAATTACTAAAACTCAACGATCTCGAATTTTAGTTGTGTAGTTTGAAAAAAATTATAGTTTTTCCACTCTTGAGTTCAGATGTTGAATGAACATGTTAAGTATCAAAAACTCCCTTTGTAGTTATATCATATTTAGAAGTATAGAAGTAAAACAAAATTAAGAGCAAATACTTTATTAATTTTAGCTTCTTTGATAGCCCTTTAATTTCTGGGTAACTGTTTAAAAATTACATCAAGAGATATGAACTGAAGTGCATGCAGAATTGAAAAATAAACTTGCTGTAGAATGTTAAAAGCTGGAAGAAATGTTTGAAGAAAAAGCAAATGTGATGTAGGATATTGTTTCAAGTTGTGCAGAATTTGTAGAGTGCTGAACATGGTCTTAATTATTTTTTATTTTTTTTTTTGTGAAAAATGTGTCCTTTATGTTGGTTTAATAATAATATGTTATCAATTGATTGTTTCCAAATAAATAACATCAATTTCTGCACGCAAATGATTGATGAATCAATGTACGATTGAAATTCCATTTTTATAGGCCTTGATCCCATCATAACACAATGGTTAAATCAAGCTCTACATATTTTTCATCTCATAATACAAGATGTAATTCATAAATTGTAAGGAAAATGATAAAGCCATGAGGCATTTTTTTTATTTTTGTTAAATATTTTTTGTTGATGTTACTTTTAATAATATTATATTTTATTGTAATTTATGGTTTATTATCGTTATATGTTCTCTATTTTTTTCAGGTTAGGGATTTCTATATTAATCCCAAAGGTCATTTTTTAAATAAAGGGAATTCTTGCATGATTTTTTTATGTAATTAAATTGTTTAAAGATAAGTTAAATGATAGTAAATAAAGAATATTTAAAGAAACATGTTTTGGATACTTGTTGGATTTGCCTTGAGTGAGGTGCATAATGAAAATAATGATGAATTACAGACAACGGTGAATGGTGTAATTTTGGAAGTTTGATCTAACTGAATTTGCTACAATTATTGATTTAAAGTGCAATGGAAAGTTTAAGAACATTTAATTATCAAGAGATGGTTGTAGTTTGATTAAAAAATATTCTCGAAAAAATCAAAAGATCACAAAAAATTTAGGGATTTTTTTGAAAATAGGGTATTTTTTAAAAATATTTCAGGATTTGGGGATACAGTAAAAAATATTAGAAAAATTAGGTGTTGAATTCGCAGGACCCGCTAGCAGTGTGCCAGATTCGGTGCCGGATTTCGGCATGATGGCCCCCACTTCAAGCTTCATTTTTCCGGAAATGGACAAGGGACTGGCTTCTTAAAATATGTGCTTCACCCCAACCCCTCATTTTGCTGTAAAGTGTGCATTGAAGTGAAAATTCAATAGTCACGGGAATCAAATAGTAAAACCAATTATATGCATGAATTGTTTGCATATAAAATGGATGGTTGTCTTCATTTTTATTGTTGCCCAACACTTTCGATCTCTTTTGCTTTTCTTCTTTGTTAAAATTTCTTGTCTTGCAATTATAGTAGCATTATAAATTTCAGTTGATATAAAAAAGGTAAGATTATTGTGATATACAATTAAAATGCAAGAATTACAATTTATATTGTTATTAATTTTTTTTGTATTTTATTTGTAGGGGGTGACAATTTTGAAGGTCATATAATTTCAAGATTCAAGGTAAGAAATTATTTTTTTAATCAAATTAGCAAATAAGAAAATTTGTAGTTTATTCAAATTAATTGTTTAACATGCTATTTATTGTGAACTAATTAAGTTATGAAATAATTATTCAACATGCTATTTGAAATTAACGAATGCTCAATAATTTATAGTGTATAGAATTAATTTAATTAATTGATAAATATTAAATGCTTGGAAAAAAGTACATTGATAAATTGCCAAATTTTAAAGTGTGTGTTATGTGAAAATAAAAATTTTATTTTTACATGTTTAATACATGAAATTAATATTAATATTTTAAAATTATATATATATATATATATATATATATATATATATATATATGAGATAAAAATTAGTTCTATAAAAATTTATGATTAATTTTAATATGATATAAGTAAATGAAAGATTTTATTTAAATATAATAATTATTTTATTAATTTGTTATGGTAGATGGTGCACACATATTTAGCCCCAAGAGCAATCATGAGTGATATTGCTAGACAAATGGGATGAGTTATACAACTGTCGAATTAAAAGTGGCATAACAATGTTCGAGCATATTATTACGATAAATAAAAAATTACAAGAAATTATTAGGAGAGGATATCAGATAACTGAAGAAAAGAAGGTGAAAGATCTTTGCATGATAGTACTTATATGTTATTTGAACGCTGTGATGAAAATTTGGAATGATGAGCATGTAACAAAATATGAGCAGTTAGTCATGATATTTGTGAAAGATGTACTAAATATTAGTAATGAACATTATATAAAAATTAGAGACACAATGCCCGTTGATCAAAGAACATGTTGTAAGTGGTATAACTACAATATGTGGCCTAAATATTATGTACGTTAGCTTATAATATATGACATAAATTTATATAATTCTGTTGAAGTTAATTTTAATGTAAGTTGTTATCATAAGTTCTTATGTTTAATTATTTAAATATTAATGTGTTAATTAAAATTTATTATTTAAAATAAATATAATTTGATAATTATAAATAGTTGATCATAATTTTCATTTGACAATATAATTTTAATTTAGAATAAGAAAGTCATTTATTATGAACATAAAATGAATGTATAGTCGCCATCAATAATTTTATGAGTTTATTATGTAGTTACATACAGGTTTCGACATGAATCCCCATCATATAGGAGCTGCACAAATCAACCCAGGTCCCATTAATAGGGAGTTATTATCAATGCAGGAAAAACATCGATCTGATGCGATATGGAACAATTCAGTAATTTTTTTAAATATATATGTATTATTATATGATTTAGATTATTATAGCAAATTTTTTTATTTATTTAATTTGACATGTTTAAATTTAAATATAAGGCTGAAAGAAATATTTTGAGAACAAGAAAGGGTAGCATTGAGGAGCACTATTGAGGAGCACATGGTGAAGTAACATCAAACATAAAACATCATTTAAAAATGTCCACAAATATTGACCCAAGAATATTTTATGCCCTTACATATTTCATGGGTAATCAGTTAAATTTGATGGTCCTGGCATATTTGGGCACGTCTTTTTATTGTGCCCTTCATTCTGACATATTGTACATCGGTTAGGCCTACCACGTTATCTACTATCCATTTCATTTCGATACCGAGACATCATCGGTCTGCCCTTTTTCCTTATAAGATCTGGATTAGGCACTATAGCTGGTCCAACATATGGTGGCCAGTAATCTCGGTGTCTAAGTGGTTGGAAAAAAGATGCATAACAGCTCAATGCCTCTGAAAGTTTATAACACTTGTTGACGTATGTCCATATGTCAACACGTACATGTATACATGCCGCTATAACATGTGAACAAGGCATTTTAATACCTTGAAATTTCCCACATTCACATTGGCGGCAATCCAAATTAACAGCTTGCGTATTATTACCTTTTCTTTTACTTTTTTGATTTTTTGTCAGGATTGTGAACAGTCCCGAATGACGATCAAAACTCTAAACTCTGTGCCCACAAGCTTTTTGAGCATGCTTGGCCATCTCCTCCAAACAATTTTGAGTGTATATTTTACCAGCTGCTATCTGAGCTCGATACATAACCCTTTTGTCATCAAAAAATTTGACTAGCCTAGCAAATACATGCTCAACAACACAATAAACTGGCATCATCCTAACACCCTTTAAAGCACTATTTAAACTCTCAGCAATGTTAGTTGTAGCATGCCCATACCTATGGCCATTATCATGAGATAATGTGCACTTATCCAAAGAGTTTTGCATGGCCCAATTGTAAGAGTCGATATCAATAGTCTTTATCTCGTCCATTCTTTTTGTAAACTTTTGCGGTTGGAAGTTATTACCTACCAATAATATGTACATATATTAATAAAATTTAATATATAAAATTGAACCATAAATTTTATAATAATAAAAAAATTCAGCTTGAACACATACCTGCCTTGTATAACATGTCCTTAATTTTGGAATTTCTATGGGTGGTGTTGTAGTTGCTTACAAAGTGACGGAGACAATATCTATGGTAAGCTAAAGGCTCTTTCCATCCACTACTATCATCACGAAATAATGCCATAATTCTCGCGTGCCGATCAGAAATAATAGTAATGCCTGACTGTTTAGTTACATACCGCCTAATGCATGTCATGAACCAACCTCAACTAGATTTATTTTTACTTTCTACAATGGCAAATGCAATAGGGTATAGAAAATTATTACCATCAACAGCACTAGCAATCAACAGTGTTTGGTGATACTTTTCTGTCATAAACGTTTCATCGATGAGCAAAACTGGCTTGCAGTGAGATAGTCCATCTATACATGGCTTGAATGCCCAAAAGAGCCTTTTAAATTGCTTACAATTGGGCTGCATACTATCTTTAACAACAAAGTCATAGACAATTCCCGGATTGTATGTCTCCATAGCTTTCAAATAACTAGGCAACTTGCCATATGAAGCTCCATAATTACCAAATATCTCCTCTAATGCCTTAGTCTTTACATTCCATGCCTTACTATAGGTCACCTCATAATTGAAACGATTATTGATATTAGCCATTATAATGCTAACTCTGAGATCAGGAGCAGCACTAACCATTTCCAATATGCAATCACAAATAATTTGTGAATCTAATTGCCTATGGTGTTGGGTTACTAATGATGCATTATAGTTATGAGGTTCCTTATATACACTAATGATCCAATAGGGCGAGGTCCTTTTCTTCATAGCTCGTAGCCTCCATGGACATCCTGTATCAGCATGCGTGTAGCACACCACCCAATATGATGGCTTTGACTCAACAACTTTGTATGAAACATTATTCTTAATTGAATATTTCTTTACACATGCCTTTACTTCATCCTTAGATGTGAATGCCAATCCTTCGCATAACTCAGAAATATCATCCCATCTTACCATTGGCACATCATTATACATGTTAATTTCTGCTTTAGCAAAATTAACTGTTGTGTGGTGAATAGATGCAAAGTGAAACTGTGAAATCTTAGAATCACATGGGGGTCGATCTCTAATCTCATTCATGTGTAGATTCTGAAGGCCTTCTGTTACATGAATTGAACTATAATGGTCATCCCTTCCAACAACTATTTCTGGAACGGATTCATTCAAGTCTATTTCTTCATCATCGTCATCTGGATCATAATTTGGAGAAATATACCCATTATTCGCAACATTATCTTCATCGTATGCAACATATCCGCCTCCCAAAGAAGAACACGAAGCAAAATTCGTTTGATTTGGACCTCTAAACTCTCTAATAGGACTTGCATCAATTGTTTCCAATTCATCAATATTTTCACATTGGTGACTAGACTGAAACTGTGTACCAAAATCAGACTGAGTGACTCTTTTATAACCACCGTATATATTTCTTTCTTCTTTATTTGGTATAGACTTTCTTTCTCCATCAGTAGCCATTTGATTAATATTGTTCATTGCATTTTCTCTATCTCCAATTACAATTTTTTCAGTCATAACATATAGTTCTGCAATGGTATACCCCGAAAATGTATCGAAATTCTCATAAATTTAATCAATATCTTCGTCATCGATTACATCCATACATGACCAACAAATTGACCCCTGGTTGTTTACTGGACACTTATATATCACCCTACTAAGCCTTTCATTTGCAGGTAAATTCAATTTAACTGTTATCTTATGAATAAGTTCAGTAAATGTCAGTTTGCTCTTAATTTTCAATCTCTTTAATCTAGTTGACTGACCTGAAGTGTCATACTGAAATCCAGTTATGCCGATCCCTGATTGTCCTCCGGTGTGAATTATAAAAGTTACTAGGATTGACATTTTTTTCCTACATTATTTTTACATATATCATCATTTAAGTACTAATTCACTATTTGTCATAAACCTCACATTCTAAAAAAATCAATTTAAACTACACATAAATTCTTAAAATTTTGCTAGCCACATTTCAAAATTAATAATTAAACTCTTATCATTTATTATTTTTTTTATCTTTCTATAGAATAATTTTTTTATACATCTAATTTCTTAATATATGCAAATTTCTTACACCAATTATTTCAAAAATTATTCTAAATTCCATTTCAATATCCTTACCATGTAAATCAAATTACACATTACCAATTTCATAAAAAACACATGCAACTATAATTTTTTTTTACTTAATCAACACTTGCATAGATTTAATAATTATTTATTCTTTTCTTAGCAAATTATCTTTTCATACCAATTAAATAGACTACAGACTATAATAAAAAATTAAGCAATAAAATAAATATGCTATCAAGAAAATTAATAATTTTTACATATAAACTAAACAAATTTTTCTACACTCAAAATTAAAACTTACCTGTAATCAGATATACTTCAACATAATAATCACCTACAAAAAAAATTAATATTAACAATAACTATAATAATAATAATATAATTTTTACTTCATATAACAAGAATTCTACTGCATAATATCAAATTAAATTACCTTCCTTTTATATATAAGATAACAATGTCGGATACAAATTTAAAGGAACTAAGAGTATACATTTTTATAAAGACAAACAGAATTTCAAAGAAATTTTTGCAAAAAAGAGTGAAAGAGTTTGAGAAGAAGAAGATCAAAGAAAATGTTGTAAAATACACTGAAAGAATTTGAGAAGAAGAACAAAATAAGAGGATAATAAATGAGCGTATTTTCAGGTCTTCTAAATTTAAATGGTGTGAAGTGTCAGATACCGACGCGAAGGTAGCTGGATTCAGTACCAGGCGGGCCCATCAAGCCAAAATTCGGCTCCTGCAGGGTCAGAATCTGGCACCCTGCCAGCGGGTCTTGCGAGTTGGATTCTGGCTCTCCCCATGCCATAATCCAACACCCAATTTTCCTAATATTTTTTACTGTAGCCCTAAATCCCAAAATATTTTTAAAAAATACCCTATTTTCAAAAAAACCCCAAAAATTTAATAGCCAAGTATTTTTTAGATGAAAAGTGGAATTTAGATGATGATGAGGGGAAAATAGCCATTCTCTTTTTGTTCACTGTTTTCTTTTGACGGGTTTAAATGATAAGATGCATGGTGAAAAAATGATATTGCAGTTGTTGATAGTGCTGAATGTCATAATTACCCATGAAGCAAGCATATAGTTCAAATGACGATTCAAAGTTTCAAAGCCAATTTTAAGAATGGAAAATAAAATATGTATAGGTTGAAAGGATTCCATTAGTTTTAAATGTATGGTTTTATGAATGCTGAACTTGATAACAGGTTTATTATATCTTCTAAAAACGGTTTTCCAAAAATTATGAAATGGAAAATTTCTAATTATTCAAAATGGAAGAATTTCAAGAAATATTTTTTTAAAAGAAAGTAATTATTTTTTAATTATTTTTTTAATTTATAGAACATACGGTAAGCAATTAAAAATACTATTTAATTAGAAATCATAAGGTCAAACAAAAATTGAACTAAAATTTATATATTGTATACATTATATACTCTTTATATACACACACTATATACACATAAATATACATTGAATACTCTTTACGTATACATTTTGTAACAATAAATATGTAACAAAACTCGAGTGGGAGAATGAATTTCTCTATTTCAATATTCAAAATTACATATATTTACACAAATATAAAAGAATTAGAGTTATAGTTAACTAATAAAACCTATATTTCTATTCCTAAATTATGCTAAGTATTTACAGTCTGTAATGTTGCCCCTCAAGTTGGAGTATAAATATTAATCATATCCAGCTTATTACACAAATATTAAACTCGAGGCCCATTTAAAGCCTTTGTGAACAAATCACCCAATTGCTCTCCTATCTTCACATGCCCCATTGAGATAATATTATCTTGAATCTTTTCACAAATAAAGTGACAATCAACCTCAATATGCTTGATCCATTCATGATACACCGGATTGGAGGCAATATGAAGAGCAACTTAATTATCACATCAAAGTTTTGCTGGAGATGAGGAATCTATACCAATCTTAGCAAGCAAATGATGAATCCATAAGATTTCATGTGCTGAATGTGACATAGCTCTGTATTTAGACTCTGCACTAGATCTGGATATCACAATTTTCTTCTTACTTCTCCAAGATACTAAATTTTCTCCAACAAAAATACAATAACCTGTAGTTAACCTCCTATCAATCTTTGAACCTGCCTAATCAGCATCAGTAAAACACTCAATAAGGGTATGTCCATGATCACTGTATAGTATACCTAGTTTGGGAGCACCTTTCAAATAACATAAGATCTGCTCTAGAGCTTTCCAATGTTTAACTGTGGGAGCGGCCATAAATTGACTAACAACACTTACTGCAAATGCGATATCTGGATAAGTTACTGTTAGATAATTTAATTTTTCAACTAACCTTCGGTATCTCTTTAGATCATCAAAAGGATTACCATCATCCTTTGTGAGTTGTACATTGGGAACCATAGGGGTACTGCATGGCTTATCTACTAATTTTTCAGTTTCTGCAAGCAAGTTAAGAACATATTTTCTTTGGGATAAAAGAATTTCCTTCTTACTTCTCGACACTTCTACACCCAAAAAACATTTTAATCGGCCTAAGTCTTTAGTGTGAAGTTTACTAAGCAAGAAAGACTTAGGGGAAGAGATACCTGTAGAATCACTCCCTATAATCATAATATCATCAACATAAACTACAAGAAGAATAATGCTAGCTTTCAATTGCCTGTAGAAAACTTAGTGGTCATACTAACTCTTCTTTAGCCCAAACTCTTAGACAACCTCACTAAATTTTTCAAACCAAGCACGAGGACTCTGCTTCAATTCATACAAGGATTTCTTCAAATGAAAAACTTTCCCATACTCCCTTTGAACAACTAAACCAGATGGTTACTTTATATAGACTTCTTTTTGTAGGTCTCTATGAAGAAAATCATTTTTGACGTCCAACTGATGTAAAGGCCAGTGTTGGGAGGCTGCCAAAGATATGAACAATCGAACAAAACTCAATTTGACAACTGAAGAAAAAGTATTAGAATATTCTACTCCATAAGTCTGGACATATCCTTTAGCAATAAGGCCAGCTTTAAGCTGAGCTACAGAACCATCCGGATTAACTTTGATTGTAAAAATCCACTTGTAACCTACAACCTTCTTCCCTTTTTGGCAAATTCACCAACTCCCAAATATTATTTGTATCCAAGGCATTTATCTCCTCTATCATTGCATTATGTGAACCGAGATGAGACAAAACTTCTTTAACAGTTTAAGGAATATAAACCAAGCTGAGAGAAGCAATAAAATAACACATAGATGGAGATAAATGATCATAAAAGATAAAATTACCAATCGAATAGGCACACTAGCATTTGCCTTTTCTTAGGGCAATAGGAAGATTAAGATCATTTGGAACTAGATCGGATGATGAATCTGATTTAGACATTGTATTACAAGTTTTATATCTCTTAGAATAAGCCTGTACTATAGGTGGCTTTGTTGGAGTAGGTGGAGTTAAATCACTACCAATAGTAGGAATAAGATCACTTAGGGTAGGAAGACTTGAATCACTTGGGATAATAGGAGTGGGAACCACTGCTGACCTTGTAATAATATTATAAACCAACCAATGGTCATCCTCTCCCTGACTTGTAGAATCAAAAGATGAGTAGAATGGTTTATGCTCCCAGAAAGTAACATCAATAGACACAAGATACCTATTAAGTTTTGGATAGTAGCATATGTACCCCTTTTGAAGATGAAAATACCCCAAGAAGACACACTTAGTGAATTCGGATCCAATTTAGTGATTTGAGGCCGAACATCCTGAACAAAACATCTACTCCCATATATTCTTGGTTCTATAGGAAACAATGGCTTAGATGGAAAAAAAACCAAGTAGGGAGTCTCACCAACAAGCACTGAAGAAGGCATACGATTAATTAGGAAACAAGAAGTAAGTAGACTTAGCATCGACCCAAAACTATTTAGGAACTTTCATTTGAAATAAAAGAGTCTGTGCTATCTCAAGCAAATGTCTGTTCTTCCTCTCAATAACTCCATTTTGAGAGGGTGTGTCAGGACATGAAGATTGATGAAGTATGCCATTTTGAGTCATATATGTTTGAAAATAATTTGAAAAATACTCTTTTGCATTATCACTCCTCAATGTGTGAACAGAAACATTAAATTGAGTTTTGATCTTAGCATAAAAAGCGCAAAAATGAGCAAATAATTCAAACCGATTTTCATAAAGAATATTTGAGTCATATGGGAGTAATCATCCATAAATGTTACAAAATACTTAAACCTAGGTTTGGCTACCATAGAACACGGTCCCCAAATATTTGAATGAACTAATTCAAATGCATAAGTAGCACATTTAGTAATTTGAGGACTTGAAGAGCTACGGTGGTGCTTGGAAAACTGACATGACTCACAATTAAGAGAAAATACATCAGAAAATTAAGAGTATAGTTTCTTTGGATTCGGCAAAGAAGGATGCCCCAACTAACAATGTGCTTTAAATGGAGACAAAACATTAAAACAGGCAACTGGCCTTAGTATTTTTCTATCAAGAATATAAAGGCCTCATGAGATGTAACATTTACCAATGATTTATTTCGTTACAAGATCTTGAAAGATACAATGATTAGGGAAGAATGAGATATAACAATTAAGATCACATGTGAGTTTACTTATAGAAACTAGGTTAAAAGCAAGCTTCGGTATATGTAGAATTAAACCTAAAGAAGTTGATGAAGTTAGGTTAACTATGCCAAACCCATTTACATAAGAAAGTGATCCATCTGCCATTATAACTGGAGAAGAAGATACATAAGATTGAAAGGTAGATAATACATTTCGATTATCTATCATATGATTTGTAGCACTAGAATTAATGACCTATTGAGATGAGAAAATAAAAGACATGTATTTGGATTTCCTACCCTAGCAATAGTAGTGGTGGGTGAAGTTTTCAAAGAATTATGATACTGTGTAAATTTTGCATACTCTTCTTTAAAAATCACTATATACTTCCTATAGGTACTAGTAGTAGCAATGTTTGCGAATTTAAATTTCTAATTATATAGTTTTCTATAGAACTTTTTGTATGACTAGGTTTATGGCAATAATAGCACACCATATTCTTGTTCCAACTCATATTAAATAATACCAAATTGTAAAGAATAACACCTCACAAATATCCAAACATTAGTGACAAATAAGACACCAAATCTCTTAATAGAATGCAATCTAAATCTATAGGAAATAAAGAAGAGGCAAAACAAAGAACTTGAGATCTCAATAGTTATTGCAATGCACTTTACGTGGTTGTAGGGGATTGAAGCAGCAAACCAATACCTAAGAACTAGTGGCAACAATAACTAGCACTCAAATACAACAACAAGAATTGGAAACACAGCCTAGACAATGCCAACAGCTCCTCAAATAAACAAACAAATTCGAAACTTGAAGGAACAAAACTAAATGCCACAAAAAGAGGGAAACAAAACCCTCCAGAATAGAGCTAGAAGCTACCGAGAGAAAGAAGTACCTTTAGAAGAGACCAGATGAAGAATATGACCCGAGGATCAGATCGGGGACCACCAGGCAACACCGAAAAATGAATCAAAAGACTAGTAAATAAGGCACGTGCCTCCACTCGCCAGTGCATGAGGAAGTGGTGGTCAATTTTGATCAGTGTGTGAGATCTACTCGTGCCTCTAATGAACATCGAAAAATGTGAATAGAATGAAATAACACTTGTGCACCTTCCAACGAGGTGGTGAGGCAAACCAATCATCAGAGCCGTTGATCAAAAAAGGGGATAGATTCATTGCCCAAAGAACAGAACCTCAGTGAACCCAAAAAACCTAGAAAAGAGCCTAAAGCTCCGATACCATGTAATAAAACTCAAGTAGGAGAATGAATTTCTCTGTTTCAATATTCAAAGTTACATGTATTTATACAAATATGAAAGAATTAGAGTTATAGTTAACTAAGAAAGCCTATATTTCTATTCCTAAAATTATACTAAGTATTTACAATCTATAACAATAATCTTATCCATATTATGTTGTTTAAAATATGTTTTAGTTGAAAGTAGAACATATTTGTCCTACCAATAATCTTATCCATATTATGTTATTTAAAATATGTTTTAGTTGAAAATAGAACATATTTGTCCTACCGAAATTAACATGAAAAAGTGTTGGATAAGGACAGAGTTGATGACCAATGTATGGATGAAGATTGAATTGCAATTAATGTGTTATAAGCAATTAGAAATGATCAAAGAGATATCAAGTGTTAAAAATAAAATTTCAACTATAAAACAATATTTCAAGTGTCAAAATTACAATATTTCAAGTGTCAAAATTGATGTTTTAAGTATCCTAGAAGAAATAACAAAAAATTTTGTTGGCTCTTTTTTCAATTGCTCAAAAACTAAAAGATAGCTAAAGGTAGCTTCGAATAAATTTCTCTTAAAATATCTTTTCTTATAATTGAAATTTCATTTTTAATACGCGATATCTCCTTAATTATTTTTAACTGCCCATAAGACATCCTTTAAATTATATAGGTGAAGCTCCTTCTCGGTTGGCAAACATTTTCTACCTTCAATTAAAACAAACAAAGTATAACAACTTATAATTATTGATTACAATCATTTTTTACACATGTGCCTTTTCTTTGAACGCTTCTTCCAACTTTTAACATGCACTTCAATTCATATATCTTGATGCAATTTTTAAACAACTACCAACAAAAGGGACAATTAGAGAAGCCAAAATTAATTAAGTATCTGCTTTTAATTTTGTTCTACTTTTATACTTCCAAATATGATATAACTACGATATGAGTTTTGGCTACTTAACATTTTCATTCAATATCTAAGCTCAAAGGTGAAAAAACTACAAATTCTTTCAAAGCATATAACTACAATTCGAAATCATTGAATTTTGGTAATTAGGCCCCACCTGGAATAAAATAATTCAAATTGTAGAATTTGTTTACAAATGAATTCCATATAAATGAATTCTTATGCTTGGAAGAAAATAATTAAAATATAGAATTGAAATTAAATTCCTTATTTTTATATTTGGAATAAATGAATAAAAAAATTCATTTTTATATTATTTTCTAAAATATCCTCCATATCAATTTTGATACATTTTTCGGTAATAACTTCCAATAATAGATAAAAAAATCTAGATATAATTCTCATGCCTCTAAGTCAATTTTATATTTATGAAATAACCTGCATACATTTTTATCATTAAATTAAGTTTATAACATACTAGTGAACTACTATAACAAATAATACCCTTATTGACATTTGAGTCAATTTACCATTAAAATTTTATTAATTTAAAATATAGTAATATTAAACTTCTAATATTTGCAAAACATTTCAATTAAATAAATTTATCTATAAATTTGTTATAACTAATCAAAATACTCATTTTTTATTAAAAAATTTAGTTTTAGATTTTTATATTAAAAAGTGAATAATAAGATGATGTTGTTGTTGTTATTCAGGATTACTTTATTTAATTTTGGTCATTTTGGATAATAATAATAACAACAACAACAATAAAAATAATGATGGTATTTATTATAACCGTATTTATAATAATTACTTAAAATAAATCAAATTAAAAAATACTAAAGAATTGTTATTCTCAAAAGTGTGTGAGACAAGATTTGAGTAGTGTAAAGTGACAATATATATATATATATATATATATATATATATATATATATATATATATATATATATATATATATATATATATATATATATATATATATATTTGAGTAGTGTAAAGTGACAAGATTTTTAAAAATAACAATTTAATGTATATGTTATAATAAGAGTATTATGGTTTTTCAAAATTTGATTCCTTGAAAATAAGGAATTTATTTACAAATTTCACCATTTTGATAGAACTTGGAAAAGATATAATGAATTTTATGAAATTTATTCATGAAATTAAATTTCTATTTTTTTTTTCATTTCAAGCATAAAAAATTGAAATTACAAATGAATTCCATAAAATATTATGAAATTTATTCATTCTTTGTCTTAGAATACATTTTTTTTATTTTTTATTTTTTAAAAAGGCATTGTTTTACTGGCATGCCAACTAATAATTTCAATCATTTTTTTTAAAGTGAGTTCATAGAAAAGAAAAATAATTAGGAAAGTAGATGCAAAACATAAAGTGAAAATTGAAAAAATAAAAGCTAAAAAAGAGATTAATTGCATTGAGAGTAGACTAGGACCAGCGTGTTTGATTGGAGGAAAATAGGAACCAACCTTTTCTTATTCTAAATCATTCATAATATCATAAAGGAATAATAAAAAAAAAAAGTTGTAAGAATGACAACATGCGTGTTGCTTATTTATCAAATATTTCCAATTACTAAACATAGGACCACTCAGCGAATAAATTACACACACACATAAATGTAAGGGTTGATGGGGAAATTTATCGAACAGTTTGAAGGCCTAATTTATATAATTAATTAGAATATAAAATTGAAGGTAGAATTAATGCGGGTTAATTTTATCTATGATCACTGGACTTACGTTTAATCGTCCAAAAGTAACTGACTTATTTTTCATGATTTAAATATTACTGAAATTATCATATTTTTACAGAAAAATCATTTTGATCGATTTCCGGCAATTATTCTTGCCGTAATGCTAACGTGACATGTTACGTTATATGTCTGGATATATGTAGCATGATACGTCAGCAGCCACGTTACCAGAAAAGACCACGTGTGTCCGAAAATATGACGTGGTGTGTTGACGTATCGTGTGATATAAAATTTTTCGGTGATATGACTGCTGACGTGTATTCAAGCATATGCCGTAGAATGTCACATTAGCATTCTGATAAAAATTATCGTCGAAAACCGGTTAACATAATTTTTTTGCAAAAATGTAATAAGTTCAGTGACAGTCACGAAACATAAGTTAATTACTTTTAGGTGATTAGGCGTAAGTTCAGTGATTATGGGTAAAATTGACTCAGTTAATGTTAGACAATAGGTTTAGACCAAAATGGGAAAAGAAAAAAAATCGCATACGAAAATTTCACTACCCCTTCAATTAAATCAATTTAATGAAAAGAATAACAGAGACTATACAAAGAAGAAGCAAACCTATCACAATGAGTTCTAATTGTGCTTTATCTATTATTATCGAACCAAAATCTCATTGAATGAAGAACAACACGATCCATATCCACTGCTTCCCTTCACCAGACATATATCCTTCAGCCGAATATCGGAAAATATGCAAGAAATATAAAAGAGAAAAGATAACATGACAGAGGGAGAAAGAGAAGAATACACCAATTTATGAGAAATGCGTATTTTTGAAATATCAAAACCTCTAAAGCTAAAAAAAGGCATTTTTAAAATGTGAAATAATAATAATAATAATAATAATAATAATAATAATAATAATAATAATAATAATAATAATAATAATAGACCACCTGGTATTTTTGAAAACACAATTAAAAAAATATAAACAAGTGGTGTAATTTTTTTTTTCTTTTTATGGCACTTGTGTATAAATTCCACGAAAACTGTTGGTAAGCAAATTAACGAAATTGGGCCAAAAGTGATTCTCACGAAAACTGAGAAATGTCACTTATGGGATTTTTGAGTGAAGCAATTTAGAAAAGCATCAAGAGATTAAATGGCCGAGACAATTTTACCTATTTCAAATTGATACAATATTAGTTTTCATGTTTTAAAATTCAAAAAATTTTGCCCTTTAATTATTTTATTAGCACTTTAAACAAGCATTACACAATATGAAGACTAAAAATCCTACACATAATTTAAATAATCCCAAATCTAAGTACTACAACCATACCCCCATTTAAGTAACCATTTATCAATATTTTTCCAAAAACTATACAAAAAAAAAAAAATCAAATCCAAATCCAAATCAATACAAAATCAAAATAAATAAAAATAATAAATTTATAATCAAACTACATCTATAAATATCAAAATACATCAAATTAAATCGAAATGTCAAGATAAAACAAATTAGACCCACCTGCCATGAAAAAAAAAATCAATATCTAGCAAAAATAACTAAAACTACTCGAATTCGTATAATTGATATGCAAAAAATTAGACTCAAAATTCTATTCAATCCCATTATGGATGGTAAAATTACTAGCCAAACCCATTTATTCACTACCCTAATCCATCCTTATGGTTGGACCAAACTGGGTACCCGAAAAAATTACAACCCTTGTCATTTCTAGGCAAAATAATGCATTATAAGGGGTAAAAAATAAAAACAAATGGGGACAAAAAAATATTGAAGAGTCAAAAAATATAAATAAATGGGGCAAAGTAAACAATTTTCATGTAACAGTGAATTTTTGGCGAGACAATGGGACATTTTAGCCTATTATGAATTTTGAAGAAGGCAAAAAATATTAAATAGAGGGGCAAACAAAAAAAATTACATTTCGTCACAGGAACAAACTAAAAATTTTCCACATAATAAGGACTTTTTGGGTGGACACTTGCCCCCTTTCCCCCTCCTTTCTAAATTCGTCAATGTTGATAACGAAATATATTACCTTTTGTTGGCCTCGCCTTCATTTTCGTCTCCACCTTTTATGCTGGGTCTGCTCACACCCTTGATCAAAACTCTTAATGCTTCTTGACTATGATCAAATGAATCGTCAGCTTGAATTGAATCTGCAACAATAGTTAAACACCTTATGGGAGCTTTTCGAACCAAATAAGTCTGATTTCCTGCTATATGGATTATTGATTTGAATGAGTCTGATTTCCTGCTTTAAGGAAAATTTGTAGTAACTCAACCTTCCTATACATGCAACACTTAAAAATGGAAAAAATAAAATGTAATAGAATTTAGTTAAGTTCATCATGTTCCACCTGTTTACAAATGACATCAAAGTTTTAGTCAAATGGCTAACCCTAGAATATCATAAACCACTAAAAACAGATGTTGATGTACATTATCAGAGCCTATTTCATGGATGCTAACTTTGAGCAGGCAAACACAATAAGGATGCCAGGCAAATAAAATTCGGGCCTATAATCTTTTACTGCTGGCAGCATAATAGTAGCAGCTTTACAAGTTAAATATTCAAGCATCCAGATAAAAACAAGTTGTCATCTTTATAACATTCATCCAACGAGAAAATACTCTGCTCATAATTAACTGTAGCTTTTCCAATCTAATATCATTGTTCAACATTTTTTTCTTTAAAATAAAAAAAGTGGCAAAAATTAATTTTAACTGCAAGCAACATGGTTATCTATACAAGAGGAGTGATTTGAAGTCTTGTAAAGCCGCTCGCTCTAGATTCTTAAGCTTACTGAAGCCCATCCATAAGAAATCATATTTTAGGAATCATGCCTATAAAATCTTCACGTGCCCAACCTTGCAGGTAGAGATGTATATGTAACCAACAGCACTTCATGCAAGGGATATCATTCGATCAAATCATAACTAAAAAACTCACCATAAAAAACTTGCAAAACCAAAAACTTACAATATTTTCAAGCCATTCAACATTTATAAAAAAATTTTAAGATAAATATAGTAAATAATCACAAATATTCAAAATAAATTAATTAAATATAAATTATAATTTTTATTTTATTAATACAAAGTTCATTAAATTTGCTTCAATTTCAATTATTTTATATTTATACTTATATTTAATTTTTTCAGAAAGAAATAATGTTGTATGAATATTTTGGAAAAAGAATTGATTTTTTTAGATTCAAATCAGTTTGATCGAATTCTCCGATTTCATCAATTTAATCAATTTTTAGCCGATTCATAACAGTTACTTTTGTTTTTTTGCTAGTCTGATTTTTTTTACATTGAACCGACCGAATCACCTAATGGTTTGCTGTTAAACCAATCTTACTCGTTGGTCCAATTTTAATTGCATTGAACTTTACAAAAAAATTCAGTAATGCCAATGAAATTGGCAAAAGTATCACTGCTACCAAGAATACAACTTTGATATTTAAATTTGGATAAGGTTTTACAGCAATTATGCTACAAAATTTATCAAGCAAAAACAAGATTTATCCCCCTTGACTAAGAAAAGCTTGACAACAGTTGGAAACCCCATCTATAAAACCATCACCAAGAATTTAAAGAAAAAAACTGAAAAAAGAAAATTGAAGTGAAGAATTAGACATACGAAAGCCGTAACCGTTCACATGTGATCAACTGCTCCAACGATTGATGACAGTGGTGAGGTGACGACAATGGCATGGCTAGTGAAGAGAAAAATTGGTTTAGGGGAATTTTGAATGTTGAAGGGAGACTAGAAGTAGAAAAAAAGTGATTCAACGTTATAGTTTTAATCATCCATTAAAACCTTACAGTTTTGTACGCTCATCCATTGGTTTGATTATTATACGGTATTTGGCTTTCAAACCGAATTGAACCAAAATAATCAATTTTGCTGAAATTTTCAAATTAAAACTGAATTGAAAATAAAAAATTTGAAACAAATTGAAAAAATAGATAGATTTGATTTGATTTTTCATTTTAAACAAAGTTTGCTCACCCTTAAAAAGGAAAGTCTCCGTTAAGAATTAAACTTGGGTTAGGAGAATGGGTATCAGAAAATAGGAACTGTAGACACTGAGTTCTGAGGCAATCCATATTGGAGTTATCCATGAAAAAAATTTTAGATTTCAAATGGAAAGCATAAACTTTGAGTTTTGTTTGTGATTTTCATACTTTTCTAAAATGTTTTTGTGTATTTTAACTTTGTATTTTTAAGTCATGAAAAAGGGTTTGAAAAAATCTTACATTTTGAGTGTTTTCTGTTACAAACAACCATTTGTCATGGAGGGATGACCGTCTGTGGTTGTTTCTCCTTTAGGCCGTCTCCTAGTAGATGGTCGTAGGTTATTAGGTGAAGGCTTTTCCACAAAAGCCCGTCCGTGGGAATTTTCCAATAGAATGCACATTTTTTCAATGGTCTAGGAATCTTATATTAATAATGATATTTTGGATGGATTTCTAGGAGAGTTTTCAGGGAAGATCTTAGGGAATCAGATTTTGAATCATATTCAAACTCTCTTCCATATAAAAAAAATCAAAAGCCTAGTTTTCAAGGGGGAGAACATTTTGAAAAGAGAGGCAGTTTTCTTGAGTTAAGAAATCGATTTCTGTTCTTGAGGTCAAGGCCTTCTCACATACTTCTCTTAGCATAAAAACACACAAACCCTTTTACTTTACGTGGAAATCAAAGGATTGGAACTTGGAGTGATTCTTCTAAACTTACAGAAATCCATTATTCCTGAGGGTAATCTTTTAGACTCTCCTCTTTCCCTTTGTCATGGCATGTGTTTAATTTAGTTTAACAAGTGCTAACATGTTAAATACCATGATTTTATGATTTGTTGTTAGTTAATTCACTTATGATGCCATAATTTATGTTTCTGTGATGCCATAAATATCTAAGTGCTCATTAATCTAGAATGACATGTTACAGATTCATTTTGCCATGAATGCATATTTGGATTTCTTGATTATATTTCTATATCCGTGTTAGTGTAATTGTTCTAGCATGATTTAAATGTGTTTGGATGTTTTAGAATATTTTTGGCATGTTTTAGAATGTAGAAATATGCTTGCTTTGACAAACGTTATTGATGGGACGTCACAGAACCTTCCTTCTGTCCTATCTCTCGTTCTTTTGTTAGCCATTTGTCTCTATGTGTGGGCTGTCTGTGAGTATTTTCAAGCCCTTTTAATGTTATTTTTGCATGCCTTCTTGTATTAATCTTATTTGCATGATTAATTTGCTTTTAGATGTCATTTTAATTTCATTTTGGGCACTTTAGATGTTTTGCATGTTTAACTTTCAGTCCATTATGCTTGAAATGTAATACACTATACCTTTTTAGGTCAAAATATTACTATCTCGTAATCGGGTTACTAATTCAACATGTATTTATGTCATTGTCACTTATTTCTTATTTCATTTTGTGTAACTCGAGGTTAGGATTTCATGCTAATTTAATAGTCCATTACGTGCGAATTTGGTTTCCATTGCCATTCACTATTCATTTGGACAAAAGTTACTATTCTTTTGGTAAAACTTTTAGCAGTGTAATGGCTATAATTTTAACCATACCCACTTGCAAAAGTTCAAAAATACACTCCCAATAATCAACCTCCAACTCCAATACTCTAGGCAACAACACAGGCATTTCTACAGTTCATCACATTTATCGCAATCACAAACCATCAATTCATGCATTTACTCATACATTAATATCCTACTTTACCATTCCATTAGGTATATATACATGCCATAATATGTTTACACCATAAGTCTCAATATATGCATAATTCTCTTTGTAATTATGTACATGCAAAAGATGACAGTTACTACTCCTAAATCCAAATTTCCTCTTCAACTCACTTTGTGTCCACGGCCTTAGATACCTGTCCTTGCGCGTAGCAAATAACCATATGCTAAGCATAAAGCTTAGTGGTGGATACTCGACTAATAGATTTCACTACAAAATACAAATTGTAATTTACTTTTTTTTTTTGCTATTTTCTTTAGTTAATTACTTTAATTATTATTTTCACATTAATTCTTCACACTTTTTGCTAACATACATGACTTAGGGTGAAATTATATTTTTACCCCTAATGGTTTTATCTTTTGACAAAATTACATTTATGTCCCCATCGTTTACCAAAATGACATATATGTCCCATCTTTTACCAAAATGACAACTATGTACCATCTTTTATCAAAATGACACTTATATCCTATCTTTTATCAAAATTATTATTTTGTCCCTAGTTCCTCCTTTTTAACCACATTTCATCTTACTTTTACACTTTTAGCCCATAAATTATGATTTCTTTCATTTTAGTCTTTGAATTCATTTCTTTTACCAAAATTTACAATTTAGTCCTTATTTTCACAACTTTTTACTAAATTATGATTTTGCCCTTGATTTACCAAAATTATTTCATATTTTCGTTTTTAGCCTTTTAACTACCTTTTCACTATCTTTTGACCATTTTACCCTTAATTACTCATTTTATCAATATTTTTCTTTTTAATCCTTAATTTTCACTTTTATTCATTATTCACCATTTTCTTCTGTTTATTGCCAATTTTTTTAGTTTGACTCATAGTAGTTTTCAGTGGAAATGAAATCCTCGAATTGGATATACAGGACGTGGATCCCACAGGTCTATAACTTCATAATTCTCATTTTCTTCTCTTTTTCTTAACTTTTCTCATATTTATAGTGTGGATCCACCTTTGATCCACTTATGCGAGTCGTTATAATTCGTTACCATGGTGAGCATCCCTATGGCTAGCCAATTATATCTTATGCTTGTGCTTTTGCTTTTTGACATTAAGGGCAAAACTATTTTCATAACATCCATATAAAATATACATCATTTTCACCATTTCTCACATTTTCATACTATTTATCAATTAGTTCACATGCAATAGACATCATTTTCACTCATGCATCATATGACCTCTTTTCGATGCATTAGACCATCATGGTAACACTAATTAGGTCACATACACCAGATGGCTACTATTATATCCCATATATAGAAAATTTTTTAATTCACAAAACACATTCCAACCATGTTTTTTTCATACATATTTAACATGATTCTAGCCTTAAATCAAATTAATTCCTTACATAGCTTTGTTTTCTCATAATTATATAACAGGTTCCATAACTAAAGTATCATTTTAGTTATATTTTTACACCTTTGTCTTCACATATCTCATTATGTGTCACCTAATTACATTAATTTACCATTAAATCAAATTATGGATCACATTACATATATGAACCCTAAGTTACACAATAGGTTTAAATTCCATTTTCATATTTTTGATAATTTTTCATGCATTTTTTCATACCAATTTCATTATTTGATATTTAATTTCATTAATCTACCATTAATTTAAATTTAGATATAATCTACACATAAATTTCTAAGTTACATAACTTAGATTTTCATGGAATAAATTAGTTTAGGTATCCACATACCTTAATTTACCTTGTTTTCTTCAATTTTCCTTTTCTTTTCCCTTTTTCTTTCTTTTCTCATTTTCCTCTTCTTGTTCCTCACCTAGGCCAAATTGTATACAAGGAATTTTCATGAATTTCTCTTCCATTTTTCTGCCAAAATCACATGAAAATAATAACCTACAAAAATTTTCAATTAATTCTAACAAAAATACATAAATTTACTTTCTTGGGTGATTTTCTCTCACTAAAATTCTTCACTTTCCAAGTTTATTTTTTCTTCAATCCTTTTTCTAAGATGGAAAGGATGATTTTTATGGTATCTAGATGAAATTTGGGTTGGAAATGTGATGAAAATTTGAAACTAGAAGAAAAGAAATGGTGGGAGACTTTTAATGGAGAATTAGGCCAAAGTTAGTGAAGGGGGAAAATAGCTAAATTTTAGGGAGATTTGGAGAGATTTCTACATCTCTATATATATATTTTTTTAGTACTTGAAATGGAGGGCGAAGATTAATTCATTTACTATTCAATCTAATGGCATATTTTAAACCACATGTCATTCTTTCCTTAATTACCACTCATTCTCACTCACACCCCTTTGGGAGTGAGTGACTATGAGTCACTCACACCCTATGGTGAGTCAAGGGAGTGAGTGGGTGATACTTAACTCAAATAACCAAAGTAACTTTCGTTTATTACCATTTTTCAGATTCTAATGTTTCCTTCATCAAATTTTCATAAATATTAATTCAAAAAAATGGAAAAATATTAATTAAGATACATTTAAAATTTTAAGTCAATTTGACATGGTTTTGATATACTTTTAGTTCCGAAAGTAAAATTTATCAGTTCGAAATCCAAAAATTTTAAGTTGTCAGGAAAATTATTTTTCACTTCTAAATATTAATTGAGATTATTTCTAGTAGGTATATGCAAATGGAATAGTTTTCTAAGGTCTGTGAAATATTTTCGAGCTGGTCAAAGTTTGGTCAAATCTTAATACAATCTTGAAATTTTTTTCTTTGTCTGTTTTGAAGGCTTATTTAATCTCAATTTTACCACAAATTATACTGCCAGACTCATTATGAATTATATTTTTCAACGGTGATGAAAAATTTTAGTAGGTCTTGGGTGATACTGTTCATCCTGGTGTCACCATTCACTTCAAAAAGCATATTTTTGACAACCTGGATCGTGAGGGCATCATGTGATTATTTTATTTTATCTTTAATATTTATATTTATTTAGTATAATACTAACCAATTATTTTCTTTGTATTTGTGAGCAACTAACTTTGTTTGCATAGATCTTTTGGGAGAGTTTGATATTGGGTATCCTTGTAGAATGTGTCATGGAGGATTTAGACCTTTAATTAATTTATTTCCCTTTTAGTTTATTTTTATTTGTTTATTTTGTTTATTTATTTCCTTTATTTATTGCCTTTATTTATTTTATTATTATATTTGGATGTATTCTTTTTTGGGGTTTGTAATAATTTAGAAATAAATGATTTTGGTACGATAAAAGATAAAAATTCACAAAATCATTTTTACTTAATTAAATTGGAGTTTTCTTATTAAAATGGACAAATGTCCAATTTTTAACCCAAAAACTCATAATAAAAGAAGAATCATTGGTTTTATCAAATTGGGATAACTCATCCCACATTTTCTAAAATCAATAAGGATTCTTCACTATTTTTGTAAATATGCATGAGGGAACTAATGTTCTCAATCCCAATTAAATACTCTGATTTATGTATGCTATTTTTATTTTCTATTGGACAATTTTCTCATGTAATAGTTTAAATAGTTTATTTTATTTCTTTTTGCTATTTACCACTTTCTTATGTGAATAAGTTATTTATTTATTTTCCCCTAATACATCATGTAAGAAGAGCAGTAGTGGATTAATGTCAAAAACTTAATTATATAAAAACTCAATCGAGGTATAAGTAATAGTGATGTCTTGAACACCTCTCTGGTGTAGGCATCAAAGGTTAGAATCATTTTCCAGCTTTCTGTTGGGTGGCGCATCTATGATACCTACCTCTTTGGCCTACTTAGATGCCATCATAGGTTGATCATCAATAATATGATTGGGCCAAATCCCTATTCTATTGTAAAGTGGCCAAACTATGAATTTTATGGATCTTGTCTGGTCTTGAACCCTAAAAGTGAGCCTTTAAGAACCAATTCAGACGCGAGTGTGGTTTGGCGCACGTCACAATGGCAACTCCATTGGGGACTAAGATACCTTACTCCTAAAGTAACTTAGTTAAGTTCTTATAATTGAGTTTTTAATTTTAATCTTATCTCTTTTTGAAATTTCAATTTTGCATTCATTTTAGAGCCTTAAAAGTTAGGAATCCCTATTTTAGCCTCAGTGTGATCCTAAAGCACGCTCTACAATAACTCAATTTAGGGAGGTGTCATAGAGAGCCACCAGCCTAAGTCTCATACCAATTGGTATATAAAATGGTGACCCATCAGTTGTTATGCTTGTGATGAGCTAGACCTATTGGCAGGGACCATGCTTGGGTAGCCCTAAAGTTTCACCATTTGACTACAAGCTCATGTAATGACAATAGCTAATTCCCATAGGTTGTATGACCTTAATAACTTTTGCTTGCTATATAGGCCTTTATATATTGAACAAATTCAACTACATTAGGTGGTCACTCATTAAAGGCTGCCATGCCTCGATTGGCCCCACACATTTATTTGAATTGTTTAAATGCATAATGGCCAAAATCCATATGCCTATGCCTTAAATAAGATATGTTATGCTGCTAGTTTTTCATCATGCACCATATGCATCCATTAGGTTCCCCATTAACCTATGGGTTAAGCCCACCTAGAAAAGAAACCATAGTACCTCCTGTTGGGATCAATAAGTTTGGAAGGTTATTTCTTTTTTGTATATGGTTGTGATTGACACCTAGCACACTAATGCATCATGCATCCTCTGTATAACATCCGCATGCATTGTCATGCATCATTGTAACCATTGACTCACTAATATGCATCATGTGTCATGTGTATACCTAACATGTGCCATGTATCATATGTATAACATACTTACACTCACTCATTGTATGTATGTCACTCACATGCATCATCATGTATCATGCTAACAATTAAGTCATGCATCATATGTATGTCATTCATGTGCATCACTCTCATGTGTAATATGTATAACATATTCACTTTCACATATAATATGTATAACATATTCACACTCATGCATCATATGTATAACATATTCACACTCATGCATCATATGTATAACATATTCACACTCGTGCATCATATGTATATCATACACATGCATCATCATTATAACCCTTCATTTTTTAGCCATAATAGACTATTCATCTAGGTGGTTTGGGGGATAGTTTAAAATCTCTACCAAAAGTAAAAATGGCCGATGCACAACAGCAGGGTCAAGGTATCACCTCAAAAGAGCTAGATAGGAGACTGGTAGGTTTGAGGAGAGATTGTTGGCTAAGATTGGAGGATTACTTACTCTACCTGCTGGGTCCTCGCCTATAGCTTTTATCTCGAACCAAATAGAGCCAAATAGTGTTGGGGCACCTCTTCGACAGGCACTGAATAAAGAAGAAACAATATATATGTCCTTGAAGAGGACTATGTCGAAGAAAAAAGGGATGAGCCTCCACTAGTAGTAGCAAAGAACAAGGGTCCTAGAGTTGAGGATGAGACCCTAAGGAAGATAGGAGAGAAGATTAAGGTAATGGAATGCCTCTTGTTTGTTAGTAGAGGGATCAACCCTGAAGACAGAGATCTAGACAGTGAAGAGCTACTGCCTCAAAATTTTAAGATACTCGATCTACCCAAGTTTGATGGCACATTAGACCCTTCAGTGCATCTCAAGCAATACACTCTTATGATGAAAGGAACCTCTCTGACCAAGAAATAGAAGGTCAAATACTTTTAACTCAACCTAACAGGTTCTGTTGTTGATTGATACTATAGCCTAGACTGGCAAACCAAAAAAGATTAGGACTTTTTGACTGAAGGGTCTAAGAAGTAGTATGATTGGAGCACCCGAATAAAGGTCACTCTTAAAAATCTAGAGATCCTATAATAAAGACACTATGAGTCTTTCCCCGAGTATCTCACCTGATAGAGGAATAAGGTAATGGAGATGAAGTGTAAGCCTGACACTCCAGACCAGATAAGACTCTTCATCAAGAATATAAGCCAGTATCTGAGAGATGGATTGAAGATGAAAGCCCTTAAAGATTGGGAATCTCTAAAAAAGATAGCCCTTGAAGTTGAGGCCAAATATTTAGAGAAGAGGGCTAGCTCCACCAATCCAGGTTTTAGTAACAGTAGTTAAGGAGACAATAGAGGCCAAGTTACAAAAGTCTCAGCTTTAGGAACCACCAAATAATGTTATTTAGATTTGGGCACACCGTCATCATGGTGGCTCGACCGTCATCATGGTGGCTCGACCGTCATCATGGTGGCTCGACCGTCTCATAAGCAAGGGGGAATTTTAACCTTTGCCACCTATGCCAACAAAGAGCTAAAGGAAGCCAAGCTGTAGATCTGACTGGCACTACAGTTATTATCAACATAGAGGTCATCTGTCACCCTCTGAGGGATCGCATCCAGAACTTAATTAATGCCCAACAAATATCTAATCCATAAAGGGAAAGCAATAAGAGAAGGGCCTGAGATTTTAAAGATGGAATAAAAGCTGATCTTTTTTTTTGTGTTTCATATAATAATGTCTTTAAACAATGCATATTTTCTTTTGGTTGTGTTAATAATACATGCTTCTCTTATGTTATCAATATATTGTTTATTTGCATCATGCAGGCAATAACCATAGCATTTCCAAAACATTAATTCAATAAACATGAGTTTTTGTTTTATCTCAAGGAATACAAACATCTCAATTGCATCCATTATGAATCTTAAGGCGAGATTTGAGAGAATAAGAATAAGAAAAAAATACAAAAAAAAAAGAAAAAAAAGAGGTAAAAAAGATTCTTTACCTAAACCCAAGGTGGCACTAAAAGTTAACAGGGACATGTTGCTCCGACGAGTTGACTAAATCTTGAAGGGCATGCACACTGATAGAGGCATCATCTAGAAGATTGTTTTAACTTCCAAATGATGAGAGAAGAAGTTATGCTATTATGTCTCTAAGATAGGTTTGTTATTCAGGCCTCGACAACCAGTTTTTTCAGCATACATGAGCATAAAGGTGACCAAGTTGTTGCAACCCTAAGAGAATTATCCCTTCATAAGATAGGGAATAGTTGCTAAAGTTTATATAAGCCCAAATGCCTTTCCTCCATGTCAAATGAAGTTTTTTGCGGTGGCTTGATGAAATATACTACTCCTTTTGCCACTCTATCAGTTAAACTAATCACAGAGTAGCTTCATAGGGCTAGACTTTTTCGATGAGGAAGTAATTCCCCTATCATCTTTTTGAATCTAGTATTCTACCAACACTTAATCCAATGAGTAGTACCAGGTGGCTAGAGGATAAATGCCCATGCCGCTGCATTTGTAAGTTTATGGATGACTTAGTGTAAGTTAATATACCTTATAGTGCTAAGCTATTGTACCAATAAATTGAAAAATGTTCTAAGGCAAAGACTCATAAAAAAAGAGGGAGAAAAACCCGTGGGTTAAAAACCGAAAAGGTGGTCTTGCTAAAATTAGGCACCCTGCAAGGGTAAAAATTGAAAAAGGCACCTTAGGCAAAAATTAAGGGTTGAGAAAAAAATATTCGTTTAAGAAAATCTAAGAGGGCTGATTGATAATAGGAGTAGGATACACACAAAATGTTCTCCTTAAGATTAAATAAAACCTGTGTTGTTGCGTTACATGTTTGGTTCTGCCTATTATTGTTGCCATAGGATGTATATAGATAAGACCACATGCATAAGTCAAACATGAACATATGATTATCCAGCCAAGGGAAATCGTGACATGTATAAGAACACACGTTGAAGCTAAAAGTAGAGATGCTGGTTTTAAAAAAAGAAAAAGAAGAAGAAAAAAAAAGAAAAAAGGCCATTAGAGATGAAAATCGTAACTGGCTCTTTAAGCAAAAATTAGGCTAATGGATAGGGTAAAAACCTAAAAATAGGCAGTCTGTCTTACAAAAATGAAGAATAAAAAGCTGTTGGATTGGGTTGGGTCCATTCTAGGCAAAAGCTAAGCATAGAGTTATGTGAAAATCCCTAAAGGGATGCATTTTCCACTAAAAAAAGCTAGTGTGAAAACCCACAAGGGGTATATTACCTTTCAACAATGACTACTAGCATCTGAAGGAATAAAGAGTTGCTAGCAAAAAGAAGGCTCAGAATAGTTCCCTTTCACATGGAGTCGCGAGGAGTAAAAGATCCTTAGGGGACATCAAACGGTATAAAAGAGCTCAGATGGAAGGCATTTTCGACAAATCCATAAATTGCCTAGAGTGTAGTCTATGCATCTTTGTATGCATTCACTCACATTATTCTTTACATGCACACCTCATATATGATAAGTCTTTATATACTTGCTTCACATATCATCTCTGCATCCGTATACGCATTTTAACATACATTCATATCATTATCACTATAAAAAACTGCTAATTAGCGATGAAAAATTCTATCGCTAAATTAAATTAGCGACGCCATGATGAACAGTCACTAAAAGGCCAGTCACGAGTATATTAGCGACATAATTCAAAATCAGTCGCTAATTTAGCGATGAAAAAGTTCGTCGCTAATTTTTTTTCCGTCATTAATTTATATTCCTAATTAGTCACGAATTATAATAATAATATTTAGCGACTACATTTTCCGTCGCTAATGAAAAATTTACTGTAAAACTTTAGCAAGAAATATTTGTCGCTAATTATTTCTTAAATTATATCTATTACTTATTAGTGACAGATTTTCTATCGCAAATCCATCGCTAAATTATTGCATAATTGAATTTTTTTATTGCATTCTAAAATTTTATTCCTGTATACAATGATCATTATTTATTTATTTTCAACCTATACATAACAATGATCTCACACATACAAGCATATATGTATTCAAATTAGAATATATTTCAAAATACACACACATATATATAATAGTAATTGAAAACATACATAATATTATCCTCAATTTCTGTTAAAACAACAAAATAGTAATAATATCATACTAATTAGCATCAACAATGTTATCTTCCAAAATTAAAAGCTCCACATCCTATCAAAACCCCTAAAAATCTGCAGAATGAATGAATCTCTACAAAATTGGTCTTCCCTAGCCATCTTTGTTCATGATTTTCCATGAAATCCTATCGTGAAAGGAACATAATTTTGAGGGATTGACAAAATAAATTTTCCGACATGCACAAGTTAATCAATGGTAGGTTGCATCCTCCTTGTTTTTGATAATGAAAAAAATTTTTGACCTTTCTCTTCTTGTCATTTGGCATTGAAAGAAAGGTCAATTTTTAAAATAATAAAAAGAGAGAGAGGGAGAGAGAGAGAGAGAGAGGAAATAAGGCCCTCATTGGAGCAAGGACTACAAGGTCACCTCATGCCGATACAAATTTATAAGTTTTATAAGTTCATGAACCAAGCAGCAATAAAAGCAGAGGATAAACAATTTTTAATGCACATAGATTATATGGAGAACTAAAAATAATGGTAATCTAATGAACGTATGTGTCTTCTCATATGAAGGGAAATATAAAATTATAATAATAGATACAAGAAATCGATACATAACATTATGATATATTCTTTAATAGATGCTAAATCACAATCTAATCAATGTTACATGGATGCAATAATGCTTCTGCATTTTGCATCTCCAACTCGAAACCTTATGTAGATATTATTTTATATGCTCTAAAGAATTAGATGAATCAAGAGAGAGAATACATCCCTGTGATGGCTGTATCTGATCTTGCCCAAGTGCCTGCTGGAGTTGAATACTTGTTGCCTCTGTTCTTCTGGCAATGAATTCAACTGCTCTGGTGTGAGGCTCAACACTTGCTGCACTAATGTAGACTCCACATCTGGTGGAAGCTAAAATCAAGGAAGAAAAATCATTAAGCTTAAAAAGAAATGGAACCATAACCATTTTTTAGGATTAAACATCGAGTCATCCATATTAAGTATATGTTCTAAAAAGCATAAAAATGAAACTTGTCAGAATCCAACAATGCACCCTTACAAAAACAATATGTATATAATTCTACTACTGCCAGTAGAAACCGTAATTGAACTACATAACCATAATTCTACTACTGAGATTTATATATAGCCTCTTAAATTGTAAGAACTCGACTGTTAGATTTCACAAGCATGGAAACCCTCTTCCTTCATGTACATTGCAACTAGGACAACCCACTTACAATTAAAATGCATTGGTTTCAAAAAATAAAAACTTAAGGTCAAGAACCCTAAAAGAAAATGGGGTATTCGAGGGTGATCAACTAGCAAATGTTGTATTATATAGGAAAATTAGAGGATGTACTGTACTGTCCCTAGACCTAACTTTAATGTTAACATCAACCCCAACTATATAGGGGTACACAAGTAAATGCATAAAAAGGTAGGGCATGTGAAGAGGAATATGATATAAAAAGACACAATAAAGAGAGCATACAATATGATTAAGACCACTTACACAATTCAATCTTTTTCCTCGTCCACTACTAACATAGCATTGGATTGCATTTTCATATAATGTAACAAAGAAAAGAAAGAAAGAGAGAACATAGTGGAAGTTAAGAAACATCGGCCCACATCCCTATGAAGTTGCAAACGAGGTTGATAGTTTAAACAGTGGATGACCAACTTACTAGAAACTATTCATTACATAGATATATTGAATGTATTAGATATCAATCATGAAAAATATAAAAATATTATTTTTTAAATTAACAATTCATATTTATTAACTTGTTACATCTGATTTACCCAACATATACTTATTTACAAAATACATAACAATGTTTCCATATATATAGATATTTATCTAATATTTTGAATTTATCTCATACATCCAGTAGTTTATTAAAATAGAAATATCATCAAGTTGGTTTCATAAATTAGTTAATTAACCATGTGATTATTAGTTCAGCAATACAAAACCAGTAGTCCTCCTTGCGCAAAAGGGAATTCAAAAGTTAATGCATAACTACAAACGTTGCTGAGCAGTTTTTGGGTATTATATATATATATATATATATCCTGAAAATTGATACAACACAAACGTAATGCTAATTCCCTAAGATTATGAAGTTTTATTTAAACTAACAAGGAAATTCTTAGAAATTACTAATGGTCTTGATTACATGACTCAGCAATTTAGTACACATACCCAACAAAATTTTAATATAAAGTCCACCATTAATGGATAGTTTTAAAAGTCTATGGATAGTAATAGGAATACCTGCTTTACTAATTAAATAGGGATTCATAATAATTTCATTCACTTTACTGCAAAAATAAAAGCCAAGAAAAAATAACATGTGAAGGAGAAACCTTATGTACTATGAAAGAAATGAAATCGAAGAACAAAGTATCACCTTTTTGAAGGACTTTTCCCTTATTTCATTTCGCTTCTAACATAAGTCAGTTAATCATGCACCAAGGCTGATAAAATTAAACAAATAATATTATAATATTATTTATAATTAAGAACAAAGAATGAAAAGCAGAGCAGGCATGATCAACAATGAGCCATTTTGGTCTATTAATTAAATTAGAAGACAGACAACAAAGTCTTGGAAAAACACACTGCAATTCAAGCATAGAAATTTAATTGAGATACGGACAAGAAACCTTTTCTCAGTGCTTCCAGCCTTTTAGGAACTCAAAAATAGGAGAATTAGTATGTTTGATACTGCTCTCATTTCCCATATGCTTAATCTGTTTTTTCTTTTTACTGTTTTAACATGAATATCAAATTATCAAAGACTAGGATTTTGCCTTTAATCTGCAATTGTTAAGTTTTTGCCTAAAAACCAAACAAAACTTTATTTCTATCTCATAAATTTCTGCACTATAAAGGTTACATATCTTTCTAGACCACTTGTATAGTTTTTTAGAAGGAGGATGTGTGAGTCTTTTCTTTCTAATTAATATAAAATGAAATATTTAGATCAGCAGATCAAACGAACAAAGACACTATATTACGTTTTGAAGCCAATGTGCATCAAGGTGGAAGTCTCTTCACATTGGACATTATGGTGAGTCCTGCCTTTAAATTAACCAAAATTTGCTCTTAAAGCTTCAAAAATTCAATGGTTCTCTGACTGCAGTTCAGACATTATCTTTAATGTTAAATACAACATAATTTCTGCTAAGGAATTGTGAATCCATCTCCCCAGTTGGAAATAACAGATAATGGCTTCAATTAATATGGCTAAGGAATTCCCAATCCATCTCTAATGCAATGTAGTTTTACATTAAAAAGGTAAGCATCATGTTTAAAGAATATTTTAGTTATTGCAACATGCAGCCCATAAATATAAATTATTTATATTCAACCATACCTAATTCCAGTTCTAGCAAAATGCTAGTAGGCCATGTGTTCTGTCCACAATAATTAGGATATCTAGAAGATAGATCATTGGTTGTAAGTAAACAAATTAGCATAATCATATTTCTGAGTAAGATTTTATATTGGCAGAATACTGGTGGCAACTTGGGCTAAAACTAAAGCACAATTTTCTAATGAAAAGCCTGTGAATAACTAAAATATATTGTTTAAAGCACCATGATAAACTTTCAAAATATGAAATCCACAATCATTCTCATCAATGACCAAGCAAGAAAAAAAATTTCCAACTTTTACCGTTTTACAAGCTCGGCATCAGTTGTAGGCACATCAAATACCGGATTTGCATAGAAGGAGCTTTTAAAAACATCTGTATGACACAGGGAAAGAAGTTTTAGAGCAGAACATGCAACTCAGATATCTACTGTGGAACCAAAAGTTCAGCTCAAATTAAATCAGAAAGAAAACTATAATCACATAAATATTTCTTCATTTTCTGTAAAATATTACAAATTTTATGTCTTATATCTTGGATTTATATTGCATTATCCATTATAGCATCTACAAGAACTACATTTTGCATAGACAGCATACCATCTGGGAATATAGTCGCAACACCACCCTCATAGAACCAATCAATTGGTAATCATTAGCACCTTCTAATCAATGTAGTATATTCAAGTCTTCAGTATTGACACCAGCACAATTGAATGGAAAATCAGCAAAAAAATTAAATACGGGAGTAAGATCTTTCCGTGCTTAGCCTCGCATCCAAGCATAATCTTTAAAAAAATAAATAAAATAGAGAAACAAATACCCGATTCAATAAAAACAAACAGATCAATATAGAAATAGAAAACCCAGATAGTAAAACTGGGAAAGGATACTCTTAGCAAAAGAAACAAATGCCTGGCTCGCAATGCATTAGATTGCTAGAATGTTAATCTAAATTAGTTCAATTGCTAAGTTACAGAGAGTAGTAAGCAAGCTATCTAGTTGTTGTGACAAAGTAAATTTTGTAAATAGCTTAAAGCTTCATGGATAATAAAAGATGGTCAGAGATGGCTGTAGGCCTAGATAAGCAGATCATGGACAACAAAGGCAAAATCCAGTTCTTTGTTCAATTACTATTTTCTATTTTCTCTAATAGTAGAAGCTATGTGATCTATCTCTAAATTTACAGAGCAACCAGTGGGATTGATTTCTTTTTTTGGAAAAAAATAAAATAAAGTAAAAAGAAGAGAGAGAGAACAGCACAATTATATCACTAATTAATGATAACATATAATCATTTCTAGATGATGCTTGGCCATGTTCCAATGTCCTAGGTTCTACTATGTCTATAACCTGCACATATACAATCTGAGAATGTCACGGCCTTCCAACTCATATCCTAAAAAAGACAACTATTCAGAAGAAAAAATAGCATTACACTCACAAGGCAACTGTAAAATAGAATTACAAGCAAGCAAATTTTGTAACTTCCACTTTGGACAACGCAACTAGGCTCTAACGGGTCTCAGGCCTAGATGCAAGTTCATGGGGTTTTTGGTACAAGTTCATGGGGTTTTTATACTATGTCCCCCCACCCATTCGTATAAAGAGGCAAGTAGAAATTAACAAGGGTTTGTAACAAATACAATCCTATGATAAAGAGTACCAGAAATTAAGGGATCAATATCATCATAAGAATGTTAATAGACTCCATTGGGTTTAAAATAAATGAGTAGTGGTACTGTGGTTTCGAAAACAAACGCAGTCCTTTTTTGTCAAAATTAAATCAAAACAAATGCAATAAACAGATCTAGGACTAAAAATGATAGATCTAAAGAAACGAAGGAAAAACCAACAGATCTAGGATTCAACTTAGAACAATACATTATCCAAATTGAAAACAAATAAACACATATACACCAAAGACATACCTGATGTCATACTTAAGGCAGTAAAGTTCATAGCAGGCATTTTCGACCTATATACCAGTAAGATACCCCCTTCACACGAAATAGATAAAATCAGAAATAAAAGAATAAAAAATAAATGAAAAAAGGGAAAAGATAATGGCGATCGAAAGAGACAGAGATGGCAAGGGTGGCGGTAGCTCCAGTAGAATGAGATGAACGAGAAAGAATGGAAGATGGAGGCTGCAAAAGAAAAGGAAGGGAGAGAAATAGAAAAATATATTTTTATAGTTAGGGCAAAAAATTATGAAAAGACCTAAATGTCCATGCTTCTTCATCTTTTCTTTTTTTAAAAGTAGGAGTATTTTAGTCCATATTAATTAATAATCTTCTAACTATTTAAAATTTTTATTAAATAAAAAAAATAATAATAAAATAACTAACAAAAATAATTATTTATTAAAAGATAAAAATTTTAGAATAAAATTTATTTAACAATTCTTAATAAAAATATACTTATCTATGATATTAATAAAAAAAATTTAAATTAACAATAAATTTTAATTTAATTTTATACTATAAATTATTATGGATTAATCTTTAATTTTATTTAAAATCTTTAGGATAATATGAGTTACTTTATATACAAATCGAGTAGACTTTAAATAATAAAAAAAATATTAATATGGATCCAATTTGCATATCATATCAAAATATAACAAATTTTTTTTAAAATTTTCATAAAACAAAAAAAATTTGTATGTATATGGTAAATTAGAAACCTTCTTCTCTCAACCACATTTTCAAATTAGCAATCATATAATGAAGACAACATGTTTGGATGAAAGGAATTGAAAGCCTATATGGTAAATTAGAAACCTTCTTCTTTCAACCATATTCAGAACTAAAAATTTGAAAATGATTTCTTCACGTTGATGATGATTTGGTGATTATTTCTTCACCATTGATCCTTGACATAAAAATTACTCTCTTCATAAAGTTGAATCAGCAATGAACATCAATAAGCTTACATGCTATGTTTTCTCATAAAAATAACAATTAGAAGAAAATCTATTCTAATTATCCTTATAACCAACTAATCCCATTCAAGCTGATGGGATTCACGTTGAAAATAGATTTCAGCATAAGAAAGACACTGATTCCATCGCTAATTGTTTTACTGTAATAAATTACTATTAGCGACAGACCAATTTCTGTCGCTAAACCGTCGCAAAAAGGCGCTATAATTTCCCTCCAAAATTAGCGACTAAAATATTCATCGCTAAATTTTTTGGAACTAATTTCATGAATAAAAAATATTAAAATTTAGCGACGGAAATTTTTGTTGCTAATTCCATCACAAAACATGGCGCGTATACATTTCGCCAATTATTAGTGTCTGTTTATTCATTCCATTGCTAATTCATCGCAAAAATATAGAAAATATCCTCCCCACGACGGAATTGTAAAACAAACGCGAATCCGTTGCAAAATTTACGACTAAAATACTACCGTCGCTAATTGGCAGTTTTTTTTGTAGTGTATGTACATAGCCACATGTGTGTAATCCACACACACAAAGTCTTTTATGTATATATGTTACTAAATATAACCTTACAGGAAAAATCCAAACAGACTCCACAAGCAAAGATAAGTCAAGGGACAACCTTAGCTTAGCATTGCCATGCAAAAAGGCCGAGCAATCAGATCAATACAGAATTAGTGGAGGTAAAAAAAACCCTGTAAGGAGCTAGGGTACCCATCCATACCCTAGTTGGGGGTAATCCAGTAAGTTCATTTGTCCTAAAAATTTGCATTCATAAAAAAAGAAGAAAAAAAATAAATGAAAAAAATGAAAAAAAGAGAGAGAAAAGAAAATGTGTACATTGTGACACACTAAAAAAAAAGAAAACAAAAATGAGAAAAAAGGGAAAAAAATAAAATAAAAGAATTAAACAACAAACAAACAAACTCAAATAAAAATGAAACTTCCTTTGCTGGCACTCAAGGTCTCTTCGTGAGCACAAACTCCTCTTTGTGAGGTAACCAAAGTCTCTTTATGAGGATAAACTCCTCTTTAAGAGGTATCCAAAGTCTCTTAGTGAGCACTAGTTACTTTTTGATAGGTATCTAAAGTCTCTTCGTGAAAACAAAGTCTTTTTTAAGAGGCATCCAAAGTCTTTTCATGAGCACTAAAGCCCAACAGTCAAAGTCTCGCTGTGAGCATCAAGCCCTCTAAAGAGGTATGCTAAAAATCAAATCACATCCAAATTCTAAAAGACACCAATAGACCAAAGACCTAAAATCATGAAAATATAAATCTTCAAGACAAAAATAAATAAAAAAGAAAAAGAAGTCAATAAACCAAAATCCTCTTAAGAGGCATCAAATCCAAAGTTCTCTTAAGAGGCATTAAAACCAAAGTCCTCTTAAGAGGACTTAAGAGGCATCAAAACCAAAGTCCTCTTAAGATACATAAAAACTGAAGTCCTTTTAAAAGGCATTTTCCAAAGTTTCTTTAGAGTATGAAGTCCTCTTAAGAGAAATTTTCCAAGGTATTTTTGGAGCATGAAGTCCTCTCAAGAGGAATTTTCCAAAGTCTTTTCAGAACATAAAGTCTTTTTAAGAGGCATTTTCCAAAGTCTTTTTGGAGCATGAAGCCCTCTTAAAAGGTATTTTACAAATTCTCTTCGGAGTATGAAATCCTCATAAGAGGCATTTTCCAAAGTCTCTTCAGAGTATGAAACCCTTTTAAGAGGCATTCCAAGTTGGATAATTAAAGAAAAAGGTTAACACATCAACAAGCAGATGATAAGCCACCCACTTCAACAATCATTAGAGCACAATAAGAGATTCATTGCCTCAAGTATGTTGATAGTTTTGAATTATATCTATGTTTTTATGTGTTTTTAAGTGTGTTTTATAGTGCATTAGTGTTAATTTAATTGTTTTTATGATTAAAATTATTGGGTTTTGAAAATGTAGTGTTTGAATGTTAGTTTTTCTTTTTTTTTGCAGGTTTAGAAGTTGAAAAAGTGGAAATCAACCTGGCTAGGCCAGGGTGTTGGCTCAGTTAGGTCATTGAAGCTTAAATTCGTGTGTTCCAGTAGCTAGTGAACCGGCTAGGTCACTTTATAGTCCCAACAGGTCACCTTGAAGAAAAAGAGGTAGAATTGAAGAACCTAGTTGAGTCACTTTAGTGTTTTACTAGGTTTATTTGGTAGATTTCTAAAAAATAGAAAGCTTTTAATAGCTTTAATGGTTCTGGTGGTAGCTAGACTCTTAGAAAATTAGGTCTTTGAGTGTGTTCAAGTTATATATCATTATTTAGGTTGATATATCATAATAGAGACTTAGTATTATCATTTTCTACTTCAATTCTTTAGTTTAGTTCTGTTTCGAGGGTTTTTTGAGTTTATTTCTCTGCTGTTATTCAAAAGTGGAAGATCAAGTCAGAAGTTCTCTTATTCAATTTTGATTCTTTTATTTGTTTTTGATCATGAGTAGTGAGTAATCTCTTACTTTTCTTGAGGGAAAATTGAACCCTCATTTTCTTATTGTATTGACTCGCACTTGAGCTTTTTTGCAATATATGTTTGTTATTTCTTAATTTCTTTGCTCAATTATTTCTTTGATTATGTATTGAATAGATGGTTGAATGTAAATTTGATGTTGGATGTTTGATTAATGAAATGCATAATCTTATTCTTCTATAATTGTGTTAATTTACTGTTGTGTTTTGAAAATTGAGGTGGGGATTTTATGATCATAAGTACGTTAGATTTAAGAAATTGAATTAGGAATAGATAAAAGTTAAGTGTTTGAAAGAAGATTTAACAGAAATTTAGGAGCTTAAACCAAACTCTTTTGTTAGGTATTTGATTATTCTTAACTAGGGGACCTAATACTTTAGAAAGATATTTTGAATAAGATATATGTTTTAATTTGGTTTTCCATAACAACTTGTATCATTTTGAATCGAGTTAATTTTGGTAAGAGGTAAGACGGATAGTTCCTTTAGCAAAAGTGTTTTAGTCATTGATTTTTATTATCAATTTAATTCTGTTTTTAATTAATTTTAGTTCAGTCTTAGTGTTTTATTTACTTAATTGTTGAAATTGGTTTAGTTTAATTGATAAATATCTTCTAAAAATTGGGAAATTCTTTCACACATTATTTATTTCAAAATATGAGATAAACAATCTATTAGGTACAACATTAAAAGGTTTTAATCTTATTTTTCTATATTACTAGTCAATCTAATACACTTGCTAGACACCAATCAAGTTTTTGGCATTTTTGCTAGGGATTGGCATTTATTTTAGATTTTGTAGTGGATTTTGTGTGCTATTCTCTCTCTTATTCTTTATTCTTTTATTTTTATTTATTTATTATTTTATTCTTTCAGGTGTTAATAGTGCATGGTAAGAAATGACCCAATTATACCTATTAACCCTAAGATTAAGAGGGCAATTTATAGACAAAGATAACAACAAAGAGCAAACATGAACCTACTGAATATTTTGCAAGATGATCCACCTCTCAATGACTAACCACCACTATTGGAAGGGTAAGTTATTCATAATCAAATGCACCAAAACCTAAATTTAGTCGAAGGGAATGTAATGAGACAAAGGACGATTAGGACTATGCTACCTCTTGGTGGAATAAAGAGCATAGGACTATCATGCTACCTCAAAATAATCATTTTGAGCTGAATCAATCACCATTACAATGGTATAAAAGAATCAATTTTTGGGATCAAATATTGAGGATCCGGTTTAACACTTAGATATTTTTCTAGAGATTAGTAACATGATACATATTCAAGGAGTTTGCATGGATGTTATTCGATTGAAATTGTTTCCTTTCACTCTTATTAGCAAGGCAAGGGACTAGTTACATATTCTACATAGCCAATCTATTTGATTATGCGAGCAAATGCAAGAGAATTTTTTAGTAAGGTTCTTTCCATCTACTAAGACGGTGAATATCAGAAACAATATTTATAACTTCTAGCAACTTTATAAGGAGCCCTTTCATGAGGTTTGGGGGATGTTTAGGAGAATTCTAAAGAGTTGTTCTCGTTATGAAATATCTATGTATCAAAGTCTACTTTTTATATAGGTGTTAACCTAAATGCTAAATCTTTGTTGGATACACCTTTAGGTGGGAGTTTTATGAATAAGGTTCTAGAGGAGGCATTTTTAATACTGGATGAGATGGCTATGAATGAAGCACAATGGGCTAGTATAAGAGCCATAACTAAGAGATCAGGAGTATATAGTGTAGATGAAATGGCCATGCTTAGAGCTCAAATGGAACTCCTCTAGAAAGAGTTAAGTGGACTTAAGGTGCAAAATGTAACAACTGTTTCTCAAGAAAGTGGAAGTTTTGATGAAAGCAATTTAGCAAGTGAGTTAAAGAAGAATAAAGCTTATACTTAAGGAATTGAGGATGTCAATGCTCTTCATGACTTTAAAAGAAATGACCTAAATAGCAATCAATATAATCCAGGGTGGAGGAACCACCTAAATTTCTCTTGGAGGGATGAGAATCAAGCTTCATCTTCAAACAATCCAATAAGAGCTCCATTAAACCCAAATTTGATTCACCAAGGGAACCCAAGTTCCATCTACTATTAAACCTACCAGTCTCTACAAACACCTTGCTAACCAATGCAAGCTCCCCAAAATTTCCAACCACTTAGTTTTTAAGCAAGACCACCACCACTTATAGAAAAGAAGCCTAGTATTAAAGAGATGTCTGCCAGTTTCATGACTAGTCAAACATAATTTATGTCTAGTTAAGATGCAAGGTGGAAGGCCCACGAACAATGGAACCAAAATCAAGATACTTTTATGAGGAATCTTGAGACTCAATTGGGATAATTGGTTAATTCTTTATCGAATAGAGCATAAGGACATTTCCATTAATAGTGGACACGAATCCAAAGGAGGAAGCCAAGGCAATTTCATTAAAGAGTGGTAAGTAATTGAACAATGTACAACCAAAGGTGGAGCCAACCACAAAGGTAAGTAATTTTAACTCATAAAATTTTGATAAGATACCACTTCCAAGGATAAAGGTAAGGTAGTTTTGAACTCTAATGCTATTCCAGTAGATGAATGTAAATTACCTTTTCGTCTATTAATTAGGAAAGATAAAAATATTGAACAATTAGAAAAGTTCTTGAACATATTTAAGAAATTGCACGTAGACTTGTCATTTGTTGAAGTTTTGCTTCATATGCCTAGGTATGCAAAATTTATGTAGGAACTTTGCTCAAATAAGAAAAAGCTAGAAGAGGTAGGGATTGTTCAACTGTTAGAAAATTGTAGTGCTTTAATTTCTAATAAGATTCCTAGGAAATTAAAGGATCCAGGTAGTTTTACTTTACCTTATGAGCTAGGAGATAATTTTGTTGGCAATGTCTTACATGATCTTAATGCAAGTATAAATTTAAGGCCCTATTTGATTTACAGGAAATTAAACTTAGGAGATATTAAGGAGACTCGCCTGATGCTTTAGCTAGCAGATAGATCCGTGAAGAGACTGAAAGGGATAATCAAGGAGTTGATAGTAGAAGTTGAAAACTTTATCTTCCTTATGGATTTTGCAGTTATGGAGATGGACGAAGATAAAAAGGTGCCAGTTATAGTGGAAAGGCCATTCTTGAACATAATAAGAATTTTTATTGATGTACATGGTCAAACCGTCACTCTTTGGTTCAATGGAGAAGAAATGGTGTTCAATGTGAATAGAGTGATAAAGCATCCTTTTTATGATTCTGAAGAGGCTGCGTATTTTATAGATGCTATTAATAAGTGTGCTGAGGAGATGTAAAAGGAATTGCTCCTTGATGATCTATTGAAGAGCTAGTTAATGCACTATAATCTGAACAAAGTGTTGAGTGAAAAGGAAAGAGCTGGAAAAGGACTACAATGAAAGTGAATCCAAGGATCCAGTAATGGAACTTTTAGAAAATGAGAAGAAATTTGACTTAAAACCTTTACCATCTCATCTAAAGCATGTATTTTTAAATGGTGATACTAATCTCGTGATTATTTCTTCTCATTTGTCAAGTCTCAAAGAGGAGATGTTGATCTTAGTGATTAAAAAGCATATTAAAGCCATTGGATGGGATAAAAAGGATTTGAAGGGAATTAGCCCCAGCTTTTGTACACATCACATTTTAATGGAAGATGATTACAAACCCGTGGCATAACCTCAACAGAGGCTCAACCCAACTATGTAAGAAGTCATAAAGAAAGAGGTTATCAAGCTCTTGGATGTAGGTATTATCTATCCAATTTTTGATAGTAAATGGGCGAGTCTAGTCTAATGTGTGTCTAAGAAAGGGGCGATGATGGTAATTACCAATGAACTTAATGAATTAATTCTAACTCATACAGTTATGATATGGAGAGTGTGTATATAACATGTGAGGCTAAATAATGCCACTAGAAAACACCATTTTCCTTTACCCTTCTTTGATTAAAAATTCAAAAGATTGTCAGAAAATAAATTCTATTACTTTCTAGATGGGTACTCTGGGTATATGCAAATTCCCATCATGCCTGAGGACCAAGATAAGACTACTTTCACCTGCCCCTATGGAACTTTGCCTATAGACGTATGCTATAGGCACTGGGTCCTGAGGAGGCTTTTGTCAGGGTTACCTAATGAGGAAAACTACTTTTTGAAAGATAGCGAATCGAAGGTCCTAAGGTCTTTTCCTTGCTATAAAACCTTTTGACAATGTTTTGAAGTATTTTATGTTTAATTTGAGCACTCAAGGAGAGCAAAGGATTGAATAATGAGAAATATTCTCTATTAAAAGCTTAACTATTATTTTTAGCAGCTTTTAGCCTTGAACACCCGTTCATACTCTTTTTTCTTTATTATAAAAAGGCCTTTTGGTTGGAAATGGAAAACACCATAAAAATATTTGTATTAATGAATTGGGATTTTTTGTTAACAAAATTGGACTGAGATCCTATTTCTTGTCCAGGAAACTTATATGAAAAAAATTAACTTTTAATAAAGTAAATGATTTTATATATAGTTAAATAACACGGGACATTTCATAATAAAACTTGAAATGGCAAGTCCTTATCTTTAACCCTCGCAATGAAACGCTTCTTTATAATCTACATGCGAGGACCATTGTCTTTACCCAGAAAGTTGATGTCAAGTTAAATGTCTATGTTTTTATGTGTGTTTTTCTTTTATTTATGTAGTAAGAATATGATATTATGTGTGTTTTTATGTGTTTCTGTCCAATTATGTCTTTATGTTTGTTTTTAGGACAAATCATGGTGAAGTGTGAAGAAAAGAGAGAAGATGGTGAAATTTTAAAGAAGTGGATCACGAGTGGTGAAGAGCATCACGAGTGGAGAAGAAGGAAGAAGAAAAGAGCAAGAAATTCACGAGATCCAGCAAAGGTTCACGAGTCGTGAAGGGAGTCACGACTCGGTAAGGAGAGAAGGAAGAAGATCACGACTAGGCAGCGGATTCACGAGTAGTGAGGAGGCTCACGACTCGTGATGGGGCACGATTTCAGAAGAACTCATGAAGATCAAGACTCGTGAAGGTGTTCACGAGTCGGACAAAGATGCTGTTTCCCAAACGATGTGTCTTCTGCACCTGATTTTTCAGCCAAACAACATGTCTTCTCAGAAGCAATCTTTCGTGGACTTATCAAGAGACATGCCTGCAGAGAAGATACCTATATATATGGAAACAAAACTCTGGATTGAGGATGGAAAAAAATTGAAGAACATTTTTACTGTTTTTTTAAGAACATTTGTAGTTGTTTGGAATTTCTGTTTTACTTAGTTTTAAGGGATGACAAAAGAGCAAAGCCAAAGGAATAAGAGATTCATAAGAAGGTCAAATTAGAAAGTAAACACGTGGGGAGTGATGTTTTCTTAACTCTTATTCTATCTTTATTGTAATATTGTTGTGGTTATGTTCTTTTGATACATTTTAACTATGCAATTAAGTTTGTTATTCATTTATTTAAGTTTATCTTATGAATGATCAATTCTATTCATGTATGAATTATGATTTAAGTTTGTTTGAGTGCTTGAATTTACTTTGTATGCTTGATCACCATACTAAGTATGTTAGTCAATTAATTCACAATGAGAGTTGGGATTCTTTGATGGAAAGTCAAATAAATTTACTTGAAGCATTGAATTCACTTAGAGATAAGGGATTCACTTTGAGGGGTTAAAGAATTGGCATAGAACTTCATGATTTTTATTTATCTGTATAATGACATGAGAATGCTTATAGACTCTAAGTAAGAATACTCTTTATTGACAATGAGAGTTGCTTTAAAGAACTTTGGCTAAATTCTCCATTCATACCATTCATACAATTGTGAATTCAATCAAAGATGAACTTGTTGGTTAAAATGTATATTCATCCTATCTTTTAAGTAATCTATTATCCAAAATCAACTTAAATTACCTTAAGTAGTTTAGAGTTTATATAAATTGCATGATTATAAATGAAGTTGATACCTATCCATTTACTTGTTGTTATTTCAATATAAAATTTACCCGTTCCCTTTGGATCGACACCCTACTCCTACTATACGCAGTCTAGTGAGACTAAGGGTTAAATTAAATCCCCCCATCAGATTTTGGCGCCGTTGCCGGGGAACGGCTTAAATAAATTTTTATTGATTGATACAAAAGAGTAGATGTTTTAGGATTGTATGTCATATATTGGTTATTTTGATGTATGAATTCTTATATTGCGTTTTGTTTGTTTTAGTATTAGAGTTTTTGGTAATTGTTTTAGACTAAAAGTATTTTGTTTTGATTTGTGAAGGGAACTTAGAAGGAAGCTACAAGAGGAATTTAGTTTGCAAGTAGAAGGAGAACAAAGTGTTAAATTGGAGGAAGGTCATAATTTTCCAATTATGGCGGGTGAAGAAAGGAGAACTCTTGGTGATTTTGCGATGCCAAATATTTCGAAGAGTTTTGGAGGAATAGCGGCACCGGCTATTGCTAATAATAATTTCGAGATCAAGCCGGCTGTCATTCAAATGGTGCAAAATAACCAATATGGAGGTTTGCAAGGGGAAGACCCTTATGCTCATATCCTTGCTTTTCTTAATGTGTGTGCTACATTTAAAATTAATGGAGTAAGTAATGATGCCATTAGACTTAGGTTATTTCCGTTTTCTTTAAAAGAAAAGGCTCAAATTTGGCTTGCTAGTATACCTAGTGAGACAATTACTACATGGGACCAATTAAAGCAAGCTTTTCTTCATAAGTATTTTCCACCACATAAAACGGCAAAATTTAGAAATCAAATATCTACATTTAAACAATTACCTAATGAAACCATTTATACCTCTTGGGAAAGGTTTAAGGAACTCCAAAGGCAATGTCCTCATCATGGCTTGCCGGATTGGATGATTCCTCAAATCTTTTACAATGGGTTGATGGAGGAAAATAGAAATATTGTTAATACTGCTTCAGGTGGTAAATGGTTGGAGAAGACTGCTAAGGAAGCTGAAACTTTGTTGGAAGAGTTAGCCTCACAAGGATACATGGGAGAAGAACCCACTATGGCGAAGGCTAAGGGGTTTTTGGAATTGGATTCCATTAATCTTTTGACGGCTAAGGTAGAAGCTTTGACAAAAATGGTAAGTAATTCCCACTCCAATGTTGAAAATGTTAGTCATGTATGTGAGAAATGTGGTGGACCTCATATGTATGTTAATTGTAGTGAGGGCTCTAGTGAAGATGTAAATTTTGTTCAAGGGAACTATAACCAAAGGATGGGTCAAAATTCTAATTATTATAACCCACAATGGAGAACCCATCCCAGGTTTTCTTGGTCTAACCAAAATGCCCAATTGAACCCTCCTAATAATAGTAATAATCACAATCATATGAACAAGTTACCTAACCCATCACCTTTTCCAAATAAGCAACCTTTTAACTCCCCACAACCTAAATCCCATTCAAAGAATTTGATGGAGCAATTTGTTAATCATCAAATGACAACTAATAAGCAAAATGAGGAACAATTTAGGCAAATAAATACTAAAATTGATCAACTTGTCACTCATAATAAGATGCTTGAAAGTCAATTGGCTCAACAAGCCACTTCTAGTGCTAAACCTTTAGGCAAGTTACCAAGTCAACCTGAGTTTTTGCCTCATGAATCGGTTCAATCCATTACGTTAAGAAGTGGGAAAAAGATTGAGAGTAATAGTAAAAGTGATGAGAATCTTATTGTGAATGATGATTATGTTATGGATGCAAGTGACAATGATAATAAGCTTGATGAACCTAAGGAAAAGATAACCTCATCTAGGGAAGAAGGACCTAAAGTTAACTTGAATGTTTTGCCATTTCCTCAAAGACTCATTAGAAGAAATCTTGATAAACAATTTGGCAAGTTTTTGAATTATTTGAAGGAACTTACTATAACTATACCTTTTGTGGATGCCATTAAGGATATGCCTTCATGGGCAAAATTTTTAAAAGAAATTGTGAGTCACAAGGGTAAACTTGAAGATTATGGTTATGTTTCTTTGGTAGAAGAGTCTAAGGCTATGTATTCTAAATACCCACCTAAGCTAAAGGATCCGGGTTGTTTTACGGTTCCTTGTGTTATAGGTGGTACATATTTTGATAAGGCCTTATGTGATATGGGTGCTAGTGTGAGTCTTATGCCTTTCTCAATTTATAAAAAGCTTGATTTAGGTGAGTTAAAGCCTACTAATATGTGCTTATCAATGGCAAATAAATCTATTTCACACCCTATAGGCATATTAGAAAATATTCCAACCAAAGTGGGTAAATTTGTGATTCTTGCTGATTTTGTTGTGTTAGAAATGGATGAAGATCCTGAAATTCCTATTTTGTTTGGTAGGCCTTTCTTAATTACTGCTGGGGCTGTTTTTGATATGAAAAATGGTAAAATATTTCTTGAGGTTAATGACGAAAAAATTGAGTTTAATGTTTTTGGCATGATTAAATCTTCACCAATGGAGGAGGTAAATAGAATTGATTCTTATGATATTCTTGATGAATGTATTGATAGTGTTGTGCATGATTGTGTGAGTCAAAATTCTATTGCACCTTATTGTTTGCATGAGAGTTGTGATAAAGTTTTGCAAGTTGCCTCATATCCTTTCCAAGGAAAATTCTCAAAGTTTGAATCTTTGAGAAAGGATGAGGATATGTCATCCAAGATATCTAAGGAGGAAATCAAGCTTGAACTCAAGCCACTACCAACAAGCTTAAGGTACGAATTTCTAGATGCAAATTTTCAATTGCCTTTCATTGTTAATTCATCAATTGCTAAGCATGATGTGGATGCTTTACGTAGTATTTTACTTGCTCATCGAAATGCCATGGGATATTCAATTAATGATTTAAAAGGAATTGCACCTAAGGTTTGCATGCATAGAATTTTGTTAGAGGAGGATTCTAAGCCCTCTATTGAAGGTCAAAGAAGGCTTAATCCTACTCTTAAGGAGGTTGTGAGGAAAGAAATAATTAAATTGCTTGATAATGGCATAATTTATTCTATAAGTGATAGTAAGTGGGTGAGCCCAATTCAAGTTGTCCCTAAGAAGGGTGGTTTGACTGTAATTCGTAATGATAACAATGATTTAATTCCTACTAGGACTATCACGGGTTGGCGTATGTGTGTGGACTATAGGAAGTTAAATAAGGCTACTAGAAAGGACCATTTTCCTCTACCCTTTATTGATCAAGTTATTGAAAGATTGGCTAATTTTTCTTACTTTTGCTACTTAGATGGGTTGAGTGGTTTTTATCAAATCCCTATTCATCCACATGACCAATCTAAGACAACTTTTACATGCCCATATGGAACTTTTGCATTTAGGCGAATGCCTTTTGGTTTGTGTAATGCACCAGCTACATTTCAAAGATGCATGTTTTCTATATTTAGTGATCTTATTGATCAAAGTGTAGAAGTTTTCATGGATGACTTTAGTGTGTATGGCACTACTTATGAGAATTGTTTATCTAATCTTTCTAAGGTGCTTGATAGATGTATGGAGCATGGTTTGGTTTTAAATTGGGAGAAGTGTCATTTTATGGCTCAAGAGGGCATTGTTTTAGGACATTTAGTTTCTAATAGGGGGATTGAAGTTGATAGAGCTAAAATTGAGATAATTGCTAATTTGCCTTCTCCTAAAAATGTTAGAGATGTTAGAAGCTTTCTAGGCCATGCTGGTTTTTATAGGAGGTTTATCAAAGATTTTTCTAAGATAGCTAAGCCCTTATGCACATTGCTAGGTAAAGATGTTGATTTTCATTTTGATGAGGCATGTCTTAAATCTTTTGAAACTCTTAAACATGCTCTTGTCACTTCACCGGTGTTGCAACCACCAAATTGGGATCAACCTTTTGAATTGATGTGTGATGCTAGTAATTATGCGGTAGGGGCTGTTTTAGGACAAAGAATTGATGGAAAGCCTTCTGTTATTTATTATGCTAGTAAGTTACTAGATAATGCCCAAATTAATTACTCTACAACTGAAAAAGAACTTTTGGCTATTGTGTATGCTTTTGATAAATTTAGGGCTTATCTTGTAGGGCAAAAAGTTATTGTTTATTCTGATCATGCTGCCCTTAAGTACCTTTTGAGTAAGAAGGATGCTAAGCCTAGGTTGTTAAGATGGATTTTAATGTTACAAGAATTTGATTGGGAAATAAGAGATAAAAAGGGGAAGGAGAATTTAGTTGCGGACCATTTATCTAGGCTAACCCCATGTGTTTTGCAAGATAATGATGATGGGGTACCTATTGATGAAGCTTTTCATGGGGAACATCTTTTTAGTGTAGTTTCCAAGGAAACTCCTTGGTTTGCTGATATAGCAAACTACCTAGTGAGTGGAATGCTTCCTTATGGTTTAGATTATAGGCAAAGGAAGAAATTCCTTCATGATGTGAAGTTTTACTATTGGGAGGAGCCTTTACTATATAGGAGATGTGCTGATGGATTGATTAGGAGGTGTATCCCTCATGAAGAAGTTGGTGAAGTCTTGGCTCATTGTCATTCTTATGCTGTAGGTGGTCACTTTGGGATTTCTAAGACAGCTTCTAAGGTTTTACAAGCTGGTTTTTGGTGGCCTACTTTGTTTAAGGATGTTAAGGACTTTGTCCTTGGTTGTGATAAGTGTCAAAGAATGGGAAATTTGTCTAGGAGGAATGAAATGCCTTTACAAGGTATTTTGGAAGTTGAATTGTTTGATGTTTGGGGTATGGACTTTATGGGACCATTTTTTAGTTCTTTAGGGAATAGGTACATTTTGGTTATGGTGGATTATGTGTCTAAGTGGGTGGAAGCAATTCCAACTATTACAAATGATGCCAAGGTGGTTAAGAAGATGCTTAAGAAAGTTATATTTCCTAGATTTGGAACACCTAGGGCCATTATTAGTGATGGTGGGTCTCATTTTTGCAATAAAGTTATAGAGCAATTATTAAAAAAAATATAATGTGACTCATACAATTGCTACACCTTATCATCCCCAAACTAGTGGACAAGTTGAGATTAGCAATAGAGAGCTTAAGTGGATTTTAGAGAAAACTGTCTCTAGGTCAAGAAAAGATTGGACACTTAAGTTAGATGATGCTCTTTGGGCATATAGAACAGCTTTCAAGACTCCTATAGGTCTTACACCTTATCAATTGGTTTATGGTAAGTCTTGTCATTTGCCGGTTGAGATTGAGCATAAAGCTTATTGGGCCACTAGGGTGTTAAATTTTGATATGCAACAAGTTGGTAGGAAGAGATTGCTTCAATTACAAGAGTTAGAGGAACTTCGTATGAATGCCTATGAAAATGCAAAGTTATATAAAGAACGAACTAAATCATGGCATGATAAACATATATTAAAGAAAGAATTTCAAGTTGGTGACATGGTTTTGTTGTATAATTCTAGATTGAAGCTATTCCCTGGAAAATTAAAGTCTAGATGGTCGGGACCTTTCAAGGTTGTTCAAGTTTTTACTTATGGGGCTGTTGATATTGCTAATGATAAAGGGGAGGTTTTTAAGGTTAATGGACATAGATTAAAGCCTTATTTCATTGGTGATCCATTGGTTCCTACTCACAAAATTTCTTTGATAAATTCTTCTTTTACATAATCCTAATATAATTTTTGTTTTTCCTTAGTTTTTCTTTTAGTTTATATTTATTTATTTTATGAGTTGATTGTAGGTTATATTGTATGTTTTATATAGTTTTTATGTTCCTTAGCTGCTTTTTCTTTATTTTTCTTTATTGATTTCATTTTTGGATCAAGATGTTTAATTTTTGCAGAGAAATACATGAGGATCACGAGTAGTGACTGTGTTCATGTGTGTTCCAGAGGCTTCCTTGGTTACTCGTGAGCTAGATCACGAGTCGTGAGCCGGTATTCACGAGTGTTACAGAAGCTTTCGTTCTTCAGTCGTGAAAGGGATACCGACTCGTGACTGTGATTCATGTGTAATACAGAGGATTCATCCATTTAGTCGTGATCCGACTCACGAATCGTGAACATATTCACGTGTGTTACAGAGGCGCAGGGCTCACGAGTCGTGAAGGACATACCGACTCGTGAGGATTTCCATTGTTGTCTCTCTTTTACTTTTCACGAGTCGTGATATGCATGCCGAGTCGTGAATATTGATTCTTACACATACTGCCTTATCTTCACGAGTCGTGAGGCATATGACGACTCGTGAAAACGTGTTCCTAAAATTACGAGTCACGATTTTAATTTTCTGATTTTCTTTTAATTTCATTTTTCTTTCTTTATTTTACTTTTATTTCTTTTAATTATGGGTCTTAGCGGTTTTTAATTTTCTTAACTTCCTTAATTAACTTCCATTAAGTGGGGGGGAACGGTTATAATTTTAAAATTAGGGTTTCTTTTAAACGACATAACTTTTCACCCTTTCTCTCATTCTTCTATAAAAACTGTCGTTGTTTTCTTTCTCTGTTTTTACTTTCTCTCTTCGTTTACTTTTCTCCTAACTTCTTGATCTTTCAACTGTAACTTCTATTTCATTTTGTCTCTTTGTTTTCTCTTCTCTGCACATCCTTCATTTTCTTTTTCTTCTTCTGTTTTCTTTTCCCTGTATTCACGATACAGCTACCTTCCATAACTACACTCACGAGTCATTCCCCAGTTCACGTGTCTACTTTTTCTTCTTTGTTTCATTTTCTCTTTAACACAATGGTGAGGACGAAGAATGTCTCAGCATCCAGGGGTCAGCAAGGAGGAGAGGAACCACCACTTCCAAGTTTGCAGACAGACTTTGGTTCACCATTCCCCCTGTCCTCCCTTCACGAAGGTAACCGTTTTCTTGTTCTGAAAGATAGAGCACACTATCAATGTAAGTATTTTCCTAACAGTTTGCTTGAAAGTGTGGGTGTGCTGGATGAAATAAATGACATGTTGTCTGAGTGTGGTCTTCTGAGATTTGTTAACATGCATGAACATTTTTACACTGACTTAGTTTTGGAGTTTTACACAAATTTCAAAGAGAATGCTGATAATCCTAGGTTGGTAGATTTTCGCTTAAATGGGGTTGATCATACTCTTACATATTTCATGATGCATAGAATTTTTGGTTTTAGCCAAAATGGTTTATGTAACCCTCCTAAGAGTTATAGGCCAAATGAATTTTGGAATTTCCTTACTGGTTTGTCTACTCCTTATAAGGCTCGAGATGCCAAATCCATGTTTATCTCTGACTTGAAGTACTGGATTTTACATAAGATTCTTGCATCCATTGTTTTCAACAAGCATGAATTTAATAGGGTTTCCAGTCATGAGCTTTTCCTTATGTGGTGTGTGCATAACAATAAGTCTGTATGTTGGCCTTATTGGATTTTCAAACAGTTGCTGAATTGTGTTAATCGCCCGGAGTCCCCTGTTACCCATGGTCATGTTATTGCTGCTATTGCTAGGGGCATTGATATTGATTTGAGTGTTTATGATGGTGTGATTCCCTGCTTGTATTTTTCTAAGCATTTATTTGTGAGGGGAGAGGTCACTAACAATTCCTTCCAATTCATACCTGCTGTATATCGTTCTTGTTGGAAGGAACTTCCTAGTACTTCTAATCTGCAGGGGGCTAGTATGGAAAGTACATCGGAGGAGTCAAGACCAACGGAGCCCGTGCCTAGTGATGATCCAATGGAGGGTTCACCTGTTTTCACACCCACCGCTGCTTCTTCTTCAAATTTCACCCAATCCATGTTCAACCAACTGCTCAACAATCAAAACACCATCCAAAATCAATTAACTTCCTTGGAGCAAACCACCACTCAACTAGTTCACAATCAACGCCGCCTTGAGCATAAGGTGGATGCTTTCATTGCTCAATCGGGCTACGTGGTTGTTTCGCCTCCTACTTCACCGTGATTTGAGGGGAGTTTTTTTTCTTTCCTCTATGTTTTTGTTTTTTTTTTTATTATTATTGTGATTTTCCTTTTTGTTTGTCTGTTTGTTTTGTTTCTCCACATTGAGGACAATGTGTCTTTTAAGTGTGGGGGAACACTTGTGTTTTGTTGTTTACTTTTGTGTGTTTTGTTGTTTGTTTATTTTTATAGTGAGTTTTGTTATATGTGTTGCTCATAGTGTATGCCATATAGGTTGATTACTAAATTCAGTTGCCCTTACACTCATTTGATTAGTTTTTCAAGATCTTTTTGCATGAATTTTTTTGTTTAAAAGTCATCTCTTTTTACTTTCTTTAACATTTTAGGTTATTTAGTCTCTTCATTAACTATGCTTTAAGATTTAGACTATGCTCATTTAGCTTAATATTTTAAGATTTTAGTTGCCTCATGGAAACTATAGTTCTAATACTTACCTTTAGCCTTTCAATAATGGATGAGGACTAGAAAAAAAAAACAAAGAAAAAAAAATTAAAATTAAAGCAAGATGCATATCTAAAAGTTCAATAAGGTATGGGATGGAGCATAAAATGCACCCATGCTAAAAGATAGTCTAAAAATGCCATGAGATGGGTTTAAAGGTATGTGAGCTTCTTAATTATCCTAAAAGGCATCTATAGTCTTTGAATCTTAGGCTTTATGATCAATATTCTTTCTTGAGCATGGTTAGTCTTGAGACTTTATATTCTTGATGTTGAATTTAGTAAATTTTGATGACTTGATGATTTAAGATGCATGTTTTAAGTCTTGATGTACTAATAATTTGAGTGTTAAGGTATTTGATTTCATCTCAATCTTATCTTAAGTAAAAATTGAGCAATGCTTTATAATTTGACTTACTTGATTTAACTTGGAATTAGATTTTCTTACTTTTCTCTTGCTTGGGGACAAGCAAGGTTTAAGTGTGGGGGAATTTGATGTCAAGTTAAATGTCTATGTTTTTATGTGTGTTTTTCTTTTATTTATGTAGTAAGAATATGATATTATGTGTGTTTTTATGTGTTTCTGTCCAATTATGTCTTTATGTTTGTTTTTAGGACAAATCATGGTGAAGTGTGAAGAAAAGAGAGAAGATGGTGAAATTTTAAAGAAGTGGATCACGAGTGGTGAAGAGCATCACGAGTGGAGAAGAAGGAAGAAGAAAAGAGCAAGAAATTCACGAGATCCAGCAAAGGTTCACGAGTCGTGAAGGGAGTCACGACTCGGTAAGGAGAGAAGGAAGAAGATCACGACTAGGCAGCGGATTCACGAGTAGTGAGGAGGCTCACGACTCGTGATGGGGCACGATTTCAGAAGAACTCATGAAGATCACGACTCGTGAAGGTGTTCACGAGTCGGACAAAGATGCTGTTTCCCAAACGATGTGTCTTCTGCACCTAATTTTTCAGCCAAACAACATGTCTTCTCAGAAGCAATCTTTCGTGGACTTATCAAGAGACATGCCTGCAGAGAAGATACCTATATATATGGAAACAAAACTCTGGATTGAGGATGGAAAAAAATTGAAGAACATTTTTACTGTTTTTTTAAGAACATTTGTAGTTGTTTGGAATTTCTGTTTTACTTAGTTTTAAGGGATGACAAAAGAGCAAAGCCAAAGGAATAAGAGATTCATAAGAAGGTCAAATTAGAAAGTAAACACGTGGGGAGTGATGTTTTCTTAACTCTTATTCTATCTTTATTGTAATATTGTTGTGGTTATGTTCTTTTGATACATTTTAACTATGCAATTAAGTTTGTTATTCATTTATTTAAGTTTATCTTATGAATGATCAATTCTATTCATGTATGAATTATGATTTAAGTTTGTTTGAGTGCTTGAATTTACTTTGTATGCTTGATCACCATACTAAGTATGTTAGTCAATTAATTCACAATGAGAGTTGGGATTCTTTGATGGAAAGTCAAATAAATTTACTTGAAGCATTGAATTCACTTAGAGATAAGGGATTCACTTTGAGGGGTTAAAGAATTGGCATAGAACTTCATGATTTTTATTTATCTGTATAATGACATGAGAATGCTTATAGACTCTAAGTAAGAATACTCTTTATTGACAATGAGAGTTGCTTTAAAGAACTTTGGCTAAATTCTCCATTCATACCATTCATACAATTGTGAATTCAATCAAAGATGAACTTGTTGGTTAAAATGTATATTCATCCTATCTTTTAAGTAATCTATTATCCAAAATCAACTTAAATTACCTTAAGTAGTTTAGAGTTTATATAAATTGCATGATTATAAATGAAGTTGATACCTATCCATTTACTTGTTGTTATTTCAATATAAAATTTACCCGTTCCCTTTGGATCGACACCCTACTCCTACTATACGCAGTCTAGTGAGACTAAGGGTTAAATTAAATCCCCCCATCAAAAGTCATAATGAATTACTCAGTGTATAAATGTCTATTTTATCGCTTTATTCTATGCCATGATTTACTGCTTTCCAACGTCTTTGGGTGAGCCTTTATTTTATTTATTTGCTCTAACATTGCATGTAAGAAAGGAGATAACATCATTAATTTAAAAGCTATTGTATCACATCTATCAAAGATAAAAGTAAGAGTGAAGTTCCAAACTCTCTCTGGGTTTTAGCTTCAAGAGGTTGGAACACACTTTTCCCAATGTTCTATTGGGTGGCGACTCCTTACATCAACCTTGTGGTGCCCAAATAACACCTCTCAGCTATTGATCATCAATGATGGGATAAGGACACCTCAAAATGCCATTTCATGCCTCACAAGGCTTGAGATTTGGCAAACTAGGTGGAGTCCCCTGACTATGGCGAATCAACCAATCAGCTCAGATAAGGAAGCCTTAACCTATTTGGACCCTAAAAGTGGGACTGAGTTATCTAAGGTCAAACATTTCATATATTGAGTTTGATGATTCCTTGGTTCTGGGGTGAAATCAAATTCGATCGAAAGAGCGTACATCATAGTGGTGACTATACTAGGGACTTTGAGACTTCACTCTAAAACTACTTTTGATTTATGTGACATAAAAAGGCTTTTAGTTAAGAAATTTTATCTCTTTTTAAAAATTACATTAGAATCATGCTAGAGCTTTAGAATAAGTTAGACGTCCCAATTTTTTGACCCTGGTGTGTTTTCAAAGCACTCACTTATCATTCACTAAATCGAATGTTGTGTTACGAATAATCATCAGCCTAAGTCTAGTACCTCTTAGTATATCATATGGTGACCTGATTGGTCATTATACTTGTGATAAGCTAGATCTGTTGGCAGGGACCATGCTTGGATAGCCTTGTAATCGAGTACTTAAACCAAAGCCCATTTAATGGCATAGAAATCTCCATTAGGATGTCCGTAATAATCTTACATTACTTGTGATGTGGGTCCTTATGTATTAAGCATATGTTAACAAGTCTAGATGTTCACTTATCAAGGTTGCCATGCCTCGGTAAGCCCATTTTGATTTGCTTAGGTCACTCAAATATGCATTAGTCAAACTATTTTTTGTGTGCTTTTCTTGAGAGGCATTATGCTATTGAATTTTTTTCATACATCATACGTGTCTATAAAGGTCCCTTGTTAACCCATAGATAATAAGAATACTTTTATCTCGTGTGTGGGAGAAATAAGGTAAAGAGGATTCTTGCATGTAGTTGTCAATGTTGCATCTCACAATCATGCATCTGTACCTGCTCATGCATCTTACTGATAACCCTATTGTGTAGCCATAATATAACCATCATCGACTAGGTGGTTACAAGGTTTGGATGGTCGTTTGGTTAAAAACTGGTTTTCTAAGTAAGTAGAGGAATTAGTATCATGTTAGAGTTTAGAACTGAGATGTAAGTCGAGTATAGTCAGTCTATCAGAAGAGTCTTTAGAGGGGTATTTAGAATAGTCAAAAAGAAAAATTATATATGAGCTTACACCTCCCATCAATTCTTTTAGTTCTCAAGAAATGGTTAAGAGAATGGATGACCTTGAAAGGAAGATGATGTCGATGTTTTCTAGTCTTACAGCCAATCTGACCTCAATTTTAGCAGCTCAACCAGCTACTGCTCAAGTCAAATTGATCCTTATTGAGGGAATTCTAGCAACAACCATTGTGACACTTCATTACTAGCAGATGTTAGAAACATGGCTCCGTAAGGGATGGAAGGAGACATCGCTCGAGGTAGTCTCAAGTATGATTTTATAACTGATGAGGTTGAGGAATTGCAGGCCCCTTAGTGATTGAAGAATGTTATCCCTAAGGAGGAGAATCACACCATGAAAAAGATGGAAGGGAAATTAGAAGCTTTAATAAGGATGCTGTCAGTTGGAAAAAAAGTCAGTCCTAAGGATATTGATTTGGATGGTGAAGATGATTTGCCTAGACAGTTTAAGATGCATGATTTGATAAAGTTTGATAGTACATTTAACCCCCTGGCTCACATCAAGCAGTATGTTCTGCTCATAAAGAGGGCTACTCTCACCAAAAGGCAGAAAGTGGACTTTTTTAGTCTCAACCTTGTGGACCCTACTGCTGACTGGTATCACAATTTGCACTACTTAACTAAGCTAAAATGCATGCATTCTCAACTATTTAAAACATAAATGTAAAATTTCAAGAGCAATTTCTGACACTCAATGCAACAATAATCAATTGGAGTACAAATATTGTCAAATAGAGGTCAATTTAAGTGAGCCAAATTGTACATAATGAAGAACAAGAAACCCCGAGTAAATAGTCACTACAATGTTAATTACAGAATTAAAGTGTAAGTAGAAAGTTTACTTGATTAAATTGAGGATGCAAAGATGATCAATCAAAAACAAAACCTAATTAGCTCAGTGGAGTGAGTTGGGCAAGTGAGAGAGTGAGAGCAAAAACTTTGAGCCAAAGGAGAAAGCGCATGGTGAAGTAAAAGAAATATGGGAGCATTTATAGTGTTCAACTCGGTGGAGTGAAGGAGTGCTCGATGGAGTGAATTTTCATTCTACTGAGTGCTTTGCTACTATATGGAAAATTGATGAAAATGACAAGCATAGGAATTAATAGGGACTCAGTGGAGTGAATTCTCACTCTATCGAGTGGTATAACACCTGATGGAGTGGAAATTCACTCTACCGAGTGATGAACCAATGGACTAATGAAGGAAAAATAAAATTTGTGCAATGGATGACACACTCGATGGAGTGAAAAATCCTCTCTATTAATTGAATGATCTCAGTTCACAAACAAAATCCAGAAAATGCCCTATAGTTCTTCATGCATAATAAATCTCAAAATGAATTTTTGATTTGATGTTCACCTAAATTGCTCTATTACTTTGATTAAGTCCCCTTCAACAACATTATAATTCCACCAAAGAATTTGAAGCACTAAGCAAAAATTGTTCTTATGTGCACAAACAAATTAAAATGCCTTTACATTGAAAATGCTTAGATTGCACATAAGTCACTGCATACAAATTATTATTGATATAACAACATGAGTTATTCTCCCAATTCTAACATTATATCTATCATATTGCACTTCATGAAACACTTAAGCATGAAACCAAAAACAAACCCAATTCTAACATTGCATCTGTCATATTACACTTCATAAAACATTTAAACACGAAACCAAAAAACAAACTAACTCATAATGTAACACTACATATCACAAACAAAACTAACAAAAGCAAACCAAATCACATAAATTATTAGCACAGAATAAAAACTAACAGAAGAAAACCAAGTAACACATAAAAAGATAAGAAATGAGTGTAGTTCTGAGTTTAGCAAGTCCTCAATTAGACATGTAAAACCCTATTAATAGTCCTACAAAACAATGGTTACTTCAGCAACCTTCATTTGCCCAGTGCAATACAACTTCAATATGTGTCCATTGACTTTATATTCATGCCCATCCTTTGTACTCTTGATGGTCACCACTCTAAGTTAATTACTGGACAATACTTCATATGGCCCAAGCCATCTTGATTTTAGCTTACCTAGAAACAACCGTAATCGACTATTGTACAATAAAACTAGCATTTTAGGAATAATTTCCTTTAAACTTAACCTCTTGTCATGCCAACGTTTTTTCTTCTCTTTGTAAAGTGTTGTATTGTCGTACGACCACTATCAAAACTCAGTGATTTCATTGAGCTGTAGACTTCTTTTCTCTCCCACACATCTCAAATCAAAATTAAGCATTTTTGTTGGCCAATATGCCTTATGTTATAATTCAATAGGCAAATGACATGCTTTTCCAAAAACCAACCTAAATGAAGACATGGTCTGACCACATTGTGACTTTAGATCTTAAGAGATATGGCCTAAATTTTTCAAAAGAAAAGACTATTGCCAAAAATTCTTTCTCAGTGGTGGTATAGTTAACTTGAGCTCTAGTGAGTGTATGTCTGGCATAATATAGGGTATAAAAAATCTTCTCCCTCCTCTATCTTAAAACTGCTCTAATTGCATAATCACTAGAATCACACATTATTTCAAATGGTAAGGTCCAATTCGGTGATGCTATTACCGGTGTTGTAATTAAATTTTGCTTAGTAAATTGAAAGCTTGCAAACACTCAATATCAAAGTTAAATGTAGCATATTTAAACAATAAATTAGAAAGTAATTTTACAATTTTTGAAAAATCCTTAATAAACCGAGGATAGAAACCGGCATGACCAAGAAAACTCCTAATGCCTTTAACACTAGTAGGGGAAGTCAATTTAGCAACCACATCTATTTTAGTCTTATCCACTTCATTTCCTTTTTTAGAAATCTTATGCCCTAAAACTATACCTTCCCTAACCATAAAGTGATATCTTTTCCAATTAAGGACAAGGTTAATTTCTATACACCTTTTCAAGACCAATGCAAGGTTATTCAAGCAAGACTCAAAATCACGACCATACAAGGTAAAGTCATCCATAAAAACTTCGATAAATTTTCGTTGAAATCATGAAATATGGCCATCATACACCTTTGAAAGGTGGCTAGGGCATTACAAAAACCAAATGGCATTCTTTTATATGCAAATGTGCCATAAAGGCATGTGAATGTAGTCTTTTCTTGGTCTTCCAGTGTTATAGGTATTTACATGTATCCCAAATAACCATCTAAAAATTAGTAAAATCTATTCCTGGCCAACCTCTAATATTTGGTCAATAAAAGGCAAAGGAAAATGATTTTTCCTAGTGGTATTGTTTAACCTCCTATAATCTATACACACCCTTCATCTTGTCACTGTGCGTGTTGGGATAAGTTCATTTTTTTCATTAGTTATCACAGTCATACCCCTTTTAAAGGCACACATTGTATTGGACTCACCTAACTATTATCAAAAATCAGATAGATAATACCTGCATCTAGTAGTCTAAGTACCTTTTTCTTTATTACCTCTTGCATAGCTGGATTGAGTCTCTTTTGGGGTTACACCACTGGTTTGAATTCAATCTCCATAGGTATTTGGTGTGTACAGTAATTGGGACTAATTCTCTTCAAGTCGAATGTCTCCCAATCGATTGCTCCTTTATACTTCTTCAACACTTCCACAAGCATCTCTTCTTCCATACCTGTCAAAAGTAAAGAAATAATTACCGATTTAGCATTATCTTCTAAAAATACATATTTTAAATGTAAAGGAAGAGTTTTAAGTTCAAATTTATTTTCTCATCTTAGGAGTGGATGGCTCATCCTTCTTTGTTCCTTCCTCATTGTGCTTTTATTTTGGCTCCTCTTCTTTCTTTCCAGCTTCCTCCTTGCTCCTTAAATGCATCAAACAATCTTATAGTGCATCATCTAAAAAAATTTCCTCCTATTTCTCTTCTACACATTCCTAAACACTATCTAAAAAGCAAATAGATCTTCAAAGTCATAAGATGGGTGTTTTATCACCTTATTCACATTAAAGACCATTTCTTCCTTATTAAACCTTAAAGTAACTATTTTTTCATGTACATTAATCAATGCCTTTATTGAGTTCAAAAATGGCCTTCCCACTATCAATGGCACCTTGTAGTCCTCCTCTATATCTATCACCATAAAATCAACTGAAAATGCAAAATTTCCAACCTTCACCAATAAGTCTTTTATTATACCCTTTGGCCTTTTTACCAATCTATTCACCAACTATAGTGTCATTCGGGTTTCTTTGATGTCGTCCGAATTTAATTTCCTGCAAATTAAATAAGGCATCAGGCTTATACTAGTACCCAAATCACATAATGCATGACCAATAAAATTTCCTCCTAACTCACATGGCAAAGTAAAACTGCCAGAATCCTCTAATTTTTTAGAAATTTTGTTCATTAAAATTACACTACAGTTTCAAATAATTAAACCATTTCTACACCCTCTAGCTTTTTTTATTCAAACATAGCTCTTTCATAAACTTAGCATATTTATGCATGTGTAATAAAGCTTTAGTAAATGATAAATTTACATGCAACTTTTTAAACATGTCTAAAAATCTAGTTAGTTGTTCATTATGTTTTTCCTTCCTAGCTAGTGATGGATAAAGTAACTTAGATTCATCAAGCACAGTAGAAATAAGTTTTTCCTTACCTTTACTTTTCTCAACAATAGTAGGCATGTTATTATTAACATTGGGTTTAGTAATACTTACTACCTCCATTGTTAATTCCACCAAATCTGAAGAATTCTTACCATTTTGAGCTTTTTTTACCTCTTTTCCACTTCTCAAGGTGATTACCTTTGCCTCTTCCTTTGGGTTTCTATCCACATTAGATGGAAAAGTGTCATGTGTCCTATTTGAGATAGAATTTATAAGTTTCCCTACTTGAGTTTCTAGGTTCCTAATTGAGGCATCTTGATTTCTCATCCAATTATCCTGAGATTTCCACCTAGCATCTTAACTAGCCATAAATAAGGACTAGATGGTCATAAAACTAGCAAACATTTCCTCTAAGTTGGGTTTCCTATCCTATGTGGATTGAGGTCTAGCTTGAAAACTTGGAGCTTGATATATGGATGGGTAGTGTGGTTGGGCTTGAGCTTGGTGAGGCAGGTGGTTATTGTTATAGGAAGCTATATTTTGGTTAAAGGGAGCCCTAAGTTGATTATGTGATGTAGATGCATGGTTCCCTTCTCTCCATGAAAAATTAGGGTGATTTTTCTACCCAAGATTATAGTATTGCTATAAGGGTTTAATGCATTTACTTCTTCCACTCATGTACCTAAGCCCTCCTCACTCTTATTTTTAGGTGCTACATGTATCCCTACATAAGTGTTACATAATCGAGACAAAGATGACATATTTTGAACTTTTAAACCACTTACCTCATTCTTTAATGAATCTATTTGTGCCCTTAACATGGCTACCTCATCTACATTGTATATAGGTTGCTTTTTCTGTGTGGTCCTTGTACTTACCCATTAAGCTTCGTGGTCCTTGTACTTACCCATTGAGCTTCATTGGTAGCCATCTCATTAAGGAGTAGGAAAGCTTCTTTAGGGATCTTGTTCATGAAACTTCCATTTGAAGCTGCATCTAGGAGAGAACTCGTAGATTGATTCACACCTATATAGAAATAGATATTAGTTGATGCACAACAATTTCACAATGTGGACAACTCTTTAAGAGTCTCTTAAATCTTTCCTAAGCTTCATGGAATGGTTCCTCATATAACTTATGGAAATTATGGATGTTGTTCCTAATACTAGCTATTTTGGTAGGAGGAAAGAAGTGGCATAAAAATCTTTCTTGCATTTATTGCCGTGATTGAATGGATTGACTTGGCAACATTTGCAACCAATCCCTTGCCTTACCAATGAGAGTAAAAGGGAGTAACTTAAGCCTAATGGCATCCATAGACACATTTGGTATTTGAACCGTATCATTAATTTCTAAGAAGATATCTACACTACAAAAAAATGCAGAATAGCGATAAAAATTTAAGACAACAATAAAATTTGTTGCTAAATGCACAATATAGCGACAACATTACGACAAAAAATGGCTTTCATCGCAAATCTTGAAAGATTTGGTGGAAAACTAAAATTGCGACAACAAATTTTTATTGTTGCTAATATCAGGTGCCAAAAATTTGGCGCAAATAATTGCGACAACAAAAGAAGATTTGGCGACAACATTATTGTAGCTAATTAGCGACAACAAAGTTGTAGCTAATTGGCGACAACAATGTTGTCGCTAATTTAGCAAAACATACTATTTCTTATATATGGCTCTATTGGCGACAACATTATTGTAGCTATATTGGCGACAATAATGTTGTAGCTAATTTGGCGACAATAATGTTGTCGTTAATTTACCAAAATAATATTATGTTCCTATACCAATATTGGCGATAACATTGTTTTAGCTAATTGGCGACAACATTGTTGTAGCTAATTTGGCGACAACAATATTAGAGCTAATTTACCAAAATAATATTATGTTCCTATACCAATATTAGCGACAACATTGTTGTAGCTAATTGGCGACAACAATGTTTTAGAGAATTTGACGACAACAATGTTGTCGCTAATTTAGGAAAATATAATTATGTTCCTATATCAATATTGGCGACAAAATTATTGTAGCTAATTGGCGACAATATTATTGTAGCTAATTTGATGACAACAATGTTGTAGCTAATTTGGCAACAACAATGTTGTCGCTAATTTAGCAAAATAATATTATGTTCCTATACCAATATTGGCGACAATATTGTTGTAGCTAATTAGCGGCAACAATGTTGTAGCTAATTTGACGACAATAATGTTGTAGCTAATTTGGCAAAATACAATTATGTTCCTATACCAATGTTGGCGACAACATTGTTGTAGCTAATTGGCGACAACAATGTTGTAGCTAATTTGGCAACAATAATGTTGTCGCTAATTTAACAAAATAATTTTATGTTCCTATATCAATATTGGCGACAAAATTGTTGTAGCTAATTGGTGACAACAATGTTGTAGCGAATTTGGCGACAATAATGTTGTCGCTAATTTAGCAAAATGCAATTATTTTCCTATACCAATATTGGCCACAAAATTGTTGTGGCTAATTGGCGATAATATTGTTGTAGCTAATTTGACGACAACAATGTTGTAGCTAATTTGTTGTCGCTAATTTAGCAAAATAATATTATGTTCCTATACCAATATTGGCGACAACATTGTTGTAGCTAATTAGCGACAATAATGTTGTAGCTAATTTAACGACAACAATGTTGTAGCTAATTTTACAAAATACAATTATATTTCTATACCAATATTGGCGACAATATTGTTGTAGCTAATTGGCGACAACAATGTTGTAGCTAAATTATTGTCTCTAATTTAGCAAAATATACTTATGTTCATATACCAATATTGGCGACAATATTGTTATAGCTAGTTGGCGACAACATCGTTGTAGTTAATTTGTAAACTATCCATATGTTTGTTGATTAGTTATATTGAGAATTAAAATGAATTAAAATTATTATTTTAATTAGTTTACAAAAATGAGTACATCATATTTCATATTTTACGTTTAACTATTTTTCTATAATTTTGATTTTTAATATTTAAATTTCATTTTTATTTAATTAAATTATTTATTTTAATAAATTTAACTGACTAAATGAAATTAATTATTATATTTATATTCAATAATATCAATTATGATCAATTATTATAAGTTATATAATAAAATAATTAAATTGATAGAATATAGTTCTCATAAAATTAGCTTGGAAAAATATTGTAACCAAATTTGCTTGGAAACATGCTGTAGCTAATTTTGCAACAGACATGTTGTAGCTAAATTCCTGAAATTTTTTAGCGGGATAATAAAAGTGTTGGCTGTTCATTTTTTCTAAATCTTAAAAACCTTAACATTCTTTACCGCTGCCCTCTTAGCCCCTCCCTCTCTCCCATTTGATAAGTCAACGAGTATTATTAAAACCAGAGTAATAACATTTGGGAAAAGGCCAAAAATGGCATCTGATGTTCGTAGTATTACATCTCAAAATTATAAAAAAAATAGACAACCCTCTAAAACCAGAGCCTGTGTAGAAAACTCGACTGGGCATCATTCCCGATCTGAAGACTGATCTAAAGCCCCAAAATACCAGCAATATCTCATTTTCTGTAAGTCTTTTGCTTTTACTCGAATCTTTTTTTTTAGCATCATTGTTTTCTTAGATCTGTTGTTTCCCCGTTTTGTTGTACTTTTTATTTGGTTGATTAGAGGAGTAATCAATCTTATTTTGTTGCTTTTACTTGCATTTTATTTTGATCGGTTAGATCTGTGAAAAATTAAACTATTTTTGACATCTAATCAGCACTTGGTGTCATCTTCGCCTCTTCCCCTTCATTTTTCCTCTTTCGTCGTGCAAGAAGAGCAGGTTGTCCTCCTCTCTCCCTTGCTTCGGTATTCTTTTCTTTATTTTCTCTTACAACGTAAATCATTGGTGGGTATTAGTTGAATTTTGAAATCTAGGTTATTGGGATTTTTTACTGAGAGAGTAATTGGGCAGAGCAAAAGATGGGCTGAAACCTATTGTTGTTTGGGTTGTTCATGCCTACAACTATTTTAGACAAGAGTCGTAATGCGTAAATTTCTTAACATCAACGGTAAAGAGTTTGATTACAATGCCAACATCGACTTCGAAGATGACTCTGATTGTGCTTCTGATACACAAGGTTGACAACTTTTGCTACATTTTCAATATATATATATATATATTAATATACATATTTAAAATTCTTAGAAATTCAAAAGAAATAGTATTTTGTTCATTATTTGAGAAGTTTTAAATTTTAACAGAATTTCCCGAGTGGAGGAAAAATTAAGATTTAGAAATAACGGAGGAAAGGATGCTTGGGTTGATCCTAGCAATGGCACTATTTCTTTTCTTTCCCTCCCTTTTGGGTCTTTTTTTCTTCTTTATATTGCTAATTTTAACAGGAATGTATATATTTATGGTAGAAAAATATGAATTTGTTGCAATTAAATCTGGTATTTGAAGCATTTAATTCATGGAGATTGTTTTTCCCCTCTAATCTAAGTCACGTGGTTTTATATGGGCTAGAATTTTATTTGTTTATTTAGTTATTTGTGGTTTTGGTGCTTGTGGAATTCAAAATGGCCTCTCATTATGTTGTCCCATTTGAGCTTATCTTAGGATTGTAATGGAGAAAGCTAAATGATGATTGTTAGTCTTTACATTTCTTTTTAAGAGCTGACACATTTTGCTATTAATGGGTGATGAAACCAGGTAATGGGTTTAGGTCCTAATAAACTACCATTATTTATTAATGTAGTTAAAGGTTTATTTGCAGCCTGATTATGTTTTTGCTTGAGTCTTTGTTATGTTGGGTGTGCAAATTTTTATTTTTATTTTTATTTTTTTCAATTTTGAGTTTGTTATATTATATAAAATTGTGTGTGATGATACACTTGGGAATTAGGTTGGAACTTCGAGACTTTATGAACATTCAATCATTCCATAGCATCAGAGTTGGTCAGCAAAGGAATTTATGTATTTATTTTTGGCCAATGACATCATGCATATCGAATTTGTTTTTAAGAATGCTACTTAAGAAAATAAAGAACAATGTTAGGAGTTTCATGCTTCAAAATTTAATTATTTTTGGCTTTTGTGAAGTAGAGAATGTACTCATATGATTTAGTATTGCTCCTTCTAACATGAATTATCTCCTGATTTATTTTATTGGATTTCAAATTCTTTTCCAATGTTATGCAGACGAAAATTAGAGACATGCAGGAAACAATATATAAACACAAAGGAGCTCAAGTCAAATGCTTATCCTTTGTATCATTACAAATGATACATATGTCAAGTTTAGTTGCAGTTTTATCACCATTTTTTGTCCAATTCCTTCCCTTCCTCTCCTTCCTCTTCAGGTCATAAATAAGTTTCCTCTTAAGATCTCAGTGATTATATAACTTAAACTTTTTAAAATGTTCTCTTGTAGAATAAGTGTTGGTACATGGAATGTTGGAGGAAATGTTCCACCGGATGACCTAGATATTGACTAATGGATTGATATGGATGAACCTGCTGACATTTATGTGTTTGGGTAAGTGAACTTAATTTTTAGTTTGAAACATTTATTTGGGGGGATAGACATTGGCACTTTCATTGAATATCAAGTGTTGATTTTATCTCATATATTGGGAAGAAATAACCGAGGTGCTTTATCTACTTAACTGCAGCAACTACTTTTTTATTTCTTTAACTCAATTAAATGCATTTAGTTTGTTTCTTCCAAAATGCATTATTTGCATTCCTTGCCATGAGAACTCATTTGGGAAACACTAAAAATGCTTCAATTTTTCAGTCTTCAGGAGATTTCAAAATTCAACCAATACCCACCAATGATTAAATACAATATTAAGTTGATCTTATTTCATTTGGTCCTAATAATGAAATTTATCTTTACTAAGTGAAGATAGCTTGAGTATGAGAAATTGTCATCAATTTTCGTTAGCTCGATGGAACTTAGAATTGCCCTTACAAATTACATGTGCTTGTGGAAACTAATAAAGTACAAAAAAGATAACCTCTGTATTTTTTATTATTTATTTATTTTTTTGTGTGTGTGTGTGTCTGTTTTACTACTAATTTGCTTGGTAGGAGCAGACGAATTGAGGGACTAATGTTTAAAGGGTCAGTATAGGAAATGGCCTATTGGAAATTTCCTAATATCGTATTAAAGTTTCATTCATTTGGATTCAGGTGTTGTGAGAGGTATATCAAGTACTGAGTGACCCTGCATAACGGCAAGCATATGATGCTTATGGGAAATCCGGAATCTCAATGTTTGTTTCTTTTTATTAATCTATTAATAGATTTAATTTAAGGTTGATACGTGCCATGCATTTGTCAAGGGTTTGAATTTCTTTCAGCCCAACTGATTTTCTAGAAATTCCCACCCGCCCTAGTAATGCCTTGATTTCCTAGTAGTAAGGTGGGATATTTATTTCAGGCCTACCCTGCGTCATTGCTAAGTAGCATTAATATGCATGAGAATCTCAATGATTTCTTGGTTTGCTTATACCTTATCTTGGTAACACCTATTCACATATTGTTGTTTACTTTCAGAGATGCCATCATCGATCCTGTAGTGATTTTTGCTATGCTTTTTGGTAGTGAGATTTTTTAGGACTATATAGGACAGCTTGTCATGGCATCAATGGCTTCATTAGACATTTTCACTGAGGGAGAACAACTTGATACTAAGAAGTTGTAAGAGAAAATAAGGGTACAAATCATAACTATTATCATCCATTAATTATTTCTGCTGCTCTACTTGCTTTCCTTGTCCGACTGCTTATTTATTTAACTAATTATGGATTTAACATGTTCATATATTTGTTTAACTAGTTAGAAAATGCTAAAAAGAATAGAAATACAACAAATTAGACAAGTGGGTTTATGATCCTTCTTACCAAGGTACAATCTTTTGCTATTCTTTTTTAAATAGATTTGATTTATTGCATAATTAAGAAATACCCATTTTCAGGAATTTCGTCCCTCTGCCATCTTTTTTTGGAAAAATATCATTTATAGGCATTGAATTGCATTTTGCATAAAAATTCACAAGCGAGTTAATTGCAATCGTGCTCCTTTTGTGGTTTTATTTTTTTGATTAAATAGGCATGGATGACTGTACCAAATTTGAGGTTTTTAGTATCAACTAATAATTTTAAGAGTTAATGAGATCTAGATGAGCTAATGACATATACCTTGGTTTTTCAGTCTAGGTTTGTGAAACAGGTAAACGTAATTATTTCTTGTAGGTGATCCTTTTCTTGATGTGCTTGATCGAATAATATACCTCTATTCATTTGCTACTGGAAAAGTCATCTTCTACTTAACATAGACTTGTGAGTTCAAATTGCTTCAGGAAAAAACCAAGTTACCTGTATCTTTGTTGGCAATTTTATTGAATCAATAATAAAAAATATATATTCTCGCCGTAATAATAATAATAATAATAATAATAATAATAATAATAATAATAATGATGATAATGATGATGATGATAATAATAATAAAAGGCTGGATTTTTTAGATGGATCACCACATAAATTCTATGCACCTTCAATTTGATAGGTACTTGTTAATTGGTTACTATCATGATATCTTGATATTTATTAGCTTGAGTATTACATTCAATAATAAGCTTAGTTTATCATTGTTGACATTGATTGGTTTCACTGAAGCAGTAATGAGCATAACATTGATGTAGATTACTAGAGTTGATACTAGTTCTATTTTCAGTTGGAAGACATTCATGCCAGCTTGTTTCTTGTTAAATTCGATGTGGATTTGAATAGATCAAAACATCAACAGGGGGAGAAGCAACCCAAAACTACTAAATTTTGCAATGGGATCTACTTATTCTTTGTTTTGATGTGTTATATGGGCTCCAATGGTGGTAAGGATTCAAAAATTTCCTAGTTTTCAAAGTCTTTATAAATGTCAATATTTGCTGAATGTGTATATTGGCAGTTTGAGCAATATTTACTATGCTATTTGTTTCACATTTCTGAAAAACAATTAGATGTAAAAGGGAAAGAGATTATAAAAGAGAGTATATTCCACTCAAAATGAATTGTTGAGTTGACAAGCATCAAATTTCTCAAGATTCTTATGCTCCATTGACATTACAAAGGCATTAATTTATATTTTCCACTGTAAGATGCATACATTAGGATCTTGACAGTTTTGGTCCTACATAATCTAGTAGATTAAACAATATGTGCATTTTTCTTGACAGATCTACAGTAGTGGTAACCCCACCAACATTGCTAACCCAATAAAAAAAGCTAGGGTCCGGATTGATATAAGGACAACTAGTGGATGGCTTACATTATTCGAGATAAAAGGAAAAGAAGTTGTGAAATATGAATTGATGGTAAAAGAAGAGGATCTTCTAGCTTATTCAGAAGTAATGGTAATGCTAAATGGTTCTGCCAATAGCTTCAAGATGCAAAACGTTTATCCGAGATACTTCTGAGTCACAGGATCTGGTGAAGTATGTCTTTTGGAAGAGTTGGTATATGGTTTTTTCTTTTTCTTTTTCTGTTTATTTGGGAATTTTAAATTCGTTGAGATTTCCAAAAAAAATGATTTTTGATCTGTGCTCCCTCCTGTTCCCAACCTCAATGTCCTATGAGCACTGGCATGGATGACTGTACCAAATTTGAGGTTTTTAGTATCAACTAATAATTTTAAGAGTTAATGAGATCTAGATGAGCTAATGACATATACCTTGGTTTTTCAGTCTAGGTTTGTGAAACAGGTAAACGTAATTATTTCTTGTAGGTGATCCTTTTCTTGATGTGCTTGATCGAATAATATACCTCTATTCATTTGCTACTGGAAAAGTCATCTTCTACTTAACATAGACTTGTGAGTTCAAATTGCTTCAGGAAAAAACCAAGTTACCTGTATCTTTGTTGGCAATTTTATTGAATCAATAATAAAAAATATATATTCTCGCCGAAATAATAATAATAATAATAATAATAATAATAATAATAATAATAATAATAATGATAATAATGATGATGATGATAATAATAATAAAAGGCTGGATTTTTTAGATGGATCACCACATAAATTCTATGCACCTTCAATTTGATAGGTACTTGTTAATTGGTTACTATCATGATATCTTGATATTTATTAGCTTGAGTATTACATTCAATAATAAGCTTAGTTTATCATTGTTGACATTGATTGGTTTCACTGAAGCAGTAATGAGCATAACATTGATGTAGATTACTAGAGTTGATACTAGTTCTATTTTCAGTTGGAAGACATTCATGCCAGCTTGTTTCTTGTTAAATTCGATGTGGATTTGAATAGATCAAAACATCAACAGGGGGAGAAGCAACCCAAAACTACTAAATTTTGCAATGGGATCTACTTATTCTTTGTTTTGATGTGTTATATGGGCTCCAATGGTGGTAAGGATTCAAAAATTTCCTAGTTTTCAAAGTCTTTATAAATGTCAATATTTGCTGAATGTGTATATTGGCAGTTTGAGCAATATTTACTATGCTATTTGTTTCACATTTCTGAAAAACAATTAGATGTAAAAGGGAAAGAGATTATAAAAGAGAGTATATTCCACTCAAAATGAATTGTTGAGTTGACAAGCATCAAATTTCTCAAGATTCTTATGCTCCATTGACATTACAAAGGCATTAATTTATATTTTCCACTGTAAGATGCATACATTAGGATCTTGACAGTTTTGGTCCTACATAATCTAGTAGATTAAACAATATGTGCATTTTTCTTGACAGATCTACAGTAGTGGTAACCCCACCAACATTGCTAACCCAATAAAAAAAGCTAGGGTCCGGATTGATATAAGGACAACTAGTGGATGGCTTACATTATTCGAGATAAAAGGAAAAGAAGTTGTGAAATATGAATTGATGGTAAAAGAAGAGGATCTTCTAGCTTATTCAGAAGTAATGGTAATGCTAAATGGTTCTGCCAATAGCTTCAAGATGCAAAACGTTTGTCCGAGATACTTCTGAGTCACAGGATCTGGTGAAGTATGTCTTTTGGAAGAGTTGGTATATGGTTTTTTCTTTTTCTTTTTCTGTTTATTTGGGAATTTTAAATTCGTTGAGATTTCCAAAAAAAATGATTTTTGATCTGTGCTCCCTCCTGTTCCCAACCTCAATGTCCTATGAGCACTGGCATCTAAATCTTCAGTTTTCAAGTGACTAGCTAGCTAGCTTGAGATGAACAGTTTGATGTCATACTTATGCAGGTAGGTGTAATCAGTGGGGATCTTGTCCTCAATCGTGGGAATCCTGAGTGGTGGTCTTTTCATGATACTGATTAGACTTATGGATGTGGTGAGTTTGCAGGTCCTATGGTAGTAATTGTATATGAGGAAACACCACGTAATTTCTGATACAAAGTGTGGTCAGTATGGCCTTGAAGTTTATTTAAAATTCTTAAAGTATATTCAGGTGATAGTTCTATAGTTTGTCCTTGTTAGCTGACCAATGATATACTGTTCTTTTATCAGAAGGCATTTTAGGTGAAACGCTCAGCAAGTTTAGTATTTGGGGAATCTATATTACCTTTGTGCTAGCAGTTGGTCGTTTTATAAGACTACAATGTTCTTACCTAATAATGAGAATACCATTTGAAAATCTTCCTTCTTGTGATAGGTAGGCAAGCTTTCTTGATCAGACTTTCCAGCTTTTCTGAATTCGGCTTATGTCCTTGTAAATCAAAATTAAGCCTATCTCCGTCCTTTTATTTTTTAGCAAAGCCTAGAGAATCTTATTAATGCACAATCTGAAGTTCTAATCTTCTTCGAAGTTTGAATGTGGTTAATGATGAATATGCAGGTTATTGGGAATATGTGAGGGAATTTATGCTGCAAGAGCAGAAGGGGAGCTTAAAGTTGAAGAAGTCCCTTATTGGACACTCTTACTGGTCTTCTTTTGGAAAATTCAAAATCATGGAATTGGCTTCAAGGGAAGGCTATTGAACTTGCTGAACTGCTACATTCTTTATTGCTTCCTAGGGTATGAATATTGAATTTCATTTTTACTTCCTTTTCTCTCTCCACCACCTATTTTAGACATAATTGTTTGATATAGTGTTGAGTTTTATTTTTCAATGACTGAAAATGAAATGAGTGCAAAAATGTTGGTATACAATTATTTCTTGTTTTTGATTCGGGCATCATTTGATTACTCACAATGGCCTTTTATGCTTTTGTTATTTTTAATTTTATTTAGAAATCTTATTTGATTTTGACACAAGGTAGCATATTAGACTAGACTTGCTTATCCATAGCCATGCAATAGATTGATAAAACCCCACAAACAACCAAAGCTAAGCTTTTTAAGATTCGATATTATTCCTAGAAAACTCGAAAAAGATGATCCAATGCTTGTGTTTTTAGTGGGTTTGCCTCATGTTAATTCTTCACACCCTTGTATTAATTTTTTATTTGTTTCTCATAGCTTGTCCTTGTAATATTTGTCCACTATGTAGATTGAATTTTAAGTTGAGATTTGTGTTGAGCATGAATAAGAGATGGATCAGCGGGTCAGACAAATCCAACGATAGATGGAGATGCAACTTTTTTTAGCACTAGATTTAGGAGCAAATGTATCTATTTACATTATAGTTGTAAGTATATAGTATGACATTTGGGTGACATTTGTTATTGTTATATATGTGTATATTATTTTAGATATATAATTAACGATGATATCCATTTGTAAATAACAATTATTTTATAAATATATATATATTTTTGTATTAAATATTAAGTAGTCTATAAATATAAATTTGTCAAATGTGGCTTGTCATTTAAATGAAATTTTTATATTAATTTAAAAATAAAAAAATAATTTTAATTTAGCGAGGAATTAGCATTTTTGAACAGGAGCTATTTAGCATTAATAATGTCGTAGCAATATTGCGACGAAAATACTGTCATCGTAAAATTTTGCTTGAACAATGTCGTAGCATTATTTTGCTTGAACAATGTCATAGCAATATTGTGATGAAAATACTGTCGTCGTAAAATTTTGCGTGAACATTGTCGTAAGAATATTGCGAGATGCTTGATATTACTATAAGTATATCAGTATTGTTTAATTTAATACTCGATATTACTGTAAGTATATCAGTATTGTTAAGGTTGAAGACTCCTCCAAAATGTTAATTATTAAATGATTATTTATGTAGACAAATATGTTTAATTTAATATAAAGGTTGTAGTGTATTAATGATATTTTGGTAGGACCTTGTCCATAGAGTTTTGTTCCCCACTAAGCTTTAGAGCTTAGCACGAGTTTGTTTATCCATGTAGGTTTCAAGGTAAGCTCCAATGGATTCAATAGCTAGTGCCTAAATAGCCAGTGATGAGAAGATCAGGCAAACTACATTTGCCTTTGAGGATTTCATATGTATTGTTGGCCAGTTATGTTAGGCCTCCTTATTTAAGAGTTTGATTTTAATTTATGTTGGCATGTAATTATGGCTTGTCTTATTATTATTATTATTATTATTTCTATCTGATCTTTACTAGGATTATGATGGCGATTGATGATTATCCATGGTTAGTGGATTAGGGTGTTACAGAGGTGATGGTCTTGGCATAGGGAAGAAGAGTCCCTCAGTGGAGGTGATTTTTCCCTCTATCGAGGAGATGGCTACTGGGGAAAAAAGAGGCATTTTGCCTCAGTGGAGAAACTTGTTAAAGTTTACCAAAGTTGGAAATTACATATCTTCTATAAGGTATGACTCCACCTTCAGTTCTTCAAATACAAACTTTACCAGCGCTTCTAACCATAATAAATTCTTCAAGTGGACTGAATTTAGCGCTTCCACTCCAGAATTGAACACTTCTTGCTCTTTTGGTGATAAATTCTTTATAAGAGACCTAAATTCATTCTCAAAGATATAGGACTTGCCTTCAATAATGACTAGCTCCTTTTTTAATTCATACAACCTAAACTCAATTTCTTTCTTATCCACCATCGGCACTTGAATCAATTCATCCGTGTTATCACTACCAACTTGACTTTCCATAGAAATACTCAAGAATTGCAACTTGGATTCTAGATTTTTAATTCCAAATTCTTGCTCCTTCAATAGATGTTCTTGAGTATTTAAAAATTCTCTTGATTTTGCAATAAAACCTCTTAATTTTTTTTATCTTCTCCTCTTGAGAATTAATAGTAGACCTCCATTCTTCTTTCTCAGCTCTACATTGCCTTTCTCTGCTTGTAAGCAAGTAAAAAGAACTTAAATTTTGGAGGCACTAAACTCTTACAAAACCCATAGAGAACCAGATTATTCAAAGGATGGTGATGAATAAATTGTTGAAGGTAGATGCGAGTATTGTAGTTCTTATATCTCACTCCATAAATCTTCCATTTATGCTCTCAAAAGAACCAATTCACAGTCTTGAACATAATCATGTGTCATTTTTAAATGGCTAAACATCATCCTACAAAGAATAACACCAAATCAAAAACAAAGAAAAGAATAAAAATCTGAGACTAACTCAATTAAAGATATTAAATAAACAACACCGTTGTTTCCCAACAATGGCGCCAAAAACTTGATAAGCTTCTGGTAAGTGTATTAGATTAGCTAGTAATATAGGAAAATATATTTAAGACCCAAGAATATTGAATCCAAGGGAACAAAGATTGCTAAGTAAAATATCTATACTTGAGTGGAATTAATCTGAGATAATTCCAAGTTTTTGAATTAAAAGGAGTTCTAAACTAGATAGGAAAATAAATCTAAGAAATAACAACTAAGTTAAAACAAGTTTGATAACTCCAATTTTATTGTTTAATTTCAGTATATTTTTGTTTGTGCCTATGTCTTATTTTGCATGATTTTTAATGTTTTGTGTAATAAATTTCTCTTTTTATGCCAAATGAAATTATATTAATATTTATAATGTTTTGGTGTGTTTAATGGGGTTATTTTGAATTATGTGAAGAAAAAATAGGCAAGAGCACGGCTGGGACAAATTGGTCTCAGCTGTGCTCGTTGAAGAATCCCTAATTTGCACCATTTTCATTTTTTGGAATGATATGTAGACATAAGAATCCAATCTCCACAGTTGAAAATGTAGATCAAGATGTTACAAAGCTATGGTTAAAATTTTAGCTCGATCTAGTGGTGAAATATTTAGAACTGATAAATTTATGGGACTCGTTTTTCTTCTCTCAAGGGCTGCGGCTGAGACCATTTGTCTCGGCCGTGGCCAATGTAGAATTCGAGTTTTTTTAGTCCAGAAGGTGTGCACGGCTGAGAAACTTTTATCCCAGCCGTGCCTAACCTAACTGGGCATGGCTGGGACACTTTTGTCTCAGCCATGGCCATCTGCAGGTATATAAAAACTGCATTTTTTTGGCAGAAAAAGGGGGGAGATTTGAGGAGAGACGCCACACTTAGATCTAGGGCTTTTTCCTCCAATTTTCTTATGTTTTTCCTTCATTTTATGTTGTAGGTTATATTTAATTCAATGTAAACCTTAGATTAGATTTATTTTCCAATGTAAGTTAGGGTTAGATTCAATTTTCTGCATTTACTTTAAGTTGTGTTCTTCATTTTGCTTGGAGCTTTGAGGGAGTAGGCTTGGATTCGGATTGGAGCTTCACAAGCTACAAATGGCTTCATAGGTTTCCTCTTTCCTTTCTCTTTTTACTTTATTTATGTTTAAGTTGTAGTTTTGTTGCTTGGGGATCTTTGAATCCCCTACCCACAATGTGGATCTTGAACTTAATTTTATTTTTATATGAATGAATGGTCTATTTCACTGTTACTTATTTGTATCTCATGGTTTTTCAATCTATTAAATTATTTTTCATGCATGGATGAATGGTTTTTATCATATGTCTTCGATGGGTATTGAGCCTAGTGGATTGGATTCTAGGAATAATTTTGCTCAGTTTTTCTATCATGAATATTGTATTATTTTTTACGGCTCCGGAATGGGATTCTAAATGTGCAGTAATTGTGATTTTAGGACTAGAGTGTGGAGTGAAATAGATGAGATTTGGGTTGTTTGGCTCTGGAATGGGAAAGCAAATCAAACTTATGATGTTAGACCCGTGCATAGGCTAGTTATTAGGCTGTCTCCGGAATGGGAAGTTTAGCAATTAAAATAGTTGGCTCCGAAATGGAATGCTTCAGTTAAGAGGGTTATCTCGAATTCGTTCATGTATGATTTTAGGTAAAATTAATTCGCATTGGGTATGGGGTGGATGAGTGAACCCGAGCAATGTTTTAACTAATGTTTTAATCTCTAGTTTAATTAGCTTATCTTTTTTATTTATTTATTTATTTATTTTGTTAATTAGATTTAGGATGCTCTTTCAATTGAAAACTTGGAAATTTATCTCATATTAACTCGCTCAACTCTAGATATCTAGCTTAAAACAGTCCTTATCCCTTGGATTTGATATTTGCAGGTCTTAAATATACCCCACTTTATTACTTGTCAATCTAGTGCACTTGCTAGGGTCACAACAAAGTTCTTCAAGGAAAATCAACAAAATTGAAATTAATTCTTAGGAAATTCAATCCTCATAAATATAATTGAAAATAGGTAAAACAATATTGACATGAATATCTGGAAAAACCAACTCAAATAGGTCTTTTAATAAAAACACTACTCTAGATTATTAAACTCCCTGATTAAGAACAATTTAAAAACTAGCATCAGCTCAGATTTTATAAATTCCTAAATATCAATTGAATCTCCTCTCAGAGAACTCAATTAAAAATCCTTTTATTCCCCAACACACTTAAACTAAATATAATCCACACATAGGAATCAAAACCTCTTCTCAGAACATATAGATAACTAGATGCAGAAAATAACAAAAAAAGGCATAAACACATATGATTAGCATTCGAATTCAATAACTAACCATCTCTAGATACATTAAAAATCTAAACCAAATTTCAACATAAGTGTATAATTAATCACAAGGAAAATAGAAGAAAACATGTAAATATTTATTAAACTTAAAATTCCAATACAATTATGGTTCAAGAATTCCTAAGCAAGAAGAACTATTAAAACATCATTAATGTAATCTTAGAATATAAAGATGAAGTTAAGAATACACCCTTTATGAAGATAAAATATAGCTTGAAGCTCCTTCATCTTCAACCTTTAATTCTTCTTTGAATCCTAAAATTAAACCTTAGCTAAAAGGGAAAAATAAACCCTACTTTACAAAGACTAACAGAAAAAAAAAACAATAAAGCCCTAAAAATGCACTTCTAACTTAAGAAAATTTATCTCTCCTAAAGTTTGGCATTTATCTTGCTTTTATACCTTGGAGTGAAGAAACCAACTGCCAATTAACTTCCTAATCTAGAAAAAATTAGATTTTCATCATTGTTGGAAGACTTGCCTCGGTAGAGGGAAAAAGCTCCTCCACCAAGGTGAATTTCTCCTTTACTTATATTTACCTTGCCTCGATGGAGAGACAATTCTCCTCTATCGAGGAAGGCTTCTCTGTAGGCTTACTCCTTATGTCCTCCTAGGAAGAGGAGAAATTCTCCTCCACCGAGGAATATGCTACTAGACTATAATGTCGCTTTCTCTTCAAAATCCGAAGTTGAGCTAATTTTCTCATTTCTCTAAAGAACTTTCTTCTTTCTTCAATTAAGCCCTAATAAACACCAAAAATGAGATTAAGACCACATAATCAGAGACTTATGATATTAACTATAAAATTAACTAAATTAAAACTAAAATAACATCCTAAACACCTAAAAACACACTAATAATATAGATCATAATTCAAAGCTATCAGTACCCCAAATCAAACTTAAAAATTTACATTGTCCTCAATGTAAGAAATGAAGCACACAAAAATAATATTTTTCTTTACATTTTCTCAAAATTTTCCAATTAATGCACTATAAAGAAACATTCTTGCAATATTCTCAACATTAGAAAAAATCAACTATCACTGTGCAAAATAAAGTATGTGCAAAAATCTAACACCCTTGCCTAAAGAAAATGAAATTCAAAACCTATGCAAAAATATCATAAGGACTGTACAAAATAAAATACTTTAAAAATTGTGGCAATCATCACCAAACAAACAAAATATATAACCATTCTATCACATGTTAATGGCTCAGCCACACAATTCCAAAAATATAATCAAAAAGAAAATACTATGTTGTAAGTCTTTCTACTACATTAGCTAGCACAAACTAAAGATTAAACTATTTTGATCAAGGGACTTCCTAAAAAATAGATAAAAAGTCACTATGGTGCTCACCTCAAATGTTGAGCTGGGATAGTCAAAATCGGTGCAAAGAATCCTATAATCTCTCTGCTTATCCTATCAACTGTGCATGAACTTTCTTCTAATACACCTTTAAGAATGTTGTAGTCTTCTCTGCTCTTATGATCATGTTTTTCTTCAGCTCCTCTATTTGAGTCTTAAGGACTAACAATCACTCCCTAGCACGCTAAACATTAAGATTCATATTTGTGATAAGCTTGTCATTATGAGAAATAGCAACTTTGGCCTCTACATAGTCCTTATCCAAGGAATCCAACCTTTTCTGAACATTCTTTTGAAAATCATCTTGTTCTCTCCTCATCTTACTAATATTTGCAGCTAAAGACTGCATCTTTGATAGAAATGTTTGGACTGTAGATGTATCCAAATGCAAAGGAGATGACTATGGAGTAGCTACAGAAGAATATGGCAAATCTAAACTTTATTGGAGGCAACTTATATCTGGAGGAGAAAAATTTATACCCTATCTCAATCTCACACTCCTACATGAGATATGTGTAGTCACTTTAGGCAGTGGAAGTGGTGGTGGGGCATCATCAACTTGAGCACCATCATTAAAAACATCATCTATCTCATCATCACTACCAAGAGTAATTAATTTGTTTGCTTGCCTCAACCTAAACCCATGCTCCGTAGAAGGATCTTCAATGGCCATATTGCACTGCAATACCACCTCCTTATCTAATAAATATGAAACCCTAAAGTTGGTCCCATTCAAAGCTGTGGCATATGGAGCACTTTCATAATTATTGTAATCAAACCTCCAAATCCAATATTTTTCCCGAAACTTGAAATAGACTTCTCCATTTGCTTGCATAACTATGGGATAGCATTTACCCTTATGCCTCTTTCCATGGAAAATAGGAAAAACAAATTTGATGTTGTAACATTACTAGGGCAAGATGTCCTTATGAAAACCAATAAAGTCATAAATTTGTGTAAGTACTAGTGCAATGGTGTGAGGAGCTTCGTCGACTTTGTGTTACAAGCATTAAACTATGTGTTTGGCTTCCCAACAATGGCTCAAAGCTCAGTAGCATTGCCCACAATGTCAATCTCACCATCCATAGGTAGGTGTAAATAACAGGCTAAATCTGAAACCAAAAGATAGTAAGGAGTGTCATTGACCTTGAAAAATAAAAATAAAAAAAATAAAAATCCCATACTAACTCAACTAAAGATATTAAACAAACAACACCATTTTTCCCCGGCAATGGGGCCAAAAACTTGACTAGATTCTAGAATTGCACTAGATTAGCTATGTAATATAGGGGAATATATTTAAGACCCTAAAATATTAAATGCAAGGGAAAATGGATAGTTACGCTAAATATCTATGCTTTAGCAAAATTAATCTGAGATAATGCTCGAGTTTTGAATTAAAGGAAGTTCTAAGCTAAGCAAGAAATTAAAATTAAAGGCAAACAATAAAAACAAAAAGTAAAAGCAATCATCAAAGAATTTAATCAAAGACAAATGGAATGCTTAGAAAATTCTATCCTCATACTTACAAATGGATATGGATGAAATAATATAAACATGAAATTCTGGATAACCCAACTAAACCTAAGTTTTCCATTTTAGAGCCAACTATTCTAGTTAATTGACTTCCCATTCCAGAGCCAATCAATTAACTAGCCCGAGCACGGGTCTATAAATCCAATGTGTCGGATGAATTCCCATTCTAGAGCCATTTATCCAAAAACCCATTTATTCCCTAACAAATATGAACCAAATGCAGTTTACACGGAGAGTTCAAGACCTTTATTCTCGAATCATCAAAGACTCTAGATGCAAAAAACACAAGAATAGAGCATATACAACCAAACAATCATTCAAATCTAACTTCAATCATTATTCCAAATAAAATCAAAGTTAAACTAAAAATCATCAAGTTGCAAAGAATAATCACAATAAGAAATAGAAGAAACATGGAAATACTCATTAAATCCAAATATCCAAATACAAAATATGATTCAAGAATTTGTAAGCTAGAAGAACTACTCAATTATCAAGAATATAGTCATAAAAATATAAAAACAATAAAGTTTAGAATACACCCTTGATGAGAGAAATTAGATCTTGAAGCTCATTCTTCTTTGTCTTTGAAATCTTCCTTGAATCCTAAAATAATATATCTAGGCTAAATTATTCTAAAATTACAAGTAAAAACTAAATTAAAATTAAATCTAGACTAAAAATAAATGAAAAACCCTAAAATAAAGTGTTTTAGATAAAGAAAATACACCCTAAAACTAATCTAAAAATCATTCTCCCCTTTTAAAAGATGGAAAGGCACTTTTTATATGGAGACTAGATAAGAACACAACCATATTCTTGTAGGAAACATAGTTGTATTTTGAATAAATTGAGGTTGGGCTATTGGTTCACGTGAGAATCACTTGGGCTACTAAAGACTGGATAACACAGCAGTGTTTTGAAGTAAATTCTGCCCAGTTTGCTAATTTAGCCTAGAATAGCTCCACACCTCTCAAAAAGCTCCCAATCATTCGAAAACACCTGAAATTAACCTAAAAATTATTAAAAACTATAAAAACATAATAAAAATAAAATAAGATAATAAAGACTAAAACAAACAAAAGAAGCACAAAATAATGCCAAGAAATATCCAAAAATACAAGAATAATGGTAACTTATCATAACTCTATAAAGATCACAAAGAGGGACACAACCAGAACTCTCGTCATGGGTCACATACTCTATTCTCATCTAAGCACATATGAAGCTGACCCTCAACTTAGCCAGATGATACCCTCTTCTATAAAGTCTATCCAATGCCAGTGCAAGCGAACATCGAAAAACCTTAAGGAATGCACATCCACAATGCGAGGAGGAGGCTCAAGCAACATCCTGAGCTTTTCTTAGTAGCCAGATACAAAAAAAATTATAAATATAATAATATAAGCATAAAAGCTACTAAAATGGGTAGGGTCCATTTCAAGAAAAAATTAGGACTAAGGTTATGTGAAAATCGGTAAAAAGATGTGTCTTCCATAAGGAAAAAGCTAGTGTGATAACCCATAAGGGGCGTACTACCTTTAAATAAATAACTAGAGGTACCTTAAGTAATAGCAAGTTGCCAGTGAACAAAGTAGTAGGGTTCATATACACAACATCTAACTCAAGCAAAGTTTAGCTAAGATTAGAGAGAAAAGGGTTAGCCCTTTGTAGATGTCATTTATGACGTTGAAAAGCCAAGAGTGTCCTAGGATACCGCCCTCACTGGTAATACACAAGTAACGAACCAAACACATAAAGTGTGTGGCACTAACAGCATAGGTCTCATTTCCATTAAAATAGTACAGGCTTTCTAAAAGGAGATTGAGAACAATAGGCTCCAACGGGTCTGGCAAAACTTAAACATCGGAAGGTTAGATCCCTAAAGCATATACTACCTCTCAAGAGTAGTTAGAAATATAGTTTGGTATATAAGGAAGAGTGCTCAACAAAAAAGGGACACTGAGAATGGTTGCAAACTCCTTATATAAAGGGTATAACTCCACATTGTTGAAATAGAAAACATGAAAGCAAAGGTCCCAATAGCGAGTGGATTTATGAGAAGATTTTCATCGAGTTCCACACTGCAAAGAAAGCACATGTCAGAATAAGGAGACAGAATAGGATTGTCCTAACTTGAGTAATCATCAAGTAACAGAGTGACCCTTTGTGAAAATAGAGTTCTAGTGAGTAAAATTAAATGGAAATCGAAGGAATACAAAGCAAAAAGGTGAAATATGAAACAAAATGAAGTGGATAAGGCCTGTAAAAAATGGGTAGTTAAAAATCCATAAGACAATTTATATGTTGGTTTGCATGGCCATGTACACCTATTTACATACCCCTGCACGAGCCCCAATTACCACCTAGTAAAGATAAACAGTAAAAAAACACTTTTGCATGTGTTACAGCTCATGCTGCATCACTCTATCACCACTACATGCATTATTTCTATGCACTATTTTTGCGGTTTGCTTATCCTATTTCAAACTTTAAAGTGGCTCACCATTCTAAATGATAAAGGTTATCAAGAATGCTTAACAATTTAGGGACTATATTTTGCATACGTGTCCAATTAATCGACAATCATGAATAAATAAAAATAAAATAATGATAATAATAAGTAAATAAAGGTAAATAATAATAAAAGTAAGTGTAACAAAATTTTTGCAAATTTGAACATAGTGTAATGTGTAGAATAAAATAGAAAATTCATTTATTGGTATGCATTTGTTGATGTGAAATGGGTTCATATGAATAAATAAAAATGAAATAATGTTAGAAGATAGATAAATTATGAAAATTGTAAAATTATAATTTTTAGTAATGTTTAGGAAAAAGTGGGAGGTGTTTTACATGAGTTTGGGCCAAAACTTGTGCAAAGACACTGTTTTGCATGCATGGGAAGGGTTTACATTTAAATCTTTTCAAATTCCTAACTTTTCACTTTGCACCCCTATGTATGGAGTATATATGCCCATAACCCATTGCATGCCCGTGCAAATATGGGTCTTATAAAAATTAGACGGTTTCTTCTTCTTATTTCCTTCTTTTCTTCTTCTTCTTCCCCGTAATTCTAATGTGTGTAGCCCCAGTTTTTTGCCTTTTCTCATCTGTTTGATGCCATTTTTTGGATTCGACCCTATAGATTGATGGGTTTGGTGACATAGACGTTTAGACACCTCATTCATGCATTTTTATTGAGTTTTTATTTTCGAGCAAAAAAGGATTATAGACCCTACATTTCTAATATGGATCACACCATAGTAAGTAGATCAATATCAAGCCCTAGCAAGAGTCTGTATGCTGCCTAGCTAGTTTATGTCCAAGGGACTAAAAAGGATAACAAATTGAGATTGATTTGATGGGTGCTATTATTACAAGAGTTTGATATGGAAATCAAGGATAAGAAGGGAGCTGAGAACTTTGTAGTTGATCACTTATTAAGATTAGATTGTGAACATATTGAAAAGGAGGAAATTTTAGACTTATTTCCTAATGAATGAATTTGTGCTATATTGTCTATTGTTATATTTGTCTTGTGGTATAATGATATAGCTAACTATATTACAGATGGTTATCTTCTAAAAGAGTATACATGGCAGTAAAAAAAAAGCTAAAATTGAATGCGAAGCACTATTTATGGAATGTTCCATACTTATTTAAGTTATGTCCAAATCAAGTGCTGCGAAGATGCATTCCCAAGGAGGAATAATTCAATAACATAAAATCATGCCACGAAAGAGAAGTCAAAGATTACCATGGACCGAATTGTACGGTAGCTAAAATCTTACAGTCAAGTTTCTATTAGGCTTGTCCATTTAACGATGTTAAATATTTTATATCTTTATATGGTTGATGCCAACATGTTGGTAATATATCGAAGTGTGATGAGATAATGTCTTAAAGATAAAAATTTTTGATGTTTGGGGTATCGATTTCATAGGACCATTTTTAAACTCTTTCGAATTTGAGTATATTCTAGTAGCCATTGATTATGTTAGCAAATGGGTGAAGGTTGTAGCTACTAAGACATGTGATGCACGGGTGGTATTTGAATTCCTTAGGAGGAATATATTTACTCAATTTGGGGCACCAAGGGCTATTATTAGCAATGGTGGCAAATATTTTGTCAACCATCAATTTAAAACCTTACTTAGAAAATATGGTGTCAAACATAAGATCACAACTCCATACCATGCCCAAGGCAATAGGCAAGTAGAGGTGTCTAATAAGGAATTGAAATCAATCCTAGAAAATACTATCAATAATGCTAGAAAGGATTGGCCTCAAAGTTTAGATGAGGCTTTATAGGCCTATAGAATTGCATTATAGACCCCTATAGGCATGTCTCCTGTAATGCTCACTCTAATTGCCTTTCTCTTATTATCATACATACCATATAGTTAATAACCATAGCCTATCTACTTGTCCTTTACATCTATTATTGAGGAACATATCCGATTTGCATATTATAAACTCATGTATTAGTACCATGATCAAGATTAAATGTTTTATATGTGTATTTCATATTCAAAAAATTTTGATATGTGTACTATTATATCATACAAAATTTAGGTTTGTTCGACCCATATTACATTACATCACATTCTAATAAAAATGCCATATACAAAATCAAAGCAAAAATATAAGATTCATACTTTTGACCCATCCTAAGTCTTTTGTTGGCCTTTATATTGCAGATCACATCCCTGTGGAAGAGTCCTAACTTGGGTACCTACAAGGATAAACACCCGTGCTAAGCTATAAAACATAGTGGGGAACATTTAATATTTGAACAACCACTCACAGTGATCATTCCTAAGCACACAAGCATAAATAAGATAGAATAATGATATGTTTCCATTAACTACAAAGGAAATTTTAACAATTAAAGGAATGAACAATGCCATGACAACATTATATTACAAGTTCAATCATATAATATGTCATTGATTAGCATACAATTTATCTCTTTATCATTTCATGTGATTGCCTACTTAAATTCTATGGGTGTAGATAATAGATGCGATGGATACCCAAAGGTATTAATCATGTGAATACCTATAGGTATTTAATATTATGGATACCTAACGATATCAGACATGTAGACCCAAAAGGGGTCAAGACTGTGGTCCCAAACAGGGATAAACTATAGACCTAAATGAGGTAAAAACTATGGCAGCTACAATTGTACCCTATAGGCATGCCTATCTATCCAGAACTAAGCTCTAAATGCAAGCATTGAATCATTTTTCAAGTCATTTTATTCATTATTTTTAATTCATTACAGTGTACATTTGTGCATATACAAGTATTTATAAATAATCACAATAATGTAGCTTTGATCATTAATGTATACTGTTAAGAATATAAACATTCATACATGTATGCATCACTTAATTGGAACATCTTCAATCATACATATTCATTTGTATATTTATGTACATATACATCTTCAAGCATATATGTGTATGTCTTCATTTATGTTCTGACATTCTAGTCACATTGGTATACTTATATAAAGTTGATATGTAAACCTAGTAATGGCATAAACTAGCTCATGTACACATATTTTCTCATGGTTAGGTTCATTTAATAACTATATCTCAACATTCCATCATGTGTTACATGCATTTCATGACACATTATGTCCCTATTTTCTTGTTTAAAATGCTTTAAAACTGTTCGGGAAAGTCCAAGTAGGTTTTGATAATGTTCCAAAGTCTAAAAACCAAGTTTAGGCTAAAATAGAGAGTAACTAGGATGGACCAAGGTATGGTCCAGTTAGGTTCTTTGCTTCTATCCTAGCCAGAGGATTTTGGTCCAACTGGGCTAATTTTAGCTTTTTGTTTCTCAACTAGCAGCCTTTCTGCCTTAATTTGTAAAGGGTTTTTGACATAGTAAACATAATTTTGGGTAAGGTGGTCTTTAACAAAGTTGTTTTCCTATGTATCTAGTTTCCAAATCATTAAAAATTACTCCATTGAGCTTCTAAAGCTTAAGATATTCATAAGAAAAGTGCAAACTGCTCCTAATGATAGTGCAGCAGACATCATCACATTTTAAGTTAGATTTTGACAATCTTAAGGGTGGAATCGATTTTCTACTTCTTCACAAGAAATTTAAGTTTGTAAGTCTAGTTTACTCTCTAATTATTATTACTCAATTTAAAGATCAAAAACTCAACTTATAAGCTAAATAGTCCTTTTGGGTCAAGTGGACCTTAGGCTAGAATTTTTCTATCTCAAGAATACTTTCCATATTTCATATCTTATGCACAAATAAGCATCACAATCATGTTTTCACCTCATAAACATATCCAATATACCATTTACAATCACTTTACATTGGCAAGCGCATGTAAAAATATTATGAGTTCCCATACCTCTTTGATGCAACCAAAAGCACCTTTTTAACTCCTCTTAACTTCTTTCTCTTTCTTCTTGTTGGCTTTTCCTTCTACATACAAAAAATCACATATATAAAGACCTATTTACTCGATTAATTTTAATCCCTAACATATGGAACAAAAAAGAAGTGAAAGAGGGAGAATTATTACCTTAGAAATATCTAAACCCTCAATTCTCTCTCCTCTCAAACTATATAGTTGAAATTGTGGTGTTGTTTAATGGTGGAAAAAGCTAATTTTGTGGGGAGAGTGGCTATATTTAGTCCCTAAAGTGTTCGATAATCTCTTCCCTTTTATTTATGGTTTTTCTTACATTTTCATATAGTTTTTAGAGTGAACAAGGTGGCTTCATCCTATTGGTCTATTTGTGGGTCCTAGGAGAATTTCATCTTGCTCCCTCATTCTTTTTAGTTTCTCATTTTCACCCCAATGCATTTCCTATTTTTCAATTTAATCCCTACATCATGCCTTCCTTCAATTATATATATACATGCCTTAAAATGAAATTATCTTAATGCCCTATCTTTTAAAGTAATTTTCTCTAGATCCTATCCTACAATTTATTAACTAACCATGCATATATCAACTCTAGTACCACTTACACGTGTGCATATTCTCCCAAGCCATATGTTAGGGCCTTACATCTCCGCATAGACTTGTTTTTAGGAAAATATGTCATTTTCTGGTTGAACTTGAACATAAAGCATATTGGGCTACCAAACTTCTTAATTTTGATTTGAGATATGCAGGTGAGAAGAGACTGTTGTAGCTCAATGAAATTGATGAATTTTTCTTTTTGTCATATGAAAATGTTGCTATATATAAGGCAAAGATAAAGCATTGGCATGATAAGAAGTTGGTCCAAAAGGACTTTGCTCCAGGAATGTTGATATTGCTATATAATAGTAGGCTATAGTTATTCCTAGGGAAATTGAATTCAAGGTGGCTTGGACCATATAAAGCTATTGTCAAAAATTATTTTAGAGCGATCACTATTAAAAGTTTGAAGGATGATAGTGAATATAAGGTGAACAGACACCCTTTAAAGCCTCATAATGCTTCATAGGTAGAGGTTGCTGAGCCAACCTTAATTCTTCTTGACAAGTAAGGCCGTCTGAAAAGTTTAGCTGAAGACTTTATAAATTCAGAACTAAACTCTCCAACCTTTCTCTACTTTAAATTTTGTAGACTATTTTAGGTTGTTAATATTTTGTGCTTCTTTTATTTGTTTTATGTGTGTCTTGTAATTCATGAACCCAAGTTTTTGTTTTATCAAATGGTTACCTGAATTTGGAAATTTATGTTGCAAACTTCAGGTATTAATCTCCCTTATGTTCACTATAGTTTGTCTAGGCAATTTTTGAGTTAAGAGTTTAAGGTGTTGATAAAGAGTTTATGATGACACAATTTTTAATAATAAAAGCTACTTCTAATGATTTTGTGCTTAGTTATTGTAATTAAATTAGAATGTACTTCTGATTTATTTGAAGGGTTCATATGGTCTATAAGATATAAATTGATGGGAAAGAACAATTTAGTTGAAAAATAGAAGTGATTTTAGTGAAAAAAGCTGTAAAGAATTTTCTGTGGGAGAATCAACCCAACTGTGCCATTTTTGGTCCTATCGAGTCCTTTGTTGTGGAAGGGGACAGAAGCTAAAGACCTAGCTAGGGCATTTTTGGTCCTACTGGGTTCTTGAGGTGAAAAGAGGGTAGAATGTATTGGTCCCATTAGGTCCTAATGTGGTCCCACCGGGTCCTATTGTGGTTTTAAGTAATTGTGTATTTGAACTTCCACCACTTTACTCTTTTCTCTCAACTCTCATTTTTTGTTCTTCCCTTTACTCCCTATCTTTCTCTCCTTTTCAATCGGTCTTCCATTTAAGTTTATTCACCTTCTTCTCATTTTATTTGTGCTTCATATTAATTTATTTTGCTATGTTATGTTGTAGGGTTTATTCTTGTTTGGTTTCCTTTGTTATATGATTTTCTAGGGCTATTTTTTCTTGTAATTATGTGTGAAATCGTTGCTATTTTATGTTATGGTATAATGATTTGGGATTTCCCTTGGTTATAATTGATTTATTTGTCTTTAGGCATGAGAATGGTGTTGATTTAATTTGATTTAGTCTTTATTTCTCTATACCCACAAGGTGTTTGATGAATTACCTAAGTGATAAATTTGAGTTGTTTTGCTCCATTTCTTTACACCTATCTCACACTAATTGGCTTTATATCCTAAGAATCATTCATCCATATTTATTAAGACCTGTTTACATGAAGTGTATATGTTGTCATTGATTTGTGTAGTGTCTCCTAAGTGCGCTCATGCTGATGTTAGGTCTAGCTCATTCAGGAGTAATATGCCCAGCTATTTTCATTCGAGTTATACAACAACATATAAGTATTTTGCCAGGGAAAAGTATGTGAACGATTTCTTCTTGGATACAGTGGATGGAAATATGAAAGCAAAAGTCAATCAACTGATTGCGAATGTTGGATGGCAAGAATTTGTTAAAAGAATGAGGAGGTGCATCCTATAATAACCAAAGATTTATTGACAACTTTTAGTTGCTCTTTTCAAGATGCTCTAATTAGATCATCCGATTCCAATTAGGCCAGAAGAAGTATAAGATTACATTCAAGGAATTCACATAATACCTCAATTTTCCATTTGACGGTGCTAGAGAATTGCCTGGTTTCACACTGAGGCGAAATTAGGTGGTCATCTGCAATGACATTGAGCCTACAACTTATGTGGCTAAGAGGAATAAGGTGCATCATTTTAAAAGCCATGCATTGTGCATTCTTCATCGGTTTTAACCTTAGCATTCTTTAGACAGATTAAAGGTCCTGTAGTGTGAATTTGACAAAAATGTTAATAATACTATATATGGTAGAGGGAATTAAATTGAATGGGGAATTTTCACTATGGAGGAAGATTGAAAAGCTCCAGCAAAAACCTAGATTTATAAAGAAAATAGCTTTGGGTGGAATGGTCACAGTACTTGCTGGGGCCATCAATCACACTGATTTTAGACCTTCTCTTGGTTCCACATTTTATATGGATCATAAATTATTTAAAAACATGAAAATCATATCTGATACCCTTGGAAGACATTGGACCACCCGTGCTGAGTATATTCAAGCAGTGATGAAGGGTCGCAAGCAACTGCCACGAGATGTGCTTGAGGATCATTTCGAGGAGGATAAGGAAGTTAATGAAGAGGAAGAGGCTACTCTATAGAGCCTGATGTACACCCCACTCCTCAAATGGTGGACTTTATAAATGGTGTTAACGCTCACCTGATGTTTAAATAGGCTAAATTGGTAATTGCATGACACCATTGAGGCACTCTACCTAAATCATAAGCACTTTGTTTGGCACTTTTAGGAGCATTTTCCGCTGCCACTACCACCTTCTTCTCAACTGCCACAGTGAGTTACGAATTTTATTATCTTGTTGAGGACAATAAGAGTTTTGGAGTAGGGTAGAGCTTAGTTGAGCTAGTTTTTGCTTTGAGATCTAGGAAGTTTTTGAACAAACTCACCTTTTATGAACACAAAACCAGACTGTTATTTACAATCATCTTTGTTAGATTGGAAGCTGGCATCTGTATACTCATTTACTTCCAAACTTCCATCCCCATATAACAAGAATATATTCTTAGTCCTTCTCAAGTACTTAAGGATATTCTTGATAGTTGCCCAGTGCTCCTCTCCAAAATTGGATTGGAATCTTCTTGTGACACGCAAAGCAAATGCTACACTGGACGTGTACATAGCATATCATACATGATAGGATCAATTGTAGATGTATATGGTATTCTATTCATGTTCTCTCTATCCTCTAATGTCTGCAGACACATAAACCTAGAAAGGTGTTTCCCATGCACCATGGGTATAAACCCTTTCTTAAAGAGATCCATATTGAACCTCTTCAATATTTTATCTATATATATACTTTGAGCAAGACCTAGCAATCTATTGGATCTATCTCTATAGATCCTTATTCCCAGAATATAGGATGCTTCTCTAAGGTCTTTCATGTAGAATTGCTTGGATGACCATATTTTAACAGATTGGAGAAGAGAAATGTTGTTTCCTATAATCAATATGTCATCCACATATAGAACTAGAAAGACAATTGCACTCCCACTAACCCTTTTATACACACAAGGTTCATCTTCATTCTGTGGGAAACCAAACTCTTTGATTATCTCATTGAATCATATGTTCTAGCTCCTAGAGGCTTGCTTCAATCCATAAATGGATCTTTGAAGCTTGCATACTTTTACGCCATTTCCTGATGTGAACCCTTCTGGTCGTGTCACATACACATCCTCAGTCAGATTTCCATTTAGGAAAGCTATCTTCACATCCATTTGCCAAATCTCATAATCAAAATAAGCTACAATGGCTAAAAGTATTCTTATAGACTTAAGCATCGCTATAGGAGAAAAGGTTTCATCATAGTCAATACCTTTTTTTTAATGATAGCCTTTTGCTACTAAGCGAGCTTTATAGGTAACTATATTACCTTTCATGTCGGTTTTCTTTTTGAAGACCCATTTTGACCTTATGGATTTTATCCCTTCAGGTGGTTGAGTTAAAGTCCATACTTTGTTCTCATACATGGAGTCCATTTCAGACTGCATAGCCTTAAGCCATAAATCACGTTCTGAACTATTCAAAAATTCTTGATAGCTTGTAGGCTCATTATCCTCTACTACAGTTATGCCTCTATCTGAATCAATGTGAAATCCATATCTCACAGGGATAGAACGCATCCTAGTAAATCTTCTAGGATTTTGTGTATAATCATGTTCAACTGTAATCTCGTCATTATGAAATTCAGTCTCAGGTTCAATCAGTTGATCTACTTTTATTTGGGGGTCTTGAACTTCACCAAGTTCAATTTTACTCCTATTGTCCTCTCGTAGGAGAAATTCTCTTTCCAAGAAGATAGCATGCCTTGAAACAACCGCCTTTTGTTCTAAGGGTTGGTAGAAATAATATCCAAATGTTTCTTTTTGGATATCCCACAAATAAACATTTATCAGACTTAACATCTAGTTTGTCTGACATTGTCCTCTTCACATAAGCAAGACAACCCCATACTTTCATATGAGAAATTGTGTGTTTCTTGTTATTTTGCATCTCATATGGACTAACATCAACCGATTTACTAGGAACTCTGTTTAACACATAAACAGCAGTTTCTAGTGCATATCCTCAAAAGGACTTAGGCAAGTCTACTCGGCTCATCATGGATTGAACCATATCTAATAGTATTCGATTTCTCCTCTCAAATACACCATTGTTTTGTGGTGTATATGGTGGAGTCCATTGAGATAAAATCACATAATCTCTAAGATAATCTTGAAATTTCTGGCTCAAGTATTCTCCACCTCGATCTAATCTAAGTATTTTAATACTCTTGCCAAGTTGCTTCTCTACTTCATTTCTGAATTCTTTGAACTTTTCAAATGCTTCTTATTTATATTTCATTAGATAGATATATCCAAATCTGGAGTAATCATCTATGAAAGTAATGAAGTAGGAGTAACCTCCTCTGGCACGTGTAGTCATTGGACCACATACATCTAAATGTATTAAGTCCAAAACCATTTTAGCTCATTCTCCTTTACCAATAAAGGGAGCTTTTGTCATTTTTTCCAATAAACAAGACTCATATGTATCAAATGATTCATAATCAAATGATCCCAAATCACCTGACTTGTGTAATTTGGTCATGCGTTTCTCATTTATATGGCCTAAACTGTAATGCCATAAATATGAGGTATTTAGATTATCTCGTTTCATTCTCTTGGTATCCACATTATGCACTTCTTTAATTAAATTAAGAACAAATATACCATTCTCAATGATAGCTTTAGCATAAAACATATTGTTCTTAAAAATGTAGCAACATTTGTCTTTTAAAGAAATGTCATAATCGTGCAATAAACAACTGAAAGAAATAATACTTTTGGATAATGCTGGAACATAATAATAATTATTTAACTCCAGTATTAATCCACTTGGAAGAGGCAAATGGTAAGTCCCCACAACTGTTGTAGAGATGTTTTGTCCAGTAGCTGACTGTAGACATATTTCTGCCTTTCCAACTCTTCTAATGCTTTTAAGCCCTTGTAGATCATTACACAAATGAGATCCATATCCGGTATCTAATACCCAAGATTGTTTTGAAGCAATAGAATAAGTATTAATTTCAATCATATGAATACCTGAAGTAGAAGCATCAGCTTGCTTCTTCTCCTTGAGAGAATATAGATAGGCCTTGCAGTTACGTTTTCAATGACCATCTTTTCCACAATAGAAGCAAGTTCCTTTGGGATTCTCTTTCTTGGCAACCTTTTTCTTGGAAACCCCACCATGCTTTGGCTGGATCTTGGTCATCTAATTCTTCTTCTGCTTCTTACCTTTAGCAGAAGTGACAACCATGACACATTTTGAATCCTTCTTGAAGGATCCATCAGCTGTTTTGAGCATGTTGATTGACTCAGGAATGTTTTCTTGGATCTTGTTTATGTTGAAGTTAAGCACGAAAGGTGCATAACTTAGAGCCAACGAGTACAAGATTAAATCTATGTATAGATCATTATCCATTACATAGCCAAGTCTACTCAAATGCTCAATATACCCATACATCTTTAATGCATGAGTAGCAGCTGAAGTACCTTCCACCATTTTGAAGTTAAATAGTGCTCGAGCAATCTCATATTGCTAAGTTCTAGCCTGAGAAGAATAAAGCTCCTCTAGATGAAAAATGATGGTTCTAGCATCCATCATCTCATGTTGCTTTTGAAGCTCTGAGGACATAGCACCAAGCATCAGACATGCGGCTGCTTCACTATCCTTCATGTATTTTCGATAAGTGCCCTTGATCTCATTAATGGCATCATCTGATAGAAGTGATGGTAGATCTTTATCCAAGACATAATGGATCTTTTTAGCTTTGAGAATAATTCTCACTTGTCTAATCCAATCAGAATAGTTGCCGCCAACCATCTTGTTATCCAAGATTGATCTTATGTTAATGTTCGATGTGCTCATGATGATGACTTAGATGTGAAAATAAAACATATGAGAGTATGCTCATATATATGTATGCATTAATTAGGTCTTTAATTAATCCATTTACTCCCACTATTTTATTGTGAATTAGCCCTCACTATATAATTCGAGAAAACTCTATGGTTTTCTTAGTGGGCCAATATCCAATCCTTGATATGTAATTTGACCTTGACTATGGTCAACAAGCCAAACTCCATACCCTTGAAAGGTAGGTATCTCTATACCAATTGTGTCTCTACACAACTATTGGATCATTAGGTTATCAACTCTTGATACATGTATATCATATATGCATTCCCTAATCTTGCCTCTATAACTATTAGCCTTGATGTGTTCGACAAGCTAATGGGCCAGCTAAGATGACCCATTTAATTAGATTCAAACATATTTGATATAATGTGAGCTTGACTGTGGTCAACAACCCACACTATAAAGAACTCTGGTTCTCCTCCAATTAATGGAAAGCTTATATACCTTAGTATTTGTTTGAGGAATTTTAGTTAATTAAGTCTCATCATACATGGTTGGCATACATTGGTATACATCCTATATCTATCACATAAATATAAGCATACAAATATGGTATTGTTATGGACTTTACTGCACTGATTTCCCTGAGCCAAAAGGGAAATCAAAAGGTCACACCTAGGTAATATGCATGATTCAAACAAGTAAAAATAATTACATTATCTTCAATCTTGTTGGATCTCCATCCGGCCCATCTTGCTCCTTGATAGTGGTCTCTATCTCTATCTCTAATTCTAATCTAAGTAATCTAATTACATATTACAATTTGAAAAAGAAATACAAACCAAAAACAAGTGGCTGGGACATTAAAGTCATCATTGGACCGAAACATGCATTATGCTCAATCACATTAGTCCTTTGTCCATAACTATCCATCATGCCAATCATATACCCTTATATGCATTTATAATGCATAAAGTAAAACATATAATGGATTACTAACTTTGTTTTAACTCTTGAAACATACTTTTGAGTTATTTTAATAATGTGATCAAATTAGGAAACTTTTTTCATTTTGGAAACTTTCATTTTAGGAAACCTTTTTGCATGCATGTGTTTTTGCCTTAATTATCAATCCAATTGATTATTAATTTATTATAAATTGATTATTTAATTAATTAATCATATTAAATAATTAAAAAATCAATTTTGGGCTTAAAATAAAGGGTAGGCCGAAACCCACACTATAAACCCTAAAGTGTGTTCACACACAAACTAGTTTTGTGTCTATTGGACCATTTGGGCCTTTTAGAATGAGTCAAGCCCACTCCAGCCCTTAAAAGGCATTAATAAACTTAATTATAGTTTATAATATTTAATTTAAATTGGCTCCTTGGGCCCACCAAGTCATTCACTAATTTAAATCAAGTCCATAAACATAATTAAGCCCATTAAGTGGTTTTAATAAATTAAAATTAATCCAATTAATTTAAGACCCATTTTAATTAATCCAATTAATTAAAAACACATTAATATATCATATTTATAATATAAAAAATCAATATAAACATTAACTCACCAAGAACACACCATGAACACATGAAGAATACCAATTTATTGAACTTTTCGACTAAACTAGTTTTCATGCAAAACTTATTCGATTTTAATTTTGTTTGATCCTATGGCTTAATATCACATATTAAATAGAAAAATTATTATCAAAATAATTTTAGAGTGGATCAATAAAAATTTAATTTAGAATAGCCCCTAAAATGTTTATTGAAAAATAAAAGCCATTCACGCCAAACACAATGATTCTTTTCTCAAAAGAATCGTTTTTATTTTTCATTTTATATATTTGATCACATACATCCATAAATCAATATTTCTCATTCATGAACAACCAAATTTGATATTTTAAATTTCATGAAATAAATAACTAAAAAATAATAACTATTTCGCAAAATATAGAATTGTAGATTCATGCCAAAACCTGGCTCTGATATCATGTTGGGAATTATCAGTTACATGCATCTAATACATAAACAAAGTTTAAAAATTTTTAACCAATAGATATGATCTTGCCATGAATTTAAAATATACATATTAATGAGAATAAGAAAAATCACCTTTTATTTTTGTTGAACAGTAGATTTTCCTTCTCACCAGGTTGTATCAAACCACAGTATCCAAAATTGAACACCTCCAATTAGTAATCCACACTAAAGAAGGATTAAATGAACCAAGAGTGGAGGAATACAAAGGCTTGTAGAAATCCCTTGATGCTCGCAAGGGGGGTGGAGGCTAGGGTTGAGAGAGTGAGAGAATGTTTATTTTCTCTTAATGTTCACTTAACCCTAAAATCCCTATCACTTGGATTTTTATAGTTAGGTTAAAAAACCCAAATTCATAATGAGATTGGACTCTTTAAAATTGCTCGAGAAATATTAAATGGGCTTCTGGAATTATTAATAATAGATTTAGGCTCAATTAAATCCAATTTAAATCCTTTCATAAAAGACTATGTATAAAACCCATAAACTAGGCCCTTCATGCATACACTAGGATTTAATCACTCAAATGAATTTCAAATCCATCCAAATTACATATGCAAGCTCCATAACACTTATTAAATATATTTAATTTATTTTGGTCCAAGAATTAGGCCTTTAAGGCCTTCTATTAGGGTTTGGCATACTACAAGAAAATCTAAAAATAGCAACGAAAAAATAGCAATGGAAATGATTTCGTTGCTAAATTAGCAATAGAAAATAGCAATGGAAAATAATTTCCATTGTTAAAATTGGTTAAACTTTGTAGATTTAGCAATGAAAAAATTTTTGGTTATCTTTCGTTGCTAAAAGTGGAGGGAATTTTTGGCGCCAAAATTTAGCAACGAAATCACTATTCCGTTGCTAATTAAGGCGCCAAAAAAAATGGAATGAAAAATAGCAACAGAATATGATTTTCGTTGCTAATTTAGCAACGGAATTTAATTTCCGTTGCTATTTTAGCAACGGAAGATTATTCGGTTGCTAAAATAGCAATCGAAATATAGTTCCGTTGCTAAATAGCAACCGAAATGGAATTCCGTTGCTAATTTTCATTTTCAATGAAAAATAGCAACCGAATTAATTTTTGGTTGCTAAAATAGCAACGAAATTTAAATTCCATTGGTAAATTGTGTTATTGATCATTATAATTTATTGCTAATTAAATTAATATTATTTTTTACTTGAATGGGGAAACAAGTTGACAATGCTGGCCAAAGCAAGAGATCAGCAAATTGTAAATTATGAATATCAAACATGAATAATTATTCATAACTATAAGTTATAAGTGCTCAATAGCCTTCCTAAAAATTATGATAATTATTCAACATGAATTATTTAATACGAGCATAATTTTTTTAATAATAAAAATTTCAACATTAATTTTATCTTTTCTTTATTCTGTGAAATTCTAAAAAAAAGATAGGTTAATAGAAATATTTTTAATAATAAAATTTCAACATTAATTTTATCGATATACGATTCACCGTTATATAACATTCGTAGACTAATTATTTAATTTCTTATGCAACTGTAGTTTTTAATTTCTTACATAGTAAAAATTGATCAAAATTTTTTTCTTCGAATATTAGTTTATATATATATATCTGTATAATAAAAATTCAAGGTTGAATTGTACGTGGGCTGGCCTAGAGTATTTCAAGCCCAAAAATAATGATCTTTTAAGCATATCCAATATAACTCATGTGTGTAACGCCCCCAAAACAGGGGTCAGTTGAGAATTTAATCTTATATTGGTTTCTATTATTTTGATGGTTTTTAAAATAATAATGTAAATCAAAACTATATCTTAGAAATTAATAATAGGAAAAAAATGAAACAAAATAAAAGTATAATAATAATAATAATAATAACAACAACATTTTAGAGTCCCTAGAACTTTCGGGAAAAAGTACAAATTTTAAAAACAAAAGGAGAAGAGAAAGAGGGAGGAGAGAGAGAGGAGGGAGGAGAGAAAGGGGAGAATGGGAATTCTCACCTTCAGTTGGCCGACGTCGTTGTGGCGACTGGACCATCACCAGCGATGCCTTTCGCTGCCGCTCGCTAGCCACGTCGTCGTCCCCCTACCCCATGGTGTTGCATTTGCTATCTCCTGTGTCCCGATCCTCTCCCATAACCAAAGCTTTTTCCTTCCTCTCCGGCGACATACGGGGGTAACTGGTAAAATAAGCAGTAGCCGCGAACCCCTGGAGGTTAGGCGAGCCAGTAGCAACTTTCTCTCCAGTTGTCCTTCTCTGGAAGCAGGCAGATCGATGAAGAATACATCCTTGACTTTCGGTGTAGATCTAGGCCGTGAACGGAGTCCGTTAGGCGCGTGAGCACCACTGTTGGATTTTTCTCGCCATCAACTACCCCCAGGTGTCTTTGGTTTTGCACCGACGAAGCTCCAGCAAAACTCTGGTGAGGCTCCGGCGACGAGCTAAAGTGAGGAAAAACTTTGAAATTCAACCCTAAATGGTATGTGACTATCAAATGTGCTTTCAATTAAATAATTTAAGTGAAATCCGAGTTTTTGTCTGAAGTTTTAAATTTGTTGAAATTAAATGACTTGCTTTTGTGTGTTTTAAGTTGTGCATCATATTATATTTATGTATATAAATGGTGGTTGAATTGCTTGAACATTGGAATGTGGTGGTTGTAATTATTGTTAATAGTTGCCTAAAGAAACTAGTTACAGGATACTGTTAACCTATTTTTATGTTTTAGTTAACTGAAATTAATTGAGATGTGAAAAGTATGGAATTGTGATTATTGAAAATGCATGAGAGGACCTTTTAATGCAATCAACAGAATATAGTTGAACTTTAAGTGATAAATTTATATCTGTAATATTAGGAAATTTGTGAGTAATTTATGATTTAAAATTTTGTACATTATATTTAAAAAGCAAGAGAACTTTTTATATTTTTCTTCTAAAAAGAAGAGAGTGTTTTACCAACAAAATTTATTTCTTCCCGGGTGTAAATAGAAAGGACGAAATAGATTGAGAGTTCCTTGAATAGGTAGGTTACTTGTTGGCAGAGAGGTTGTATAGGTTTCAAAGTAATGAAAACTCCGCAAAATAGTGATTTCTAAAAATGACCTAAGAAAACGGGGATAAAGTTTAGGGGTACAGTAATACTTTGTATATATTTTCATATATATAGCATTTTATTATTGATTTCTAAAAATGACCTAAGAAAACGGGGATAAAGTTTCTAATGTAGGTGGAACTGGAAAGAGTGAATGGAGTAGGTATTGTTAATTCCAAAACTTTAAAGCTTTGTACTTTGTTCTCACAAATACAAAAGTTTATTTCTGCAGCTTTAATTCATTGCTGTTTTCGGCTGGCTTTTGAAGTACCCAGATGATTTTTACCCACTTTTGAAGCTAAAAATGGCCGCCAGGCATGCAGAGAAGCAGATCCCACCACAACCTCATTGGGGTTTCTATTATTCCATGCTTCATAAAGTTTCTCGTAGCTTTTCTCTCGTCATTCAACAGCTTGGCACTGAGCTACGTGATGCTGTGAGTTTTATTTATCTTATTTTGTTCTATTAAAGTTTGTATCTTTGTATTCTTTACCCGCTGTTTGTTTTTACGTATTCAATTTTGGATTGGTTTTGGGACCTGTTTCATCTTACAATTATTGTAATGGGTGTGATATGGTGCTAATTCTTTATTGAATGGGTATCCTCAGGATGTTTTATTGAATGGGTATCCTCAAGATGTTTCACGTCTGAGTCATGCTTTATTTCAACATGAATGTTTTAAATCAAGAGCTTTAACTTTTCTATTTTCTTTTCATGAATATATTCCTGGAGCTTTATTAAAGTCAATATCTAATACTCCCCTTAGCAACAGGTTTTACAAGGATTTTTCAAATTATAACGCTACACTTGAGGAGTCTTTTCAGCCATGTGAATTAAAAGCATTCTTGTACATGCAGCATAATAGAGCACGTAATATAGTTCTTTAGTGTGAATTAGAAGGAGAATCATGTACATGTAGTGCAACGGAGCACACGATCTAAGTCTTTAAATGTAAAATGCTTTTGAGAATTAAGTTGTAGCATAATTTCCTGTTCATCTATTGAGAAGCTTTTGATTGCATGATTTCAATTTCATATCCACTGAAATTTAGTAAATTGGGACATACAATGAAATGCTTGTTTTTGATATAGGATTTCTATGTGAATGATTCTCCCCTTCTTATGTCATACATTTTCAAGAAGTTAACAATGTGTAAATCAATAGGATTTCAGTCATACCCGTAGGAATGGGAATAATACCAATTAGACTAGCATATAATAATGGTTTTCTGATATTAAAAAACTGTAATTATGTTTAGCGATGGATTGGCGACGGACGGAACCGTCATTAATTTTTTTACTTATGGGTGAATTTAGCAACGGAAAATGAATTATGTTGCTAAAATAGCAACGGAATATATTTTTTCGTTGCTAATTTTAGCAATGAAAATCAGTATCCGTTGCTAAATTTAGCAACAGAAGTTATATTCCATTGCTAAATTCGACAAAGTCACCGAATCTTACAGTGTTGAATTTAGCAACGGAATTCATTTTTCATTGCTACATTTAGCAATGGAATTAAATTTCCGTTGCTAAAAATAGCAACTGCCGAATTAGCAACCAAAATTTTCGTTACTAATTTCCGTTGCAATTTTTGATTAGCAACAAAAAATTAACTTTTTTCATTGCTAATTTTCGTTGCTAAATTGCAATTTTCTTGTAGTGATATGTAACCCTTCCTCTTGAGGGTTTCTGCGCCAAAACCAATCTTCTAGGCCTTTTTTAATTTCTCCAATGGATCTATCAATTATTATATCAGCCTTATAACACTTATATTCCAAAAATAATTAATTATAAAATACAATATTTCAATTAGGTCCATTTTACAAAATATTGCTCAAAAGTTCTGCGAATAATTTTACTTGATCATAATTAATTAAACTCTTTAATTAATTATTCTCTTATTCACTTCTCTATTCCCATAATAATATCAAATATTATTATCCTTGTCATTTTGCCATTTTATCCTTTTTTCTATATGTGTATGACCTATTGGGTTCCTGTCCATATTGGCAGTGTAATATGTAATTGTGAGTTCTATTCAAAACTCACATTATTTAAACTTCTTTAAATTATTTTATCAATCCCTATTGATATTTATGATACACTATTATACAAGTCATGATTGGCCTCTAGCTAGGCATCATGACTACCCAAATGTCAGGAAAGTCAAGTGGTTTGACTATACCCTTCCATAGAAACGGTTATCGTGCAATTACTCCTTTCACCACTCTTATCTCAATTAGATTCTAAGTATGGATTTCTATCAACTCATATAAATCTAATTATGTATATTCTATTAATTTAACCATTGTTCCCAAAATTTCCTCCATGGATCTCTATCCATCTTGGCATAATACTCTGGCCAGAGATTCTCTGAACAAGGCAATTATAGAATCATGTGAGATAACTTCCTTTAATAAATCTGGGATGGTAAATCCTTTATCAATCACTCAACTATCTTTAAGTAGGTCATGATATACCCAACCTCCTAACTATGTTCACCCCCAATTGGAAGTAATCAGTTATGGAGTCAAAGTATAACACTTACTACTTAAGATAACCTTGGTGATCTCAAGTCTAAGGATACTTGCACAACCGCTATGAAGAGATTCCTCACTGACATAGATTTAATATCCATGTGAGGATTCTCTTTGCAGGTCTCTAATGAACTTGTTATTCTAACAAGCATCCATATGTTAGCTTTGATTATCTTTCATAATCACAATTGTGAGAACCACTGCTTAAACCATTCAAGAAGCATAACATGTGCTAGTCTGTCTGAATTAATAATATCCTATCTTGTTAATTCTATGACTAGGGATATTTAGATATTTATACATTTGCATGCAATAGACATCTCATATCATGAACACTTTCATGATTACCTTTGCATTGTATTTATAATATCAAGGACTTCATTCATTAATTTAAGATTTACAAACTCGTGTATTTAAACATAGCATTAATAAATGAATGATGCCTTTTATTAAGAATATGAATTCATATATATGAAATACATCCCTATTACATAGGCTTTAGGGCATACTCTCTAACAACTGTTATGGTGGTTGTCGCCAACTGTCAACATGACTAACCTTTTCATAGTGGTTGATGCCATCTATCAACATGTCTACCCCCTCTTGAATCAATATTCTTATTGGAAGACTTTCAAGCAAATATGCATTTATGAGGAGTCGCTGATGGCATACTTTATAGTTTAATTATCTTTTGTAGATCTATCTTAAAGGCACTATAGCATAATTTTTTCCCTCATCATTGGAAGTTAAAACAACCTTTGAGATTATCTCTCTTTCAGCATGCTTTAGTTTTGTACTATAATCTTGGCTTTAGCCATGTAGACCAATTATTGGTGAATTATTTCACTTTGTATTTGTAGATCAATCACTGGTGAAGTCTCTCATTTTGTCTTCATCCATGTGGACCAATCACTAGTAAAATCTCTCACTTTGTCTTCAACCATATAGATCAATCACTGGTGAAGTCTTCCATCAGTTCAATAATTCCCTTATCCAAGGGAGGTAGGAGTGGTTTTCTACTATCTCTCTTAAATCCTTATAGAGTCAGAAAAATTCACACTTCTCTTTGCTATCCATTTCTTTTGATTTCAACCTATTTAGGTGACTTCTTAAAAGTATTTTGGAGCTATGACCAAGGAAGAGGGACTATCATAGACTTCCATCTATTCCCCATTCACAAAATACTTTATCCTTCTAATTCAGTTTAGTATGGGTATCATCAACAAGTTTTCCCTTCCATAAGCAAACAATATGTCTACTATAAGATCCGTAGAGTGTGGATTATGTGCGCCTCTTAGGAGGGCTTTGATACCTGTGACAAAAGGTGCGGCATTAGTGCCTTAAACCTGGAAAAATTATTATCTTATTGTGTCTAATTTGGTCAACAATGGTCAATATGGTCAATTTATTCTTTTGCCATCTATCTTGTTGTTTCTGTTCATTTACATTGTTGGAATTTTGTTATTGCCATTTAGCTATTTTTGTCATTTTCATTTTTTTTGTCATCCATTTTTTTTTGTTTTGCATTTTAATTTTAAGTAAGGTAATAATAAAGATGATAAACCACAAATAAAACATAAATGAAGCATAAATAAATACATGTCATCATTCTTATATACATCAAAATATCAAAAAAGTTTTAACCTCCCTAAATACAAAAAATAGGGCTAGTTTGAAGGTCCAAGTCCCTTGCAATAAGTAGGTCCAGATGGAGGAGGAAAGGCTAAAGGCCTAGGAGGTTTATGTGGTGCCACTATTTGCGGTGGTGCTGGTGGTTGCTCCTTCTGCTACTGGAATCTAAACTCAAACCTGAATAATGCTGCAAATAATGGGTATAAAATTTATGCGATTACTCCAGCCAAATGCTCTGAACTCTCTCCTATCCCTAAAACTGGCCGAGATTGCTCCTCCAAATATCACATGAGGTCATCTCTTAAGTATCTAATATATCTTCTCAACTACTCATCAGTCTCCACTACAACCTGTCTACCTCTGGAAACCTCCTCCCCGGTGCGACCTATCTGTTATCTAATATGGGTGATGATAACATCAATAACCTACAAAGCAGCATCAAATCCCTGCTTGGCTGCTACCAAGTTTGCCCCTATATATGTCTAATGCTAAGTCTGTATGGACTATACTAAGGCTAGGATGGACTGTAGGGTCTAATCTTGTCATTGAATGACCTGCTAAATGGTCTGGACTGATGTCTCACTGGCAACTAGTCTCTCTGAAATATCATCTAGTAATGACCCTACAGGAGTTTATGTGGACTTAATTAGTAGAGGAGCACTGAAAATAGAAGCTCCAGGGTGGCCATATGGTGAGAATCTCCGGGACACTCTGGACAGTGATGATCGTCTCCTTATGGGTGATCATAGAGATACTAAAAAAGGAGGTAAGCTATTAAAAAGATCGTCTAGATTGATTTGTATATCCATATCAAAATTCGAATATGCCCTCTAGGACTCCTACTACCGAGGTTAGTGGTTAGGCTAAACTGGTGGCGCTGGAGGTGCCTAAAGTGGCTGATCCTAGTCATTGCCCTCTGCCGACTTCTCTAGTATAATAAGATCTAATATGTATCGTACTTTGGTCTCAAAGATTGCTAGCAGCCTGTACTATTCCTTCTTTCCCTGAATTGGCTTAACCATCCTTATGCCATGGGTAGCCTATAAGTCTACAAAAATGACCTCTTGGAGCACCTAACCAAAAGTCCCCTCATTTGCCCCCAAGTCCAGCAGCAGGTAGGTCATCACTTCCCGATGCAAATCTGTGAGGTCTACTACCTGGCTACCCTGAGCAGCATAGAAATAATCTCGTAGGTGATATTGATCCTCATAATAGTATGCATGGCCTAAAGACAAACTATGTCAACTGCAATCACCAACCTAAAACTATTGACATGGCTGATATATGAGGTGGAGAAAACCTTCTGAATGTACTCGAATTCCTGTATGGCCAACATGGTGTTTTTGGTTGTATTCTGATGGTACACAGACCCAAAAAGCATAATGGCAGCCTAATGCTCCCTCGTAAATGCCCTCTCTAAAGTCAGGACATCCAGTCCGATAAGAAGTCCCATGGCCTCTGTGAAGTGGCTTTATATGATGTTATACTGAATGCCCTACATTCTAAATCTAACCACACTCTTCTCTGTATCCAATCTTTGGAAGCCTATGTACTGGAGGGTTGCCAAAAATTTGCATGTAGCATCTGGATAAGTGGGAAAAGATAGGGCAACGAAGAATGTCCATCCTATGGCAGCTAATAATCTATTGACCTCATCTACCATATCTATGGTCTACAGAAATTGTCGCGACATTAACCTATTGGTATGGTACTGAACATGAGATAAAGCTTAATATCTCTCAACCTCCCAAGGGGTCATCCATCATGGAGTGGGTAGAGCTAGCGTAGCCTGTGCCTCGTGACATGGCATCCCGTGAAAAATTAAATGTTAGCTTTTTCAAGATAACTTATTTCATAGGTAATAATAAAAAAATAAACCATTATTAATCTTCGCAAAATTTTGGCAACATGTTGACTTAAATCGATGCTAGCCAACCTCATTAAGAAGCATATTAAATGCCATAAAAAGTATTGCAGCATCCTAAACCCATCAATAGGCATTCTAGAAAACATGCACGACAAATGGGACATTAAAATTATGACTTTTTACAAGATTTTTTGCAATTTCCAGTAGCATTTTAGCTAAAAATGTGCCTACCCCCTATGTGATGCACCCCGAATCCCTGTAAGCATTTGGTTTATTCTCAAAAGTCTACTTTTAAGGCTCGAGAATGAATAAAGAAAAGAAAGAATCATGTTGGTTAATTTTAAGGTAAAAGAATCATTTTGTATTTACAAAGAAAAAATTTTTAATTTTACATGTTATTTTATGGGTGAAAACCAGGACATTGATCCCTTTTATTATAGAAAAAAATCCCACTAAAACTTGTATAAAATGATTTTAGGTAGTTTTATCTAAACACTCAAAAAAACTATTTATTTGCAAATAGGTAAAGAAAGGCATGAAAGAATAATACAAGTAAAACATACATAAATTGAGATATTGATTGAATTAGGAATATTAACCCCCTCATGCATATTCATAAAAACATTTTATGTGATGTTCAGGATAAAAAGTGAACATTGGTTTATTTTGTAGGGAAAAAAACTCGATTAATCAAGGTAGAAAATATTTCATGTGAATTTTCCTTATTATCATGCCAAAACCCCTTTTTTACTAATTATTACAACCGATTTGCAACAAAAATAAGAAAAGAATAATATAAGCCATTTACAAAAAATGAAAAACTAATAATTAAACTGGTTGATGAGGAATTAAACTCGAGTCAATCCAGACTTTCGAGTTCCAACTCTCCTAGAAATACATCACATAATACATTAAAAAAAGGAAAGAGCATATGAGTTATTGAAGTCAAATAAATAATTTGAAACATTATAACTTAATGACATATAAATGGAACATAAAATATGCTAATGATGACGAGAGTAATATTTAAGACAAAGGCAAACAATAAATATAAAAGGGCTATAGAGAAATAATTAGAAAAAATAATGATAAATAAGCACATTGAAGGAAAAAAATTTAAAAAAATGCAAAAAGTAAGAAATAAAATTATAGAAAGGCAATAAATATAAAGGGAATGAGTCACGGACACTTTTAAAAAGAAGAGAGGAGTAAGTCACGGTGCAAAGGGTGAGTCATAGCCTTGACTAGGGCAAGTCATGCCCCCTCAAGTGAGACACTGGGTGATCCAGGAGTGAGTCACGATGAGTTAAGGTTGGGCCGTGACTCACTTAAGACTCAAAGTCGCGAGTCACACGTAGATTATCCAATAACTACTGGAACGATGCCATGCCTATTCTAAAATCACACAGAGGCTAATTTAAGCCCTATTCAAGCATGAAAATATTCTAACCTTCCTAAAATCAACTTTATGCATGAAATGACCACGAAAATAAATAAAAACCATTAATTCAAGAAAACACCATGTGAGAGTCATCATGCAAGAGAGAGGAACCAACATGGCAAAAACCATAAATCTCCACTTGAACACAAGCAAGAGATAAAAAAACATGCCTAAAACTGGTTAATACACATGTATAGTCCCTCATAACACTCATTTAGACCAAAAGAACAAAAATGAGCATATTTTATGAAATAAAAGCTAGAAATAGATCATAAAGATACATTGTACAAAACATACAAAATAACTATGTACAAGAACAAAACTTATAGATTTACACATGAGCAGTACTTTTGCCTTTTACATTACCTTTAATAGAGCTACTTTAAAATTCAGTGTCTCTGCACTTTTTTTTCTTTTTTCTCCTTCTTCTTCCTTCATTTTTCCTTTGAAACCCAATAAAACTAGAGTTTGTTATTTTTTTTTTGTCTTTTTTTGCCCTCTCTCTAAATTCTTCTCCCTTGAAAAGGATTAAGCCTTTTTTTCCTCACTTTAATGACCATCATTAGATTAAATGCTGAGGATTAGGCTAAATAAAGTAAGAAATAATTTTTTAAAAAAAAAGTTAATCTTGTGCTTTATAGGAAAAACTACTATTCTAGATAAAAATGTTGATTCATGGCCTTGACTGGTGTGTCAAGGGTATGACTGGAAGTTAGGCCTCTAACAAAAGCCTAAAAACTTAGTTGAAGGGAGAAATGAGGTGAGTCACGAGCTTGGGCCATGACTTGCTCATAACTCACACCCTTGACTCATGCCTAGTGACTCAAGTGATAGGCCAAAGGAAAAGGGAGTGAGTTGTTGGGAATTATCGGTTACATGCATCTCATACATAAGCGAAATTTAAAATTTTTAACTAATATATCTGATATTGCCATGAATTTACAATATACATATTAATGAGAATAAGAAAAATCACCTTTGATTTTTGTTGTATAGTTAATTTTCCTTTGCACCGGGTTGTTGCAAACTACAGTGTCCAAAATCGAACACCTCTAATGAGTAATCCACACTAGAGAAGGAATGAATGAACCAACAATTGGGAGAAACAAGGGCTGGCCGAAAATCCCTAGATGCTAGCTAGGGAAGGTGGCGGTTAGGGCTTTTAGAATGAGAGGAAAACTTTTCTCTTAATTGTTCTCACTTAACCCTAATTCCACATCTCTTGGATTTTTATAGTTAGGTTAAAAAATCCAACTTCATAATGGGATTGGGCTCTTTAAAATTGCTGGAGAATTATTAATTGGGCTTCTGGAATTATTTATAATTATTTGGGCTCAATTAAATCCAATTTAAGCCCTTTCACAAAAGACTAAGTACAAAACCTACAAACTAGGCCCTTTGTACATATACCAAGAATATATCCTTAGTCATTTTCAAGTACTTAAGGATATTCTTGACAGCTGCCTAGTGTTCCTCTCCAAAATTGGATTGGAATCTACTTGTGACACTCAAAGCAAATGCTACATCTGAACATGTACATAACATAGCATACATGATAGAACCAATTGCAGATGCATATGGTATTCTATTCATGCTCTCTCTATCCTCTAGTGTCTACGGACACATAGACTTAGAAAGGTGTTTCCCATGCTCCATGGGTATAAACCCTTTTTTAGAGAGATCCATATTGAACCTTTTCAATACTTTATCTATATATGTACTTTAAGAAATACCTAGCAACTTATTGGATCTATCTCTATAGATCCTTATTCCAAGTATATAGGATGCTTATCCAAGGTATTTCATGGAGAATTGCTTGGATAACCTTATTTTAATAGATTGGAGAAGAGAAATATCATTTTCCATGATCAATATGTCATCCATATATAGAACTAGGAAGACAATTGTTGGAATTTTATCAGTTACATGCATCTTATACATAAGCGGAATTTAAAATTTTTAACCAATATATTTGATCTTGCCATGAATTTACAATATGCATATTAATGGGAATAAGAAAAATCACCTTTGATTTTTGTTGTACAGTTGGTTTTCCTTCGCACCGAGTTGTCGCAAACCATAGTGTCCAAAATCGAACACCTCCAATAAGTAATCCACACTAGAGAATGATAGAATGAACAAATAATTGAGAGAGAACAAGGGGCTAGTCTAAAATCCCTTGAGCTAGCAAAGGGAAGTGGAGGCTAGTGTTTTTGGAGGAGAGAAAAACTATTTCTCTTAATTGTTCACTTAACCCTAATTTCCACATCACATGGATTTTTATAGTTAGGTTAAAAATTCAACTTCATAATGGGATTGGGCTCTTTAAAATTGATAGAGAATTATTAATTGGGCTTTTTGAATTATTTATAATTATTTGGGCTAAATTAAATCCAATTTAAGCCCTTTCACAAAAGACTATGTACAAAACCCACAAACTAAGCCCTTTGTACATATACTTGGATTTAATTATCCAAATGAATTTCAAATCCAACCAAATTAAATATGTAGGCTCCACAACACTTATTTAACATATTTAATTTAATTTGGTCCAAGAAATATGCCTCTAAGGCCTTCTGTTTGGAGTTGGCGTGTGGCCCTTCTTCTGGAGGGCTTTTGTACCAACTTCATTTCTCTAGCCCTTTATAATTCCTCCAATGGACCTATTAATTATTATATCAACCCTATAACACTTATAGTTCAATAATAATCAATTACAAAATATGTTATTTCAATTAGGTCCAATTTTACATAACATTTCTCAAAAGTTTTGCGAACAATTTTACTTGATCATAATTAATTAAACTCTTTAATTAATTATTATCTTATTAACTTCTCTATCCCCATAATAATATCAAATATTATTATCGTTGTCATTTTAATATTTTATCCTTTTTCTCTATATGTGTGTGACCTATTGGGTTCCCGTCCATGTTGGCAGTATAATATGTAATTGTGAGTTCTATTCAAAACTCACATGATTTAAACTCCTTTAAATCATTTTATCAATTCCTATTGATATTCTTGATACGTCATTATACAAGTCATGATTGGCTTCTAGCTAGGCATCATTACTACCCAAATGTCAGGAAAGTCAAGTGGTTTGACTATACCCTTTCATAGAAACAATTACCGTGCAATTACTCCTTTCACCACTCTTATCTCAATTAGATTCTAAGTATGGGTTTCTATCAACTCATATAAATCTAATTATGTATGTTCTATTAATTTAATCATTGTTCCCAAAATTTCCTCCATGGATCTCTATCCATCTTGGCATATTACTCTGGCCAGAGATTTTCTGAATAAGGCAATTATAGAATCATGCGAGATAACTTCCCTTATTAAATCTGGAATGGTGAATCCTTTGTCAATCACTCAACTATCTTCAAGTAGGTCATGATATACCCAATCTCCTAACTATGTTCACTCTCAGTTGGAAGTAATTAGTTATGGAGTCAAAATATACCACTTGCTACTTAAGATAACTTTGGTGATTCCAGTCTAAGGATACTTGTACAACCGTCATGAAGAGATTCCTCACTGACATAGATTTAATATCCATGTGAGGATTCTCTTTGCAGGTCTCCAATGAACTTGTTCTTCTAACAAGCATCCACATTTTAGCTTTGATTATCTTCTATAATCACAGTTATGAGAACCATTGCTTGAACCATTCAAGAAGCATAACATGTGCTATTCTGTTCGAATTAACAATGCCCTATCTTGTTAATTATATGACTAGGGATATTTAGATATTAACACATTTGCATGCAATAGACATCTCACATCATGAACTCTTTCATGATTGCCTTCGCACTGTGTTTATAATATCTAGGACTTCATTTATTAATTTAAGATTTACAAACTCATGTATTTAAACATAGCATTAATAAATGAATGATGCCTTTTATTGATAATATAAAGTCATACATATGAAAAAACATCCCTATTACATGGGCTCTATGGCATACTCTCTAACAATCTCCCACTTGCACTAGAGCCAATCACTCATATGTCTTAGACCCATGCTATTTATATGGTGATCCTGCTTAATCTGGAAAAGTGCTTTAGTGAGGGGATCTACCACATTATCATCTGTGGGAATCCTTTTTATTTTCACATCATTTCTAGCTACTATTTCACTTATAAGATGGTAGCATCTGAGAACATGCTTGGATCGCTATTGAGATCGTGGTTCCTTTGCTTGTGTAATAGCTCCATTGTTGTCACAATATAAAGGAATTGGATCAATAATGCTAGGCACCACTCCTAGTTCAGATATAAACTTTTTGATCCAGATTGCTTCTTTGGCTTCTTTCAAAGTAGCAATGTACTCAGCTTCTGTCGTGGAATCAACAGTTGTTTCTTGTTTGGAACTCTTCCAACTAACTGCTCCTCCTCCCATTATGAACACATAACCAGACTATGATTTACAATCATCTTTGTCAGATTGGAAGCTACCATTTGTATACCCATTTACTTCCAAACTATCCTCTCCATATACCAAGAATATATCCTTAGTCCTTCTCAAGTACTTAAGGATATTCTTGACAGCTACCCAGTGTTACTCTCCAAAATTGGATTGGAATCTGCTTGTAACACTCAAAGCAAATGCTACATCTGGATGTGTACATAACATAGCATACATGATAGAACTAATTGCATATGCATATGGTATTCTATTCATGCTCTCTCTATCCTCTAGTGTTTGCAGACACATAGACTTAGAAAGGTGTTTCCCATGCACCATGGGTATAAACCCTTTCTTAGAGAGATCCATATTGAACCTCTTCAATACTTTATCTATATATGTACTTTGAGAAAGACCTAGCAACCTATTGGATCTATCTCTATAGATCCTTATTCCCAGAATATGGGATGCTTCTCCAAGGTCTTTCATGGAGAATTGCTTTGGATAACCATATTTTAACAGATTGGAGAAGATACATGTCTTTTCCCAAGATCAATATGTCATCCACAAATAGAACTAGGAAACAAATTGCACTCCCACTGACCCTTTTATACACACAAGTTTCATCTTCATTCTGTGAGAAACCAAACTCTTTGATTGTCTCATTGAATCGTATGTTCCAACTCCTAGAGGCTTGCTTCAATCCATAAATGGATCTTTGAAGCTTGCATACCTTTTTTCCATTTCCTAATGTGAACCCTTCGGGTTGTGTCATATACACATCCTCAGTCAGATTTCCATTTAGGAAAGCTGTCTTCACATCCATTTACCAAATCTCATAATCATAATGAGCTGCAATGGCTAAAAGTATTCCTATAAACTTAAGCATCGCTGCAGGAGAAAAGGTTTCGTCATAGTCAATACCTTCTTTTTTATGATAGCCCTTTGCTACCAAGCGAGCTTTATAGGTAACTATATTACCTTCCATGTCGGTCTTCTTTTTGAAGACCCATTTGCACCCTATGGGTTTTATCCCTTTAAATGGCTGAGTCAAAGTCCATACTTTGTTCTCATACATGGAGTCCATTTCAGACTACATAGCCTTAAGCCATAAATTACGTTCTGAACTATTCAAAACTTCTTGATAGCTTGTAGGCTCATTGCCCTCTACTACAATTATGCCTCTATCCGAATCAATGTGAAATCCAATCTCACAGGGATAGAATGCATCCTAGTAGATCTTTTAGGATTTTGTGTATAATCATGTTCGACTGCAATCTCATCATTATGAAATTCAATTTTGGGTTCAATCGATTGATATGCTTCTATTTGTGGGTCTTGAACTTCACCAATTTAAATTTTACTCCCACTGTCCTCTTGTGGGAGAAATTCTCTTTTCAAGAAGACGGCATGCCTTGAAACAAATACCTTTTGTTCTAAGGGATGATAGAAATAATATCCAAATGTTTCTTTTGGATATCCCATAAATAAATATTTGTTAGACTTAACATCTAGTTTGTCTGACATTGTCCTCTTCACATAAGCATGACAACCCCATACTTTCATATGAGAAAGCATGGGTTTCTTGTTATTCCACATCTCATATGGAGTAACATCAACCAATTTACTAGGAACTCTGTTTAACACATAAACAGCAGTTTCTAGTGCATATCCCCAAAAGGACTTAGGCAAGTCTGCTCAAATCATCATTGATCGAACCATATCTAATAGTGTTCGATTTCTCCTTTCAGATACACCATTGTGTTGTGGTGTATATGGTGGAGTCCATTGAGATAAAATCCCATTATCTCTAAGATAATCCTGAAACTCTTGGCTTAAGTATTCTCCACCTCGATCTGATCTAAGTGTTTTAATACTCTTGCCAAGTTGTTTCTCTACTTCATTTCTGAATTCTTTGAACTTTTCAAATGCTTCTAATTTATATTTCATTAGATAGATATATCCAAACCTGGAATAATAATCTATGAAAGTAATGAAGTAGGAGTAACCTCCTCTGGCATGTGTAGTCATAGGACCACATACATCTAAATGTATTAAGTCCAAAACCATTTTAACTCATTCTCCTTACCAATAAAGGGAGTTTTTGTCATTTTTCCCAATAAACAAGATTCACATGTATCAAATAATTCATAATCAAATGATCCCAAATCACCTTACTTGTGTAATTTTGTCATGCATTTCTCATTTATATGGCCTAAACGACAATGCCATAAATATAAGGTATTTAGATTATCATGTTTCATTCTCTTGGTATCCACATTATACACTTCTTTAATTAAATCAAGAACAAATATACCATTCTCAATTATAGCTTTTGCATAAAACATATTGTTCTTAAAAATGTAACAACACTTGTCCTTTAAAGAAATGTCATAATCGTTCAATAAATAACTAAAAGAAATAATACTCTTGGATAAAGTTGGAACATAACAACAATTATTTAATTCCAGTACTAATCCACTAGGAAGAGGCAAATAGTAAGTCCCCACAATTGTTGTAGAGATGTTTTGTCTAGTAGCTGACTACAAACAGATCTCTGCCTTTCCAACTCTTCTAAAGCTTCTAAGCCCCTATAGATCATTACACAAGTGAGATCCACATTTGGTATCTAATACCCAAGATTGTTTTGAAGCAATAGAATAAGTATTAATTTCAATTATATGAATACCTGAAGTAGAAGCATTACCTTGCTTCTTCTCCTTGAGAGAATCTAGATAGGCCTTGCAGTTATGCTTCCAATGACCATCCTTTCCACAATGGAAGCAAGTTACTTTGAGATTCTCTTTCTTGGCAACCTTCTTCTTGGAGATCCCACCATTCTTTGGCTGTGCCTTGATTGTCTTCTTTTTCTTCTACTTCTTGCCTTTAGCAGAAGTGACAACCATGACACCTTTTGGATCCTTCTTAAAACATCCATCAGCTGTTTTGAGCATGTTGATTAACTCAGGAATGGTTATTTGGATCTTGTTCATGTTGATGGATCTTTTTCAAGACATAATGGATCTTTTTAGCTCTGAGAATAATTCTCACTTGCGTGATCCAGTCAGAATAGTTGCTGCCAACCAGCTTGTTATCCAAGATTGATCGTATATTAATGTTTGATGTGCTCATGATGATGACCTAGATGTGAAAAAGAATACTTATGAGAGTATGTTCATATATATGTATGCATTAATAAGGTCTTTAATTAATCCATTTACTCCCACTATTTTATTGCGAATTAATAGCCCTCACTATATAATTCGAGAAAACCCGATGGTTTTCCTAGTGGGCTAATATCCAATCCTTGATATGTAATTTGACCTTGATTGTAGTCAACAAGCCAAACTCCATACCCTTGAAAGGTAGGTATCTCTATACAAATTGTGTCTCTACACAACTATTGGATCATTAGGTTATCAACTCTTGATGCATGCATATCATATATGCATTCTCTAATAGATGACCCATTTAATTAGATTTGAACATATTTGATATAATGTGAGCTTGACTGTGGTTAACAACCCACACTATAAAGAACTCTGGTTCTCCTCAAATTAATGGAAGGCTTATATACCTTAGTATTTGTTTGAGGGTTTTAGTTAATTAAGTCTCATCATACATTATTGGCATACATTGGTATGCATCCTATATCTATCACATAAATATAAGCATACAAATATGGTATAGTTATGGAATTTACTACATTGATTTCCCCGAGCCAAGAGGGAAATCAAATGGTCACACCTAGGTAGTATGCATGATTCAAACAAGAAAAATAATTACATTATCTTCAAGCTTGTTGGATTTCCATCCGGCCCATCTTACTCCTTGATATTGGTCTCCATCTCTATTTCTAATTCTAATCTAAGTAATCTAATTACATATTACAATTTGAAAATAAATACAAACCAAAACCAAGTGGCCTGGACATGAAAGTCCTCATTGAGCCAAAACATGCAAAACGCTCAATCACATTAGGCTTTGTCCATAACTATCCATCATGCCAATGATACACCCTTATATGCATTTCTAATGCATAAAGTAATGGATTAATAACTTTTTTTCAACTCTTGAAACATACTTTTGAGTTATTTTAATAATATGATCAAATTAGGAAACGTTTTCCATTTTGGAAACTTTCATTTTAGGAAACCTTTTTGCATGCATGTGTTCTTGCCTTAATACTCAATCCAATTGATTATTAATTAATTATTAATTAATTATTTAATTAATTAATCATATTAAATAATTAAAAGAATCAATTTTGGGCTTAAGATAAAGGGTAGGCCGAAACCCACCAAATAAAACCCTAAATGTGTTCACACACAAACTAGTTTTGTGTCTATTGGACCATTTGGGCCTTTTGGAATGAGCCAAGCCCACTCCAGCCCTAAAAACCCTTTAATAAACTTAATTATTGTTTATAATATTTAATTTAAATCAGCTCCTTGGGCCCACCAAGTCATTCACTAATTTAAACCAAGTTCGTAAACATAATTAAGCCCATTAAGTGGTTTTACTGAATTAAAATTAATCAAATTAATTTAAGGCCCATTTTAATTAATAAAATTAATTAAAAACACTTTAATATATCAGATTTAGAAGATTAAAAATTTTTCTAAATAAGAACACACGAAGAACATATCAAGAACACACGAAGAACACCAATTTATCGAACTTTTCGACTAAACTAGTTTTCATGCAAAACTTGTTTGATTTTAATTTCATTTGATCCTATGGCTTAATATCATATATTAAACACATAAATTATCATATAGATGATCTTATAATGGATCTATAAAAAATTGATTTAGAACAGCCCCTAAAATTAAAAGCTCTTCACGCAAAACATAAAATCCTTTTCTCAAAAGAATTGTTTTTGTTTCCGTTATATATATTTGATCACACTTATATCCAAAAATCAATATTTCTCATTCATGAACAATCAAATCTGATATTTTAAAGTTCATGAAATAAATAACTCAAAAATAAAACTTAATCTGCAGAAAAATATAGAATTGTATATTCATGGCAAAACCTGGCTCTGATACCATGTTGGAATTTTATCGGTTACATGCATCTCATACATAAGCGGAATTTAAAATTTTTAACCAATATATCTGATCTTGCCATGAATTTAAAATATGCATATTAATTAGAATAAGAAAAATCACCTTTGATTTTTGTTGTACAGTTGATTTTCCTTCGCACAGGGTTGTCGCAAACCACAGTGTCCAAAATTGAACACCTCCAATCAGTAATCCACACTAAAGAATGATAGAATGAACCAAAAATTGGGAGAGAACAAGGGACTGGCCGAAAATTCCTTGAGCTAGCAAAGGGAAGTGGCAGCTAGGGTTTTTGGAGGAGAGAAAAACTATTTCTCTTAATTGTTCACTTAACCCTAATTTCCACATCACTTGGATTTTTATAGTTAGGTTAAAAATCCAACTTCATAATGGGATTGGGCTCTTTAAAATTTCTGGAGAATTATTAATTGGGCTTATGGAATTATTTACAATTATTTGGGCTCAATTAAATCCAATTTAAGCCCTTTCACAAAAGACTATGCACAAAACCAACAAACTAGGCCCTTTGTACATATACTTGGATTTAATTACCCAAATGAATTCCAAATCCAACCAAATTAAATATGTAGGCTCCACAACACTTATGTAACATATTTAATTTAATTTGATCTAATAAATAGGCCTCTAAGGCCTTCTGTTTGGAGTTGGTGTGTGGCCCTTCTTCTCGAGGGCTTCTGTGCCAACTTCATTTCTCTGGCCCTTTATAATTCCTCCAATGGACCTATTAATTATTATATCAACCCTTTAACAATTAGAGTTCAATAATAATCAATTATGAAATGTGTTATTTCAATTAGGTCTAATTTTATAGAATATTTCTCAAAAGTTTCGCGAACAATTTTACTTGATCATAATTAATTAAACTATTTAATTAATTATTATCTTATTCACTTCCCTGTCCCCATAATAATATCAAATATTATTATCCTTGTCATTTTACCATTTTATTCTTTTTCTCTATATGTATGTGACCTATTGGATTCCTGTCCATGTTGGCGGTATAATGTGTAATTGTGAGTTCTATTCAAAACTCACATGATTTAAAATCCTTTAAATCATTTTATCAATCCTTATTGATATTCTTGATACATCATTATACAAGTCATGATTGGCCTCTAGCTAGGCATCATGACTACCTAAATGTTAGGAAAGTCAAGTGGTTTGACTATACGCTTCCATAGAAACAATTACCGTGCAATTACTCCTTTCATCACTCTTATCTCAATTAGATTCTGAGTATGGATTTCTGTCAACTCATATAAATCTAATTATGTATGTTCTATTAATTTAACCATTATTTCCAAAATGCTCTCCATGGATCTCTATCCATCTTGGCATATTACTCTGGCCAGAGATTCTCTGAACAAGGCAATTATAGAATCATGCAAGATAACTTCCCTTATTAAATTTGGGAAGGTGAATCCTTTATCAATCACTCAACTATCTTCAAGTAGGTTATGATATACCCAATCTCCTAACTATGTTCACTCCCAATTAGAAGTAATCAGTTATGGAGTCAAAATATACCACTTGCCACTTAAGATAACTTTGGTGATCTCAAGTCTAAGGATACTTGCACAACCGTTATGAAGAGATTCCTCACTGATATAGATTTAATATCCATGTGAGGATTCTCTTTGCAGGTCTCCAATGAACTTGTTCTTCTAACAAGCATCCACATGTTAGCTTTGATTATCTTTCATAATCACAGTTATGAGAACCATTGCTTGAACCATTCAAAAAGCATAACATGTGTTAGTTTGTCTGAATTAACAATGCCCTATCTAGTTAATTCTATGACTAGGGATATTTAGATATTAACACATTTGCATGCAATAGACATCTCACATCATGAACACTTTCATGATTGCCTTCGCACTGTGTTTATAATATCTAGGACTTCATTTATTAATTTAAGATTTACAAACTCATGTATTTAAACATAGCATTAATAAATAAATGATGCCTTTTATTGAGAATATAAATTCATACATATGAAAAACATCCCTATTACATGGGCTTTAGGGCATACTCTCTAACAACAATTGCACTCCCACTAACCCTTTTATACACACAAGGTTCATCTTCATTCGCTGAGAAACCAAACTCTTTGATTGTCTCATTGAATCGTATGTTACAACTCCTAAAGGCTTGCTTCAATCCATAAATGGATCTTTGAAGCTTGCATACCTTTTCACCATTTCTTGATGTGAACACTTCCGATTGTGTCATATACACATCCTCAGTCAGATTTCCATTTAGGAAAGCTATCTTCACATCCATTTGCCAAATCTCATAATCATAATGAGCTGCAATGGCTAAAAGTATTCCTATAAACTTAAGGATCGCTACAGGAGAAAAGGTTTCATCATAGTCAATACCTTCTTTTTGACAATAGCCCTTTGCTACTAAGCGAGCTTTATAGGTAACTATATTACCTTCCATGTCGGTCTTCTTTTTGAAGACCCATTTGCACCCTATGGATTTTATCCCTTCAGGTGGTTCAGTCAAAGTCCATACTTTATTCTCATACATGGAGTCCATTTTAGACTGTATAGCCTTAAGCCATAAATCACGTTCTGAACTGTTCAAAACTTCTTGATAGCTTGTAGGCTCATTATCCTCTACTACAGTTATGCCTCTATCCGAATCAATGTGAAATTCATATCTCATAGGGATAGAATGCATCCTAGTAGATCTTCTAGGATTTTGTGTATAATCAGGTTCAACTGCAATCTCATTATTATGAAATTCAGTTTTGGGTTCAATTGGTTGATCTTCTTCTATTTGTGGGTCTTGAACTTCACCAAGTTCAATTTTACTCCCACTGTCCTCTCGTAGGAGAAATTCTTTTTCCAAGAAGACGGCATGCCTTGAAACAAACACCTTTTGTTCTAAGGGATGATAGAAATAATATCCAAACGTTTCTTTTGGATATCCCACAAATAAACATTTGTCAGACTTAACATCTAGTTTGTCTAACATTATCCTCTTCACATAAGCAGGAAAACCCCACACTTTCATATGAGAAAGCATGGGTTTCTTGTTATTCCACATCTCATATGGAGTAACATCAGCCGATTTACTAGGAACTCAATTTAACATATAAACAACAGTTTCTAATGCATATCCTCAAAAGGACTCAGGCAAGTCTGCTCAGCTCATCATTGATCGAACCATATATAATAGTGTTCGATTTCTCCTTTCAGATACACTATTTTGTTGTGGTGTATATGATGGAGTCCATTGAGATAAAATCCCATTATCTCTAAGATAATCCTGAAATTCTTGGCTTAAGTATTATCCACCTCGATCTGATCTAACTGTTTTAATACTCTTGCCATGTTGTTTCTCTACTTCATTTTTGAATTCTTTGAACTTTTCAAATTCTTTTGATTTATATTTCATTAGATAGATGTATCCAAACATGGAATAATCATCTATGAAAGTAATGAAGTAGGAGTAACCTCCTCTAGCATGTGTAGTCATTGGACTACATACATCTGAATGTATTAAGTCCAAAACCATTTTAGCTCTTTCTCCTTTACCAATAAAGGGAACTTTTGTCATTTTTCCCAATAAACAAGATTCCCATGTATCAAATGATTTATAATCAAATGATCCCAAATCACTTGACTTGTGTAATTTGGTCATGTGTTTCTCATTTATATGGCCTAAACGACAATGCCATAAATATGAGGTATTTAGATTATCATGTTTCATTCTTTTGGTATCCACATTATGCACTTCTTTGATTAAATCAAGAACAAATATACCATTCTCAATGATAGCTTTTGCATTCTTAAAAATGTAACAACACTTGTCCTTTAAAGAAATGTCATAATCGTTCAATAAACAACTGAAAGAAATAATACCCTTGGATGAAGCTGGAACATAATAACAATTATTTAATTCTAGTACTAATCCACTTGGAAGAGGCAAATGGTAAGTCCCCACAACCGTTGTAGAGATGTTTTTTCTAGTAGCTGACTGCAAACATATCTCTGCCTTTCTAACTCTTCTAAAGCTTCTAAGCCCCTGTAGATCATTACACAAATGAGATCCACATTCGGTATCTAATACCCAAGATTGTTTTAAAGCAATAGAATAAGTATTAATTTCAATCATATGAATACCTGAAGTTGAAGCATCAGCTTGCTTCTTCTCCTTGAGAGAATTTAGATAGGCCTTGCAGTTATGCTTCCAATAACCATCCTTTCCATAATGGAATCAAGTTCCTTTGGGATTCTCTTTCTTGGCAACCTTCTTCTTGGAGATCCCACCATTTTTTGGCTGCACCTTGGTTATCTTCTTCTTCTTCTACTTCTTGCCTTTAGCAAAAGTGACAACCATAACACTTTTTGGATCCTTCTTAACGGATCCATCAGTTGTCTTGAGCATGTTGATTAACTAGGGAATGGTTACTTAGATCTTGTTCATGTTGAAGTTAAGCACGAAAGGTGCATAACTTAGAGCCAATGAGTACAAGATTAAATCTATGTATAGATCATTATCCACAACATAGCCAAGTCTACTCAAATGCTCAATATACCTATACATCTTCAATGCATGAGTAGCAGCTGAAGTGCCTTCCATCATTTTGCAACTAAATAGAGCTCGAGCAATCTCATAATGCTCAGTTCTAGCCTAAGAAGAATAAAGCTCCTCTAGATGCAAAATGATTGTTCTAGCATCCATCATCTCATGTTGCTTCTGAAGCTCCGAGGATATAACATCCAGCATCAGACATGCTACCGCTTCACCATCTTCCATGTATTTTCGATAAGTGCCTTTGATCTCATCAATGGCATCATCTGATGGAAGTGGTGGTGGATCTTTATCCAAGACATAATGGATCTTTTCAGCTCTGAGAACAATTATCATTTGCCTAATCCAGTCAGAATAGTTGCTGCCAACCAGCTTGTTATCCAAGATTGATCGTACATTAACGTTTGATGTGCTCATGATGATGACCTAGATGTGAAAAAGAAAACTTATGAGAGTATGTTCATATATATGTATGCATTAATAAGGTCTTTAATTAATCCATTTACTCCCACTTTTTTATTATGAATTAATAGCCCTCACTATATAATTCAAGAAAACCCGATGGTTTCCTAATGGGCCAATATCCAATCCTTGATATGTAATTTGACCTTGATTATGGTCAACAAGCTAAACTCCATACCCTTGATAGGTAGGTATCCCTATATCAATTGTGTCTCTACATAACTATTGGATCATTAGGTTATCAACTCTTGATGTATGCATATCATATATGCATTCCCTAATCTTGCCTCTAGAACCATTAGCCTTGACTGTGGTTAACAAGCTAATGGGCTAGCTAAGATGACCCATTTAATTACATTTGAACATATTCGATATAATGTGAGCTTGACTGTGGTTAACAAGCTAATGGGCTAGCTAAGATGACCCATTTAATTACATTTGAACATATTCGATATAATGTGAGCTTGACTGTGGTCAAAAACCCACACTATAAAGAACTCTAGTTTTCCACAAATTAATGGAAAGCTTATATACCTTAGTATTTATTTGAGGATTTTAGTTAATTAAGTCTCATCATACATGGTTGGCATACATTGGTATGCATCCTATATCTATCACATAAATATAAGCATACAAATATGACATAGTTATAGACTTTACTACATTGATTTCCCTGAGCCAAGCGGAAAATCAAAAGGTCACACCTAGGTAGTATGCATGATTCAAACAAGTAAAATAATTACATTATCTTCAAGCTTGTTGGATCTCCATCCGGCCCATCTTGCTCCTTGATAGTGGTCTCCATCTCTATTTCTAATTCTAATCTAAGTAATCTAATTACATATTACAATTTGAAAAGAAATACAAACCAAAAACAAGTGGTCGGGACATGAAAGTCCTCATTGGGCCAAAACATGCATAATGCTCAATTACATTTAGCTTTGTCCATAACTATCCATCATGCCAATCATACGCCCTTATGTGAATTTCTGATACATAAAGTAATGGATTATTAACTTTGTTTCAACTCTTGAAACATTCTTTTGAGTTATTTTAATAATGCGATCAAATTAGGAAAATATTTCATTTTGGAAACTTTCATTTTAGGAAACCTTTTTTGCATGCATGTGTTCTTGCCTTAATAATCAATCCAATTAATTTTTAATTAATTATTAATTGATTATTAAATTAATTAATCATATTAAATAATTAAAAAAATATATTTTGGGATTAAGATAAAGGGTAGGCCGAAATCCACCAAATTAAACCCTAAATGTGTTCACACACAAACTAGTTTTATATCTTTTGGACCATTTGGGCCTTTTGGAATGAGCCAAGCCCACTCCAGCCCTTAAAATCCATTAATAAATTTAATTATTATTTATAATATTTAATTTAAATCAGCTCCTTGGGCCCACAAAGTCATTCACTAATTTAAACCAAGTCCGTAAACATAATTAAGCCTATTAAGTGGTTTTAATGAATTAAAATTAATCCAATTAATTTAAGGCCCATTTTAATTAATCCAATTAATTAAAAACACTTTAATATATCAGATATATCAGATTTAGAAGATTAAAAATCATTCTAAACAATAACACATCAAGAACACACCAAGAATACCAATTTATCGAACTTTTCGACTAAACTAGTTTTCATGCAAAACTTGTTCGATTTTAATTTCATTTGATCCTATGGCTTAATATCACATATTAAACACATAAATTATCATATAAATGATCTTATAATGGATCTATAAAAAATTAATTTAGAACAGCCTCTAAAATTAAAAGCTATTCATGCAAAAATCAAAAATTCTTTTCTCAAAAGAATCGTTTTTATTTTCGTTTTATATATTTGATCACACTTATATCTAGAAATCAATATTTCTCATTCATGAACAATCAAATATAATATTTTAAAGTTCATGAAATAAATAACTCAAAAAATAAAACTTATTCCGCAGAAAAATATAGAATTGTATATTCATGGTAAAACCAAGGCTCTGATACCATATTGGGAATTATCGGTTACATGCATCTCATACATAAGCGAAATTTAAAATTTTTAACCAATATATCTGATCTTGCCATGAATTTACGATATATATATTAATAAGAATAAGAAAAATCACCTTTGATTTTTGTTGTACAATTTGTCGATGTGTTAACCCTTGGTCATGTGATTACCATCAGCTTGTTGATGTGTTAACCCTTTCTTTGGTTAGGGTAGTTATCATCAGGTTGTCAACATGTTAACCCTTAGTTAGGTGATCACCATCAGCTTGTCGATGTGTTCACCTTTCTGTTGGTTGGGGTAGTTATCATCAGTTTGTCAACATGTTAACCCTTGTTTAGGTGATTACCATTGGCTTGTTGATGTGTTAACCCTTCCTAAATTTTGCAAATGCCAACTAATTGGCATGTTTGAACAAGGTTAGCATCCACAGAGCTTTGATTTATAAGAATTTCATTTTGATCTCATTATTCAGTATTTGTAATGTGTTTTGGAATTTGTGATAGGAGGCGTCCATGGTATGGCCTGTGTTGGAATTTTTCCTATTTAAGTGAAAGACAATGAATTAAACAGCAGCGGGTTTCTTAAAACTATTTCATTATGTATCTTTTTATATTTTCTTCCAATTTCATTATTATTTTTCTATTTTAAGTATGTTGTAATAATCATATGAGTAATGTTATGTTTTAGCATCTTGTCTGCATATCATTTTATATGTTATGTAAAAAAAATCTTAAAACAGAGACAAATATGTATAAATATCATAAAAGAAAATCATCCATACATTGCATAAACAGGAGAAAAAATACCAAATCTATGAATGTAAATACAAATGGAAATGAACAATGGTTTGCCATGAATTTATGATATACATATTAATGCGAATAAGAAAAATCACCTTTGTTTTTTGTTGTACAATTTGTCGATGTGTTAACCCTTGGTCAAGTGATTACCATCAGCTTGTTGATGTATTAACCCTTTCTTTGGTTGGGGTAGTTATCGTCAGGTTGTCGACATGTTAACCCTTAGTTAGGAGATCACCATCAGCTTGTCGATGTGTTCACCTTTCTGTTGGTTGGGGAAGACCCACTAGTGGCAAGGATGGCTAGGACTGGCCCACCTAGAACGGATTGGTAGTTGGTCGTGGCTAAGGTACTTCAAACTCAAAACCATCACCTAAGCTAAATGAGTCAAAATCTGGCCCACAACCCCTGCCAAATGGACCACGCTCGTGTGTACCTATCCTATAGTTATCTCTTATCAGTACAAGATTGCCTCTATTCTAGTTAAATGCACAATATGGTGCTCTCAACCCTTTCTCATACTCTGCCTAAACCCTAGGACCTTTATCTCAACTATCTGTGCTATTTGTCCAATTGTAGCCGCTGAAACTCCTATAATCTGAATGTTATGGTCACACAAATGGATGGGACCAATAATCATACATTGCAAACCATGTAAGTCCCATCCTACGATCTATCTGGCTAGCTCAAGTCTACTCAATCTTCCCTTTAATTCTATAGCAATGGTGTAAAGGAATCTAGCGGAGGCGACGTGGGTCCTTTGAAAGTGGATGCACCAAGGTCACCCTATGGACTAAACCTATATGCCTCATGCAGTTTTGGCATATGAAGTGTAGTAAACCCCCGTGGTGGTATGGGTTGTGGCCCTACCTATCCTACTGAATAACTTAGGCTAGACCTCATACTGAATGTCTGTCGCTGTAAAGTGTGCCTGACTGTAACACCCTAAAATTTCATATGTCATGCACAGTATATTTTAAAGCATGCATAGTAGTCGTAGGATAATTATCAGAGTGATTGCATTAGTATAATAAAGAGAAAACTATAGAAACTCAAAGGTTAAGCGTGCTCACACCTGAGCAATCAAGGGATGGGTGACTGATCTAGAAAGTGGAGTTAAGCATTTGATGAGAAAATATGAGTTAAATGGAGCCTATTGGTATAATTTGAGGAGAAATTGAGCCTAAATAGGTCCCTGAATCAAGTAGAGAAGGACCTTCCCGGTTACCGTAAAAGGGTTGACCAGAAGTTTGACCGAGCTTTGAAAAATTCTACAGAGCTCCAAAAATTATTTCAATCATATATATCTATTAGAAATAGCATAAATAAGCTATTTGAAGTGAAAAATAAATTTTCTAATAGTTTTGAAATTTTGGGTTTCGGACTGGCTAAATTTGTCTCCAGGGCTGGAAGTATACCAAAATTACATTGGAATGATCTAAAATTTTAAACACATGCTCCTGCATATGCTAGTGCATGCAAGGAAAAATTTCAAGGCATTCTGACTTCGGGATCAAAATTTCATTTTTCGAGATAAAAAACTGAGATCGAGTCAGAAGAGGAGTCAAATCCGAGATTCTAACCACATGGAGACATGGGATTTGTTATTATAAGGTTATAATCAAGTTTGTAAAATCTTAGTTCATTTGGATAAGAAGTGTTTGAATTGATGACAAGTGGCCTAACTTAAGGCAACTAGATTCAATAGTTAGCAAATGAATCTTGGTCCTTCCTTTGGTACACTCAAAGATACCCTATAATAACCTCTAAAAATACCCCCAAAATTTTTGCAAATCTCCCCTCTTATATAGCCAAATCCAAACCCCCCATTTTTGGCCATTTCCACCATTTTCTCCATTTCTTCTTCCCCCCATCAAATCTCAACCCCAAATTTTTACCACATACTCCAAAAATCATCCTATAAACCCTAGATGTTGGATTGCATCAAGGTAAAGCTAGGATTTGGAGAATTTATGGAGAGAGAGAATTGACCCAATTAGGTAACATCTTGTGTTTTTGTTAGATTTGGTTAGGAATATTATTATGGGCTTATAAAGAATGGTTAATAAAGTAGTTTAGTATCTTTTATTTATTTAAATTCATGGTTGAAACTCATGATTTTCCCTCTCCCAATTTCGGCCTAAAGAGGAACAACAAGACAAAGAAAAGAACAAGGGAGGAAAGGGCAAGGAGGAGGATTAGGTGTTTTTCAACTTACCCAGAGATTTGTGGATACAAATTACATTTAATTTCATTTATTTTAGTCAATTTAACCTAAATTCTACATTATGTAACTATGTGAAATTGAGGAGAATGGTGAATTAAATTCATAAAACTTGATAAATTGATGAGACAACCAGTATGAATGCAAATAAATGGAAGAAACAACATGGAAATGGTAGATACTATAGTGGCCAAATTATGTACCTAAGATTAAGTTAAGAGAATTTGATGATTAATGATGTCTTAAGCAAGATTTAGGCAATATAATGGGTAGAGAATGTAATGGAAGTGATGGAAAATAAAAATAATAAATGTACAAAATTTTACCTAAGTGAACATAATGATGGAAGTTAAGGAAACTTAGAAATTATAAGGCAATTTGTATACGTATGATTATATGAATGATATAAATGACATTTGAAACATATTTGGTACGTGAATGAAGAGAAAATGGCATGGTAGGTATGAGGTCCTAACTTGGCCGAATGGTGAAAGTGGAGAAAATATTATATTCTTATCACTTTTACATGTTAATGTATGTGTTTGCAGTAAATATATATTATTTAAGCATAATTGGATATTAATTAGACATGTAATAATTATGACATAATATGATTAGTAAGGAAAAACACATAAAAAGTGACATAAATTATAAAATATAATTGCCCTTAGTGTACAGTGGACAATCTGAGATCATAGGATATAATAGCTAGACATAGGGACACATATACCGCGGTGCTACTATGAAATTATCATGAGATTTGAATTATAACATGCACTGAGGAGTTGTCAACATATGATATGACATATGGTGGGTTAGCTGGATCACATTAAATTGTGGTCCCTCCACCAGCACTGGAGCAGCAATATCGCACCAAATGCGGTCCCTTCAGCCCATTTGTACTATTGGAGTTTTCATCCTGTTATCCGATTCGAGAATTTTCATTGATCAAGTTAGGGGTAAAATCATAATTTGGTGAAAAATTGAGGACTAAATAGAAAAATTACTCCCAAAAGATATTAAAGATGTAATAAAATAATGAAAAAGATGAAAATATGAGTAAACAGTCTAAAAAGGGCAAAAAATGTAATTAAGTGAGAAAGTAGGGGTAAAATGGTAATTTGGCCTTGAAAATATGATTAAAGAAGTTAAATTAATGAAATAGATGAAAAGGGCAAAATTGTAAATAAGAAAAGTTCAGAGACTAAAATGTAATTTGCCACCTTATAAGCTAATATAGGGACTAAAGTGAAAATTTACCTTCTAAAGTGAAATAAAAGCCAAAGGTAACAAAAAGGTGAAAAATTAAAGTTAAATAAAATAAAAGGTGACAAAAGAAAGATTTAGGTACTAAATGGTAATTCTCCAAAATGTAGGGAATTATAAAAATTTAAATGAAGAAATTAAATAAAAGAAAAGAATTAAATGGTAACTTAACATATTAAGTTTTAAATTTTAAATTTATTTAGGTAAAATGAACATTAAGGGCGAAATGTTAATTTTGCTTAAATTCATGTTGGATGAAATTTTGTGTAGTTGTATCCACCACTAGTCAACAAAGTTGCTTAGCGCATGGTTTATTTTGATTACGCGCAGGGACGGATCAAAGAAGGAGGTAGCGAAGGAGCACAAGTGGCATGTACATACGAAGACCCTTTGGATATGTGATGTGTATATAAATAAATGTAACATGATGTAATTGGATATTATAGTTTGGACTTAGTGTATGGAATATGGTATGTAATAAATTTTAAATTTCAATAGACGTGACGAAATATGTGATGTGATCATTGTGTTGGATTGATAAGTTATGACTAATAATAGAAGTGCCATGTATGAAATTGGAGTATTGGAGGTGGAGATTACTATGTGGGAGTGTAAAATTTATCAATTGCAAGTTTGGGTTGCATAAATTATAAGTCGTTATGCTGCCGACAATTTTACTAAATAAATGGTAACCTAGCGATGCCAAGTGAATGTAAGCATTGAAATGCTAAATTGAACTACCGACCCATCACTTAGATTTAACAATGCATCACTATAACATCACGATAATTATAATAAATCACCCAATTCATAGTAACATGACGGAATGTAGGGTGTCACACTAATGAAGAGGAGAGTGACCTCCAAGCACCTTGTACTCCAATTGCTCTTCATCAGACTCCACTGTGGGTTGTTGCCTGTGAATATGCAAATCCTCATCTGCCTCCTCTAAAGACAATAGCATGTACCCTAACGCGGTTTGTCTAAACATACACATATCCAGAGCAGTCTCAAAACTGACAACCACATTGCCTTCAGCCTACTGGCCCATCTCTGACATGGGAACCCCGAATACCAGCAACAATCGAGTTACTATACCACCCATCACTATTGTTGTGCCTAGTGACTGAGCTATCCTAGTGATGTTTTGTAAAAATATCATGGCCAATGTTCAAGCATTGTCCAGTAGTCATGGTCTACAAACTCCAGATGTCTACGACATTGAGGGACCCCAGACTACTAGATCGTCCCATGTATGAAAAGGACAAAACTCTCTATGAGTACCTCAAAACCTATGAAGATAGCATGGTTGATGGAATATCACATGGCATATACATGATGATCACGCAGCAAAAAAATTAAAATTTAGATCATACATGCCACACAATATACAACAAAGAATCGAAACATGCAATTTTAGGGTTTTTGAAAACTTGCAAGTTTGGATGCACTTCAAAACTTGATTTTGAAGATGACGAGCATATAAGATGGACTTATATACCTTAGATCTTGATCACCAAAGCCAAAGGAGCAGTCTTTACGCCACACCACTCTATGTTCACACACACACTCACAAAGATGACTTAAAACTGAGAGTGCTAGCTCTATGTTTGTGTATTTAGCAATGGGAATGGTTTGAAGCCACAAGATCTTATCTTGTTCTTCTTTTTGGTTGTTATTGCTGCCCAAGAACACAAGAGATGAAGAAAGAATTATTTCTCTTGAGAGTGGCAGCACTAGAGAGAGAAATTATCACCTAGGTTAGAAATAATTAATCAATTTATATCACTACATTAGGAAGTTTGTTGTAGCTGAAATTCCCATGATTTAAGGTCTTATTTTTAGCCTACATTACTTCCTAATTAAGTCATTTAAATTGATTCAAATCCTATTAGTTTTAAATTCAAATGAATTTAAAATGGCATAAGACATTTAATACTCAATTAATTTGAATTTCGGCTACACTCTCTCTTAATTAGGTGTTTTATTTTGATTCAAATGCTATTAGGATTTCATACTCAATTAATTTAATTAATTCAAGATAATTAATTAATTGAAATTAAACCTTGTGGGCCAAATTTCTCTCTCTTATGGACCAAGGTCCATTAAGCAATTTTAATACCCATTACATACATTAATTTGACTTTAAATAAAAGCCCAAATTATTGCCCAATACACTATTTAAATATTTTAAGCCCAATGCTTTGTGTGCAATCCTATAGGTCCATTTAATATTGGCAATGAATTAATAAATTAATTCAAAGGATATATATATTCTCTAGCAAGATATTATAGCATTCCAAATTAAATGAAAATGCAAATGACATTTAGTGACCTAATGCAACTTTGCATAGTCCCTTACCCATAAATATCAGAATTAATATAAGGCAAAGAACTAGTCATCCTTATATATACTAATTCCTTTCTTGATATTCCAGTGACATTGAACTCTCAGATAAATAATGATTTCTCATTATTTCATTTCGGTATGGCCATACACTTCTTAGTTCACTGATCAAGTGGCCGATGATATTTTCTCTCTTATCAAGAGGGGTAATCCCTTCACTTCTCTCATTCTTTTTAACATGAATTAGTGCATACGCAAGCATACCCATACTTGTCACCCTGTTACGAGTATATTAGGTATATGTCAAAGTACACAGTAATTCATAAAGAGTTTCATAAAGATTTCAGGTCTAAGAACTCCGATGCAAAACTTGCACATGAGAAACACTTATGACTTGTACCATGTAATATTCTCATTAACAAATCGAATCCAGATACCATGTTCTAAACATGTATCTATGATCTCTGATTGACACTCTAGTCCTTATGATCCGTAAGAAAGAACTCAACTTATCAGAGAGAGCATACTAGTCTTAATTCATTTGTTATTCCCATAACTATGACTGACTAGGGATATTTAGAATGAAGTCTCAATTGTTTTAAGGTCTTACAACCATATGCCTCACACATGATAACTTAAACTGAAACAACATTCTTGGATAGTTTTATCATTTGATATGCACAGGAATACAATAGATAAAACAAATGCCTCATTTATTAACTTAAGTGTTTTATAACTATGCATTAGGGCTAGGGCTTACACTAACAATGGCGGCTTTCGCCACTGAAGGATCATAAGTGATGCCTAGCTTGACAATAGCGGCCTATTGGTCTGGCCTAGCATTCCTCCTATCAATGATGATGTCCTCGCCCGTAGCAGCTGAAAAGCATCTGCAACTTGCCCCCGCAATAAACTAAAAGGGATGTCGAGGACCCAAAAAGTGATAACCCCTACCTCAATATTGGGATATTGGAATCTGTAGTAGTGAAATATGGCTAAAAACTTCCTGACTACCTCAGGATATATGGCAAAAATTGGTGTATAAAAGTTAAGCCAGCTAGCCCATCCAAGTAGCTCCTATGCTTCCGGCTAGATCCCCATGGTTTTGAGGAAGTACTTACTCATAAACCTACTAGGCCAAATATACATGTGACTCAAAGCCTGGTATCTCTCAACCTACCTCTCGATCATCCATAATGGTGCCTAAACATATGGCTATACCTACAGCTATTTACGATGAGGCATCTACACAAATACAAAAATTAATTAATTTGATAGCATAGCTACATCATGCAAACAATTTAATAGCAATTCTATAATTGAGGGATACCATGACTGAAATGTCAAAAATCAAATCTCGATATGAATAATAATGATAATCAACTAAAATTAATCAATTTAAATTTTAACAAAATTGTTAGACCAGATGATGCAAATTCTAAGAAAATCACTAGAATCGAATAATTAACATTCTAGCAAAATCACTAAAATTGGAGAATTAGAGTTTTATGAAAATTATTAAAATTGGAAAATTAAGATTTGGCAACATGTTGGCTAATTATTCACTAATCAATCTACATCGGGGAAACATGCATACATGCTCAATTTTAAATTTAGAAACTCAATTTATTCTTCAACCTGGTATCGATAAGCTATACACAGACTAGGTATGAACACGAATGCAAATAATATACTTGACAAAAATAGGGCAGCATAAGGGCTAAAAATTTGAGACCTCCTACACAAAAAAAAAGATACAAACAATGTCCACAATAATTTACTTAAATTCTACCTACAAATTGCTCTTTGCCTTTCCTTTTTTTTATCTTTTCCTTTTCTTTTCATCTACCCCCCTGTTACTTTTCTTCCTCTTTTTGTTTTTGTTTTTTGTTTTGGCTGCTGCTCTACTCTTTTCAATTACTGCTCTTCTTCTTCTTTTTTAAACACTTTAGTTAATTAAAAAGTTTCTTAAATCTAAGTTCAAAAGAAATTGCTTATGCTATCAAAGGAATAAAAAGCTACAATATAAAGACTAAAACAAAACCATTCAAAGAAAAATCAAGAAAAAGATAAAAAATCATAATTCATATAAATTTAACCTAAATTGGGTAAACAACCATTAAAAAGCAATTAATAGAACAAATAGCAAGCTCAATAATACAGAAAAAGGTAAAAAAGCATAAAAACTCACCTTAATCCTTTAATGATAGATTTAATTTAAATAGACAAAACCCAACAAAACTTTTTTTGGACGTGCATGCTTCAATCACGATCATAGTGGTGAAGACAGCATGTGAAAAGGAGTACAAATGAGGGAGAAATGGCTAAAAAACAACATTAAAGACTATGAATCATGTTCGAGGGGAGAGAAAGAAAAGAAAGGGAAGAAGGAAGAAGACAATCTATCTTCAAATATATTTTGACGAGTTATGGCTCAAGGGACTGACTCGTTCAGCTAGTCATGGGCTTGGGCTATAACTCACGAGCAAAACGGTGCAGTAAATGGTAAAAAAGGCAAGTCACGGTGATGTGTGTGATTTAGTGCATGTTATCATAGTGTTTTAGGTTTGATTTAATGATAGATTTAATTTAAATAGACAAAACCCAACAAAACTTTTTTTGGACGTGCATGCTTCAATCACGATCATAGTGGTGAAGACAGCATGTGAAAAGGAGTACAAATGAGGGAGAAATGGCTAAAAAACAACATTAAAGACTATGAATCATGTTCGAGGGGAGAGAAAGAAAAGAAAGGGAAGAAGGAAGAAGACAATCTATCTTCAAATATATTTTGACGAGTTATGGCTCAAGGGACTGACTCGTTCAGCCAGTCATGGGCTTGGGCTATAACTCACGAGCAAAACGGTGCAGTAAATGGTAAAAAAGGCAAGTCACGGTGATGTGTGTGATTTAGTGCATGTTATCATAGTGTTTTAGGTTTGATTTAATGATAGATTTAATTTAAATAGACAAAACCCAACAAAACTTTTTTTGGATGTGCATGCTTCAATCACGATCATAGTGGTGAAGACAGCATGTGAAAAGGAGTACAAATGAGGGAGAAATGGCTAAAAAACAACATTAAAGACTATGAATCATGTTCGAGGGGAGAGAAAGAAAAGAAAGGGAAGAAGGAAGAAGACAATCTATCTTCAAATATATTTTGACGAGTTATGGCTCAAGGGACTGACTCGTTCAGCCAGTCATGGGCTTGGGCTATAACTCACGAGCAAAACGGTGCAGTAAATGGTAAAAAAGGCAAGTCACGGTGATGTGTGTGATTTAGTGCATGTTATCATAGTGTTTTAGGTTTGATTTTGTTGAGTAAATGATAATGGTCATTTATATGATGTTTTTAGTATGTTTTTAGGTGTTTAATTAAGTTAATTTTGTGTTAATTAGGTTTAATTTGAGTTTAATTTGTTAATTTTATGTTTTTGAAGTTAATTGTAAATTTTGGTATTTTTCAGGGTTATTTTGCAAGAAAAATGACTTAATTGTAAAAAGGGCAAAGATTTTGGCCAAAACTATAAATATGGAAAATTTATGCGAGAAAGTGATCGTGAGGTCCAGAAGATCGATGCATGGCCAAGTAAAAATGAATGAAAAAGAAGACATGGCCACGTGAGAAGGAGAAAATAAGAAAAACCATGTAACACGTGACCACGTGTGAAACAAAGGAAGACCACACGTGACCACGTGTGAGGAAGAACAAAAACAACACATGGCCACGTGTGAAATTACACTAGAAATCACGTGGCCACGTGTTCAAACTCCCACTTCGCGAAGGATTTTCTCGAGCTTCCTGTTTTCGACAGAGTTTGCTTTCTATTTGATTTTAAGAGTTTAAGAAGGAATCCACGACATCTTTGGCCTATAAATAGCAAGCTAAAACATCAGAGAAGGAATCAATTAGTAGAATCAATAAGAGAAATCTTAGAATTAGGCTTAGTTATTTTATGTTGTTTTTATGTTTTCATTATTTTTCTTCAACTTTGTCTTTAGTTTTTTAAACATGTTTAGGAAGTGGTTTTTCTTCTTTTGCTAATGGATTCTTGAAATCTTATATTTTCATTGTTATGACTTTATTTTGAGCTTAATTTTCAATATCGGTTGATTATTTCTTGGTTTTAAGCATATTCTTTTCTTTGATTTTGTTGAAATTGATTGTTGGTTTATTGAATAAATAACTAAAAATTAGTTTTGACATAGTTAATGATTTCCATGTTCTTAGATTGACTCTTTAATGTTTATGCATGATTATTATCCGAAATATAAGATGATTATGTGTGAATTTTATTGGTTAATACTAAGAGAGGAAGAACTAAGAATGAATTGGAGTTGAATCACTTGAGAAAGGCTTCAATGAATATTTAGGAAATTAAAACTAGATTTTCATGCTAAGTATTAGATTTTTCTATGAGTTTAATACTAAGAATGATATACTTGAATAAAGATATCTTGCTTTATTACTAGTTTTTCCATAATCACTGGTGTTTATATTGAATTTAAGTCATTACAATGAAAGTTAAGGTGGATAGTTTCTTTAGCAAGAGAATTTCAGTTATTGTTTTGTTTTTAATTCATGTTTTAGCTTTTGTTTTTTTTAATTGTTTATTTTGTTTAATTTTTGCTTTTAAATCAAAAATATTTGGGAAATGATCTTGGATTAATTTAATTCATACATAGATATTATTCTTAGCAATCCATGTTCCCTTGGATACGATATTTGGGGTCTTAATTTATATTTCCCTATATTACTAGCCGATCTAGTACACTTGCTAGACACCGGTCAATAAATATTTAGTTTTAGTTATTTTGTTTGTGAAATGTGGTGTCTTTTATGTTCTTGTTTGAGTTTTGTGTGTGTAAGAGTAAAGAGATAGAAACAAAGGAGAAAAGAGGCAAAAATGAAGCAAAGAAGGAAGTCCTATCACGGGCAAGATTGGGGTCGCCAGAGCGACAAAGCAAGGCAAAAGATGTGGAGGTTAAAGCAAGGGAAAAGTCAATAATTGAAGAGACATGTCCTATCGCAAGTGGGACAACCTTTGCGGGTGCAACAACAAGAAGACTTTGGGCAGTTATTTTCAAAAGGCACTTGAAGATGCATGACTTTCCACCAAAGTTTGTACACTTCTATAAGGGCACTTTGAGGGACACAAGGATTTAAAGCTTATATAAATGCAAGAAGTAGTTAGATGAATATAAAATTTTAGAGATAACAATTATAGTTTGGTTTTTCTTGCTGTAAAAGTTAGTACATTTTAACTTGATCTTTTGAGAAGAAGACAAAAAAGAAGAAGAAGAAGATCTTTTAGAGATTGAAAAGGGTTAAGAGATTTCTTTTTACTATTTGTCATCTATTACTTCTTCTTTGTAATTGGTTGAATGATATTTTTGGGAACTTGAACATTGATGTTTATATCTTTTCTATTCTTAGTAATATACATAGTCTTTATTGCAGAATTCTCTATTAGTATCTTATGTATTAACATGATAAGTGAGAATATAGTCAAGAGATATATTCTTCCTTATAGCTAATAGAAATTCATTATCATAACATTTCTTGAAAGATCAAAATGATAAGATAATTTCTATAACTTGTTATTTAATCTTAAAATATGTGTTTATAATTAACTAATTCATTAATGAGAGTTAAGGGTTAAAATTATATATGCATGTTTTAGGTAATCTATTTCATGTTGAGAGAGTGAATTAGAGCTTCAATCAAATTTGGCTTGCATTATAAGATTAAAATTTAATTAAGAGAATAATAACAAGTTTCATTTCCTTTAACTCATATAATTAATTGTAATTGTCTTCTTTGACTATAAATAAATTAGGTCTAACTAATATTTTAGTTGTAGTATAGCATTAGTAGTTTAATTTTACAATCTAAGCATTGAACATTGTAAACAAGATTGAGATTAAGATGTAGTGTGTAATAACCAATCTAATCCTCATGGGAACAATATCTTAAGTACTAATTCATAAACCATGCGCTTGTGGAATTAGCACAACACACAGCCTTGAGCCATGACTCACATAAAAAAGGTGAAAAGTCAACTGACAGGCATAAGAAAACATGAAATGGCTACCTTTAATTAAATACTAAATGCATTGATTTTTTCTTCTTCTTCTTTTTAACACATAGTCAAGACTAATTATATTTATTCAAGTCATCAATCTTATTTATATACAAATTTAAATTATTTCCTTTATACTACATTATCAATGAATTTTGTTTAATATACCTGTATTATTATTATTATTATTATTATTATTATTATCATCATCATCATCATCATCATCATCATCATCATCATCATCATCATCATATGAAATATTACATTACTACTATTACTTACTCCCTGAATCACACGACATTCTTGATCCATTTTCAATTCCTTTGGAGTTCTCCTACAAAACTCAAAGAATGTGTGAAATATATCAAAGAAATACATGTTCCATGTAAAATGCATCATCCAAGTTGATAAGAGGCAAGTCACGGCCCAAAGGTGTGACTCAAATGAGTCAAGGGAGTTACTCAACCCTTGGCCTATAAATACCACCCAAATCTTCTCATTTGGCATGATAGGCTTCTTCAAGTGGCCTTCTCCCCCAAGAAAGTGCACTTATACCTCATTTCCTTTCTTTTATTATTATTGAATTTACTATTTATTAATGCATTTATTATTTATTTAATTTTTGTTCTTGTTTCTTTCCCTTTTTTCCTTTTTTCTCTTTCTTTTCTTTTTTTGCTCTCTTTATCTTACATATGTTACTTATTTATTATTTCTATTATTTCTTCATGACTCTCATGCTACTATGATACTATTTTTTATTTTTACTTTATATTTTATTACTTTTATACATTTTTTACTATTTTTTTTAAATTTACCAACTATGGTTAATTATCATTTTACACACCTTATCTGTTATAAAGGTATTTATTCATTATGTACATGTGTCTCCTTTTCCTTCTCTTTTCTCTCTCTTTTCTTTTTTCTTTTTATAGAGTTTGTCATCCCACCATAGCCACTTCTTTTCTTTCTAAGCTACATAAACTGCTTGATGCCTCCAGAACTTGGAAAAATCCTGTTCTAGTCCCATATTTTGATCTGAAATTCTTAAGAAGAGTCCAACTTGACATGAATCTTTTGTTGGTGGTCGTTCGATACTGGGACCCCAAATTCCATGTCTTTAGATTTACCCATCAAGAATTATATCCTTTGACTGAAGAGTTTGCCAAAATTATCGGTGTAAATTTTACCCTTGGAACCCACCCTTGTGTTCCAAGTTGTATACAGGATTGCCCAAGAGATGTAGCCCAAGCTCTAGGGATTCTTCCATGTGCAATCATCAAACTAGTGCCTCGAAACAAATTCATTCCTCTTAAACCCCTGCTTGATGCCCTAAATAGCTTTTTTAACCTACCCACTTTCCATGTTGGCAATATATTGCCGATCTGTCTTGCTTTGTATTTAACATTGAACTCAGGAAAACCAACCAGTGACTACAAACTACTAAGCATCATTGAAGGAATTCGCAATGGCCTGACCCCTTTTCCTATGATCCTGGTAGAGACTGTCCTTGGTCTAGACACTATTTGCACTAACCCTACTACTTCTTTCTCCGGCAACCCCTTATTACTTCAAGTAACAGTCATTGTTTTAAAAGGTAGTGCACCCTTTATGGGTTTTCACACCAGCTTTTCTTGGTGGGAAACCCGTCCTTTTCAGGATTTTCATTTGACCTTATGCCTTACTTTTGCCTGGAATGAAACCAACCCATTTCAACGGCTTTTACCTTATCATTTTTTATTTTTTTTAGTTTTTATTTTCCTATTTTTCTATTTTTCTCATTTTTTCCATTTTCAGATATGGCTACAAAAGAAGTTGAAATTTCTAAAAGAATCTCCTCCTAGGGTAATCAACACATACTCCTTGAGGCACTATCTTCCCAAAAGGCGATTGTACGACTTTAATTCTCCTCAAGAAGGCATCGTATGGTTAGCAATAGTGGCTGATAGCGACATTAACTTTATGTGCACATGGCTGATACCTCACTATGTGACCCAGGACTAGTATTTCAGATGTGTAATGCTATACGGCTTGCATAGAGCCACCTTTTGTGTTTTGTTTCTCATTATGCTCGACAGTTTAAGGAGCGACAAGACATTGTGAGGCACCCATTATCTTTTTAAGGAGGCACTCTATTTGTCACTTTTACTTCTAGTTGTCATCATCTTTGGATCCAACTGTATGCAAAAGCTAATATCTAATGATTGACAGACTATGATTTCACTATTTCTATAATGTACAAGAGATGGGTTACCAGCCCCACAATTGACAATAGGGCAAATTGGTTAAGGCAAAGCCCCAAAGAAAATAGCAAAGGATGATCATAGACTTTGTACATATAGTGTGAAAATTATAATACTTGTTATATCGAACAGGATAACTCTAGGTATGTAAAATAAACTACTCTTATTTATATTAATGTACAAGTTTACAATACATATGTGAACATTTCAGTATAGTTTCACTACATATGATCACTATTTAACATTAAGCTCAGAAATACAATACTCTACTCAATTTTGTAACTGAACCTTGAAAGCATCTTTCCCCTATTATCAATCAGCCCTCTCGGGTTTTCTTGATTTAATGTTTTCACTCTGCCCTTAATTTTTTCCCAAGATTCCTTTTTTCGATTTTTACCTTGGTGAGGCACCTAATTTTAGTAAGGTCTCAAGGCTATATTCTCTTCTTTCGCTCTTTTCTTTTTTTTTCTAGAGTCTAGCCATATAACCTCTTTAGTTTGTCAATATTGATTGGCTCTTTGAATTCATTCCCATCAATGTCACTTAGAATTGTAGCTCCCTTAGATAGCAGCTTCTTCAACATGAACAAGCCTTCCATATAGGCCTAAACATACCTATAATGTATGGGATGTCTAGCCTTATTTGCTTGAAAACCATATCTCTTTTTTTTCAAATGATGCTTTCTAACCTTCTTCCTGAAAGACCAAGCCAACCTTTTTTGATAAATTTGGTTGCGATAATAGGCTCATATTTTGTCTCTATCTAGTAGATTGAGCTACAGTAACCATTGCCTAGCCCAATCCATCTCTAGTAACTCAGTTTCTAAGACCACTTTTAATGACTAGTGTTTAATTTCCACTGGCAACACAGCTTCTGTTCCACAAACCAATAAGAACAGAGTGGCTCATGTTGACATTTTGGCAGTGATTTTGTACTCCCACAATGCATAAGGAAGCTTTTCAGCCCAATCTTTATACGTTCTAGCCATTTTAGCAAGGATTCTTTTGACATTTTTGTTGGCTACCTTGATTGCTCCATTTGCCTGTGGGCGATAAGGTGAGGACTTAAAGTGTTAAACTCTATACTTTCTAAGTAACCATTCAGTTTCTCTATGAAAGTGTAATCATTGTCCGATAATACGTGATTTGGAAGCCCATATCTACATATCAAGTTTATTTAAATGAACCTAACCATCTCTCTTGCACCCAAATTTCTAAATGACTCTACTTCTATCCATTTTGAGAAATAATCAATAGCCACCATAATAAATATATGCCTGTTTGATGTCGGTGGATGGATCATTCCCATGATATCAACAAATGGGCAAGGTGAGGTGAGATTACATAATTATGATAGAGGTACATGTCTCAAATTAGCATATTGTTGGTACAACTAACACTCCTTCATGTATCTGGATTAGTTTGTGTCCATGGTGAGCCACGAGAATCCTTGGCACATAATTTTCTTTTCCAAAGCTAAACACTTCATGTGAGCACCACAAACCCTAGGATGCACTTCTTCAATGACTCTTTTGGCTTCTTTTTCATCCAAGCATCTTAGTTATAAACCATCTGGCTATCTCTTATAAAGTACTCCTCCTATGTTGATAAACTGAGTGCACATCTTTTGAAGCATCGTCTGATCCTTTTTTATAGCCTCTTTTGGAAACACTGACTTTTAAGATAATTTCGAATATCAAAATGTCAAGGCCTTCCATCACTTGCCCTGATATCTATCACCTACTCAATTTCAAAACACTTTTAGGGTTATCCCACATTGATACCAGAGTTGTCAGAGCATCCGCTAGCTAATTTTCATCCAAGGGCACATACCAAAAGGTACAAACCTCAAACTAATCACTTAAGGTTTTCAAATACTTCATGTAAGGTAATAATTGCTCCTCTTTTATGGCCCATTCACCCCTTACTTGGTAGATCACCAAAGATGAATCACCATAGATTTTTATAATCCTTACCCCCGGGGCTAATAAGGCTTCTATCCTAAAGATACATGTTTTATACTCAGCTTCGTTATTTATGGCTTTATATCTGAACTATTTGGCTAAGGGTAACTTCTCTCCCTTTAGGGTTACTAGGATCACTCTTACTCTAACACCCTTGTTGTTTACAACTCCATTAAAGTACATTTGTCACTCCTGAACTATTATAGTCATAATGTTCTCATTAAGAAACTTATAGGTTATCTCTTCTCCTTTTAGTGGCTAATTTTCCAGGAATTTTGCTACAGCTCTTCCTTTCTTACAAAAGGATTAGCCATATACCCATTTTGTCTAACAATAAAGGCGCTTCATGTAGGTACCTAAGAGGGTTTCGTTTGGCCACCGCTTGCACCCTATATGAATGGAAATAGTACCTTAACTTCTTGAAAGCCTAGATGACGACCAAACAAATCTTTTCTACCTCTATATATTCGACTTCATATGGCAAAAATTTCTTACTGAGGTAGTATACAGTATATTTGATCCCAAAATCATCCTCTTGAGTCATTATTGCTCCTACCGAGCTATCTTCTATAGCCAGATACAAGATCAAAGGTTTACCAACTTGTGGTGGCCTTAACACCAATACATTATATAGGTGAAGCAAATGATAATGGCCTACTATATTGCTTGGTTTAAATTTCTTTTTGGCTAGAACGATTTTAATGAAATGTAGTTCGCTGCTCTGTATTATATAACTAAGATTGCATGACATATGTGAAGTATCGACGCCTAAAATAACTTTTATAGATGATGTATGATATATATATACTCCCTTATGCTTTGATTGAACATTAAAGGCATATCATACATAATAAATGTGATTAAATGCTTACGCTAAAAGCTGTACTATCAATTACTATGGAACCTAGATTATTGTAAGAATAATGTTCATGTTTAGGATTGCAATTCATTTGGTATAGCAAGGGTGAGATCGTTTAATATTATTGACATATATGTTTTCCTTAATTTAAAGGGTGTAGTGATTTCATGATATTTTATTCTTGGAGTTGGTTTCCCCACTAAGCTTTATAGCTTAGCACGGGTTTGTTATCTGTGTAGGTACTGGTTAAGCTCTAGTGGATCGATAGCTGATGGCTAGTCAGCCTTTGAAGAGAAAATCTGACTGAATGCAGTTGCTTGAGGATTTCATTATGTATTTTCTTTGGCATTATGTTAGGCCTTTTTAATTATAAGTTTGTTTCAAGTTATTGTGGCATTGTGCTGTTTATTATTATCTATGCCTTATCTTGCTAGGTTATGATGGTGATTGATGGTTATGTTTGGTTAGTGGATTAGGGTGTTACAATAGGCATCTCTTTAATAGCCTTCAATTTATCAGGGTCTACCTCTATTCCTCTTTAGCTTACAATATGTCCTAGAAGCTTTCCTGAGGTTACCCCAAACACACACTTCTTCAGGTTCAAATGAAGGTTATAGCTATCAATCCTCTGAAAGAATTTTTCCAATGCTTCAAAATAACCTTCCTAGGTAGTTTATTTAATCATCATGTTATCCACATATACCTCTACTTCCCTATAGATCAAATCATCTAGAATCCTTGTTGCTATCCTTTGGTAAGTGGTGCCTACATTCTTCAACTCGAACAGCATGACCCAATAAGTATATATGCCCCATTTAGTGATGAAAGTTGTCTTAATTCTATCCATAATCTTATTCAAGATCTGGTTATACCTGGCATATCCAACTATAAAACTATACATTGTGTACGTAGCTACATTGTCCACCAGAACATCTATGTGAGGTAACAAAAAATCGTCCTTAAGGCTGGCCTTATTTAGATCCTTGTAATCCATACAGACCTTAACTCTTCCTTCATTCTTTGTTATGGGAACCACATTTGCTAGCCACATGGGGTATTGGACTTTCACCAGAAACTTAGCCTCTATTTTCTTCTTCACTTATTAACCTTTTCTGCCCATTTTAGCCTAAGCCTTCTAAGTTTCTGCTTGATAGGCTTATATCAAAGATAAGTGGGAATGGTATGTTTAGCTACTTCCTGATCAATTCCTAGCATATCCTCATAAGTCCAGGCAAAGACTCGTTCATATTTTTTCAATATTCTCTCAAATTTGTTTCTCTCTTTAGAGGTGACATCAAATGCAATCAAGATTTCTCTTAGATTTTCAAGAGTGCCAAGATTAAATGGAGTAGTATTTGCTAAATTAATGTCAAATATGAATGCTTTATGATTATGATCATGTGAAATGAAATCATGAAAAACATCACACAAATAATCAAAGTTATTCATATTATTAATATAAGTGAAACCACATATATCATTGTTAAAAAGTTTAAGTACAAAAGTATATCTATAAAAGCATCCTCATTTATATCCAGAGAGTTTGATGCCTAAGATGAACCTTCCCCACTCTCTATATGTAGTTGAGCCTCTTTATCTTCCTCCACGATGGCTTCTACAACATCTTCATTTAACTTAGGCACTGGAACTTCAAACTTGATCTTCTCTTTCCCTTTAACTCTAGAGACCAACAATTCTGAAGTTATGATCTCCTTAGGAACATCATATTCCCATTCAAACAACTTGACCATGATCTCTTCATCCTAAAATCCTCTAACAGGCTTGATGGTTTCGCTGACCCAATCCAAAACATCATTGAATATGTAAAAATTGGGGACAACCTTCCCTTCAAATAGAATAGGTTCAATTTTACCACAATACTATGATCTGCCAAATGCAGGCACAAAGCTATCTAAAATATTAGTGAGCCCTTCCTACTTCTTAGGAGCATTCTTCTTGTCACTGGACTTGCTATAGCCCAATCCTTCTTAATTTTTTGTCCCATTGTAGTGATTGGTTCAGAAGGGCCCTCTGAACCCTTACCAAACCCAGCTCCTGGTAGAAAACTCATTTTCTCCATCATATTCAGCACCCGAGGAGTTGACTCTCGCTCACCCTCATCATCAATGATGATAGCAGTCACATGAAACCCATTAAATGGTAAAAAAGCTATACCCAGAGCAGAAACTTCATTTTCTCTAACAGCCTTTATAGTAACCACTTTCCCCTCATATGGAATCTTAATCATTTGGTGAAGAATGGATGGAACTCCTCCCAACTTATGGAACCAAGGTCTCTCCAACAACATAGAAAAGTCGGCTGGTATCGGTAACACTACAAACTCTACCTGTATGTCAATTGTCCCTCTCCTTACCATAGCTTTAAAAGTATATGTTGCTTATCTTCGAGAGTTATTGTAAGTTATGACCACCAAATTAGGCATACTTAGTATAGATTTATCAAACCTAAAGGTCAAAAGTACTACAAACGGACGTACATTGATGAAAGACCAATTGTCCACTATTACATATGCTATGTGTTTAACATTGACTTCGCCTTTATGTACAAAGGACGGTTATGCTCTCTACCTTCAATGGGCAGGTCCCTATTAGTGTACACATTATTCTCTCCTGCATTTCCTCTAACTAGATCTAGCAACACTGAATGGAAAATGGTGGTAGCTATAGTAGATTCACACAAGGCCTCTACCACTTTCTATCTATGGGAGGGCAACTACCTAAGCAAATCCCAAAGGGAAATGTGAGTAGGAGTTTTCCTTAACTGCTTAAGAATTTGATCCTTCTCTTGTTCCTTTTTTACAAGTGGTAGTAGAGGATCCGAGTGTCTTTCTACTTTTGACACTACTCTAGCACTTCTAGTAATCAACTTTACTTTTTATTTCTTATCTTCATTCTCAGAGTCCAATAGATCTATAAGTTCTTTTTTAATGTCCTTCTTACTCTTACTAGGTGACTCCTAATAATCAATTTCACAAACTACTGGCTTTCCTTTTCCTCTTTGGATGATGTTTCAAGACTTATTAAAATATTTACACTCAGTACCACTTTATCTGCCTCTGACTGTTCAGAATGAGTAATGGCAAAATATTCATTTCCATACAAGTCATGTAACACATACCATTCAGGTAGGCTTGAGCTAATTATGGACACTGGTAATGACACTGCATTATAATTTCCCTTTTTCTTTTCTCTTTTTTTTGGGTCAGTGATCTATTTACTATCAATAAGATCCTGAATCCTATCTCTTAGAGTCTAACAATGATCTGTGAGGTGCCATGTATGTTGGTAATAGGCATAATATTGATTAGCCCAATTATTAGGTTAACATTGACTTCGAGCAGGCTTAGCCGACAATGGCTATAATTTTCCTTCTTTTATCAATCAGTCAAGTACCCATGACAAGGATCTGCCCAGTTTTGAATAATGCCTCTGACTTATTTCAATGGTAGATACTTTAGCTATTTTCCCAGTAGTTCCTGTAGCTTTACCATCCATGCCTCTATATCCTGTTTGACTAGAATTGAAACTCGTACTGGCAGCAAAGCTTCCTTTCTTTGCCAAGTACTCACCTTCAGCCTCAATAGTGATATCTTTTAAGAACTCTTAATCCTTCAGCCCTTTCATCTTTAGACCATCTCTTAGATATAGGCTAGCATTTTTGATAAAAAGCCTAATTTGATCAGTTGTGTTAAGCTTTTTTCTCATTTCCATTGCCTATTCCTCCACCTCATCAAATACTCGTGGAAGGATTCATCCTACTTCTACTATAGCAATTTAAGATCTTTTAGGTTGACATCCATTCTAGTGCTACAATCATACTGTCTTAGAAATTCTTCTGTCAATTTGTCCCAATCCTCTTTTGTGTACCTATCTAGCCTATGATACCAGTTAATGGCAGGGCTCATAAGACTAAAGCTGAAGTACTCAACCTTTTGTCTTCTTATAACAGTAGTACCCTTTATAACCAAAGTACATTGATTTATATAAGCAGATTGATCAGAAGTGCCATCAAACTTGGGCAAGTCAGGCATCTTAAATTGCTGAGGAAGCATATTCTCACTTTTCATATCCTTATCTTCCAAACTAATCACTTTACCAGCTAATAATGCGCAAGCCATTACCTTTTTTCCCTCCATTTTCTTTAGGACCAAATCCTCTGCTTTAGATGGCATGTTTTTTTGGGCTTGTGTCATTTTTTGCTTCCTTTTTTCCTCAGGAATAGAATTTTGGAGCAAAACCCTTGTCTTTTCACTGTTTAATGGGCAAACTCTCATCCCAATACCTTTAACTAAGCCATTAAATAAGGTCCCATAGTAGCAACTACAACTAAAGTACCCCCAATAACAACAAGTTCTCCATGTGGAGTGACATGTGTTAAAGGTTGTTATCTAGTAGGCTATACTAAAGAGGTTATCATTTCAGTCATCACAACCCCTATCCTTCTTTCAAATTTCTCAAACCTTTTGTCTAACTCTTAATTGTCAAAGGCTCTTGTTTGTGTTGAATCTACCATTCTTGTACTTTCTAAAGATAACTCAAAGATATTTGCCAAACCCAAATCATTCTCTGATGCTGATTATAATGACTTTGATGGAAACTTCCTAATAAAATTCCTGTCTGGACTTCTAAAACACTTAGATAACTCTACGGTGGCTTCAGTAATCTAAAATAATCCTCTAGAAAGGCTCAAGTCTTCCAACTCAACCAAAAGATCTATCTCCTTTGAATACATTTTGAACAATGCTTTTATCACTTCACCCAAGGTAAATTCCCAAAAGAACTCAGGCCTGAAACATGACACATAAGAACTCATCTACCCCACTAGACTCTGATACCAAAACTCATGTCACAAGGCCTCTACTGGGGTGGATGGTTAAACCCCTAAACCACTTAGATGATTTTGTGATGGATGAAAAGAAAAAGATTGTTAAAATAATGTATGATTATGAATGTAATGCATGATCATGTTGTGCATCATTTACAAAACACATGCACAAATAAGAAGACCACCTTTCAACCTTACTACTTCTTACACAGGCGGTCATGAGGTCTTTTTCCTAGGTGGGATTAGCTCATAGGTTAACAAGGAACCCAATAAACACAAATGATGCTCATAGAAAGTCGGCAGCATAACCTTTCTATATTTGAAGCATAAGCAAATGCATTTGTGGTCACCATTATATTCAAACAATTCAAACAAATTGAGATAAGTACACCTGGGCATGACAGCCTTTGATTAGCACTTACCTCAACTTACTTGAATTCGATTAAATATATAGGGACCCAAATGATAAGCATAGTATTATGATTTATGATACCTAGGGGAAGTATTTATTGTCACTACATGAGCCATTAGCCTGGTGGCATAACTTTAGTGCTACCTAAGCAAGGTCCCTACCAATAGGTCTAGCTCATCACAAGCATAATGACCAATTGGTTTACTATTTAATATACCAAAAAGGTAAGAGGCTTAGGCTGGTGATTATCCCCTAACGCTTTCCCATATTGAGTCAATGTAATGTTGCACTTCAAGAATGCACCATTGGTGAAATAGAGACACCTAACCTAATTCTGAGGCCATAGCATGTTCTAATACAACTTATTTTTGAAGAAGATTAAAATGATTAATTATAAACACTTATTTATATTAAATTAACCAAGTCATTTTTAGAGTAAAATCTCACGGTCCCCAGTGGATTCGACACTGTGATGTGCGCTGAACCCCCATTGGCATCTGGTTTACTCTTGAAAGCTCACTTTTAAGGCTAAAGACCGAATAGAGGTTTATTTAACTCGTGAAAGCTGGTCATTTTGTAATAGATAGGATTTTATTCCATCTATTATTGACAACTAACCTACAAGGGCATCTGCTTGGCACCACAAGGTAGGTATCATGAAGTTACCACCTAATAAAACATTGGAAAAGTAAGTTATAATCTCATGAAACCAAAACCAAAGATAGTTCGAACTCCACTTATATTTGTAACTTGGTTAATGTTTATATCAATGAATGTTTATGATGAATTATTCCCACCTCTTCTCAATCATTTTCATGCCACAGAATTAAAAGGAGCATTCAAGCATTTTAAAAAGCTATAAAATAATGGAAATAATGAAACAAGAAGATAATTACACTTATGGTAAAATAATCATACTTGAAACCGAGGAATTTATTAAGTCTTTTTGAATGAGGATGCTGGTCCTCACATGCATATTTACAAAAGGGTAAGATTTTTAGGCATAGTTTGGATAAAAAATAGGATAATTGATGCCTCGCGACTTTGACAAGAAAGAATCGTGTTAGTTAATTTTAAGATAAAAGATTCATTTTGTATTTACAAAGAAAAAATCCTCAATTTTACATCTTATTTTGTGGGTGAAAATCAGGACATTGGTCCCTTTGTATAAAATCATTTTAATAAGTTTTAGTTAAATGCTCAAAAAACTATTTATTTGCAAATAGATAAAGAAGGGCATGAAAGAATAATACAAGTAAACATACATAAATTAGGATATTGATTGATTTGGGAACATTGGTCCCTCCATGCATATTTATAAAAACCTTTTTGTGTGATGTTCGGGATAAAAGGCGAACATTGGTCCATTTTGTAGGAAAAAAAACTAGGTTAACCAAGGTAGAAATATTTAATGTGAATCTTCCTTATTATCGTGTGAAAAACCTTTTTTTACTAATTATTACAATCAATTTATAACAAAAATAAGAAAATAATACTACAAGCCATTTATAAAAAAAATGAAAAACTAATAATTAAACCGACAGACGAGGAATTGAACTTAGGTCAATCCAAACTATCGACTTCTAACTCTTCTAAAAAGACACCATATAGTACATTAAAAAAAGGAAAGAGCATATGAGTTATTGAAGTGAAATAAATAATTTGAAACATTATGACTTAATGACATATAAATGGAATATAAAATACGCTAATCATGATGATAGTAATATTTAAGACAAAGGGAAAAAAATAAATATAAAAGGGTTGTAGAGAAATAATTAGAACAAACAATGATAAATAAGCACATTGATGGAAAAAAAAAACAAAGGCAATAAGTAAGAAATAAAATTATAGAAAGGCAATAAATATAAAAGGAATGAGTCATGGAAACTTCTAAAGAAAAGAGAGGAGCAAGTCATGGCCCAAAGGGCAAGTCACGAACTTGACTAGGGCTAGTCATGCCCCCTCAAGCGAGTCATTAGGCAATCTAGGACCGAGTCTAGGCCATAAGTCACGCTTAGATCATCCAGTAGCTATTGGAACAATGTCGTGGCTATTTTAAAATCACATAAATGCTAATTTAAGCCCTATTCAAGCATGGAAATTATTCTAACCTTCCTGAAATCAACTTTTATACATGAAATGACCACCAAGATAGCTAAAAACCATTAATTCAAGAAAACACCATGTGAGAGTCATCGTGCAAGAGATAGAAACCAACATGGCAAAAGCCACAAATCTTCACTTAAACACAAGCAAGAGATAATAAACATGACTAAAACTTGTTAATAAACATATAATCCCTCAAAAAACTCATTCAAACAAAGAGGAAAAAAAAGAGCATATTTCATGAAATAGAAGTTAGAAATAGAGCATAAAGATACATTGCACAAAACATATAAAATAAATATGTACAAGAACAAAACTTATAAATCTACACATGAGCAGTACTTTTGCCTTTTCATTACCTTCAGTATAGTTATTCTAAAAGCCAATGTCTCTGCACTTTTAGCCTTTTTTCTCCTTCTTCTTCCTTTATTTTTCCTTTGAAACCCAGTAAAATTAGAGGTTGTTATTTTTTATCTTTTTCTGCTCTCTCTCCAAATTCTGCTCTCTTGAAAAGGATTAAGCCTATTTTTCCCTCACTTTAATGAGCATCATTAGCATTAAATGTAAAGGATTAGGCCAAATAAAGTAAGAAAGATTTTTGTTAAAAAAACTAATCCTGTGTTTCGTAGGAAAAATTGCAATTCTAGATAAAAATACCAAGTCATGGCCTTGGCTAGTGAGTCAAAGGCATGACTAGAAGTTAGGCCTCTAATAAAAGCCCAAAAACTTAGTTAAAGGGAGAAATAAGGTTATGTTGGAGTTTTATGGTTACATGCATCATATACATGAGCGGAATTTTAAAATTTTTAACCATATGATCTGATCTTGCCATGAATACACAATATAACTATATGAGAATAAGAAAAATCACCTTTGATTTTTGTTGAACAGTTGATTTTACTTCGCACCGGGTTGTCGCAAACCACAGTGTCCAAAATCGAACACCTCCAATGAGTAATCCACACTAGAGAGGGGTAAATTGAACCAACAAATTGGTGTTCAACTAGGGCTGGCCGAAATTCCCAAGAGCTAGCTTGGGAAGTGGCGCAAAAGTGGAGAGAGAATTAAGAGAAAAAGACTTTCCTTTTGTTTTAATCACTTAACCCTAATTCTCATTAGTTGGCCTTTTATAGTTAGGTTAAAATTCCAACTCCTTAATGAGATTGGGCTCTTTAAAATTGCTGGAGAATTATTAATTGGGCCTCTGGAATTAATTATAATCATTTGGGCTTAATTAAATCCAAATTAAATCTTTTCATAAAAGACCATGCACAAAATCCACAAACTAGGCCTTTTGTGCATCTAATTGGATTTAAATACCCAAATGGATTCCAAATCCAACCAAATTAAATATGTGAGTTCCATAACACTTATGTAACATATATAAATTAATTTGGTCCAAGAAAAAGCCCTCCAAGCCCTTCTATTTGGAGTTGGCGTGTAGCCCTCTTCTGGAGGGCTTCCTCCAGCTTCTTCATTCTTTTGGCCCTTTATAATTTCTCCAATGGTCCTATTAATTATTATATCAGTCCTATAACACTTATAGTTGTCTTATAACACTTATAAGACAATAATAATTAATCATGAAATACATTATTTCATTTAGGTCCAATTTACAGAACATTTCTCAAAAGTTCCGCGGACAATTTTATTTGATCATAATTAATTAAACTCTTTAATTAATTATTATCATATTCTCCTCTCTACCTTTATAATAATATCAAATATTATTATCCTTGTCATTTTACCATTTTACCCTTTTCTCTATATGTGTGTGACCTATTGGGTTCCTGTCCATGTTGGCAGTATAATATGTAATTGTGAGTTCTATTCAAAACTCACATGATTTAAACTCCTTTAAATCATTTTATCAATCTCTATTGATATTTTGATACATCATTATACAAGTCATGATTGGCCTCTAGCTAGGCATCATGACTACCCAAATGTCAGGAAAGTCATGTGGTTTGACTGTACCCTTCCATAGAAACAGTTACCGTGCAATTACTCCTTTCACCACTCTTATCTCAATTAGATTCTGAGTATGGATTTCTGTCAACTCATATAAATCTAATTATGTATGTTCTATTAATTTAACCATTGTTCCTAAAATGCCCTTCATGGATCTTCATCCATCTCGGCATATTACTCTGGCCAGAGATTCACTGAACAAGGTAATTATAGAATCATGCGAGATAACTTCCCTTGTTAAATCTGGGATGGTGAATCCTTTATCAATCACTCAACTATCTTCAAGTAGGTCATGATATACCCAATCTCCTAACTATGTTCACTCCCAGTTGGAAGTAATCAGTTATGGAGTCAAAGTATACCACTTGCTACTTAAGATAACTTTGGTGATCTCAAGTCTAAGGATACTTGCACAACCGCTATGAAGAGATTCCTCACTGACATAGATTTAATATCCATATGAGGATTCTCTTTGCAGGTCTCCAATGAACTTGTTCCTCTAACAAGCATCCACATGTTAGCATTGATTATCATCCATAATCACAATTATGAGAACCATTGCTTGAACCATTCAAGAAGCATAACATGTGCTAGTCTGTCCGAATTAACAATGTCCTATCTTGTTAATTCTATGACTAGGGATATTTAGATATTAACACATTTGCATGCGATAGACATATCACATCATGAACACTTTCATGATTGCCTTTGCACTGTGTTTATAATATCTAGGACTTCATTTATTAATTTAAGATTTACAAACTCATGTATTCAAACACAGCATTAATAAATGAATGATGCCTTTTATTAAGAATATAAATTTCATACATATGAAAAACATCCCTATTACATGGGCTCTAGGGCATACTCTCTAACAGGTTAGTCATAGGCTTGGGCTGTGACTTGCTCACAACTCACACCCTTAATTCATACCCAATGACTCAAGAGAAAAGCCAAAGGGAAGGGAGTGAGTCGCCCTTAAAGGTCGTGACTTAGGAACGTGTCACGGTCTTAACTCTTGAGTTAAGGTTGTGACTCACTTCTAAGTCTATCTTAAGCCTTTAAATGTGCTCCTATCACCAATTGGAGAGAGAAAAAAAGTAGAGGTAGACCCCAAAACATTATTTCTTAACTTGCAAAAACCACAAGGGCTTATAGAAAAAATATTTTTTAAAAATAAACACCGGAGAAGGCCATAGTGCTTTTTCTTCCTAGGTACTTCAAAACAGCATTATCTTTATTAGGTAACTCCAACAAAGGCTGACTCAGGAACCAATGTTTACACCCTACACAAAAAAAGCATTTAAAACAACAATACAGGGCTCAATGGCCACCAAGCAGTTTGTCTACAAAACATGCACCTAAGTTCATGGTTTTATCAATTAAAACAGAGTCTATTAAAATAAATAATTTATTTAACTCTAAAAGAACTAAGAGCCACATATTGCAACAAATAATCATAATATTAGACTAAGATATATAGGCAATGCAATGATAAAATAAGAAAATCATTATAGATTAACCAAGGGAGGATATATTTATTATATATTTTTGTGCATTTATAGTTTACAAAATCTATAAAGATAGAATCCTCAACAGGCAGTTCAAGGAGGGTCAGTTTAAGAAGAGTAACTAATTAATCTATACAATCAATTAAGATAGATAAATAAGGAAAGAATAATAAAAAAAAGAAGAGAGAAACCGAGAACTTACCTTTTTACTGCAAAAAAACATGTGTGTAAAAAATGCAAGAAACTTGAAATAAACACTCCCTCGATGTGCACAAAAATCCTTGGAGAATTTTGGTGCAAATGGTTCTCGAAAGAGGGAAAAATGAAGGAGAAAAGAATAAAAAAATGGGAAAAAAACTTTAAAAGTCGACGTTAAAGGCGGTTTGTAAAGGAAGAAGAAAAGCTTTGTTTTTCAAATTTTAAGCGATAGATGGGCAGAGCGTCTATTGCGACCGAGTGATAAGCGCCCCTTACATCCCTTCTGTCACCCTTTATATTTTTTATTTTTTATTTTCTTTTAATTTTCTTTGACTTTTTATCATTTTAATTTTTATACTTTAAATTACCCATTATACTCAAATTATTTATTCACAAATTATTATTTATTATACAAACATTATTTATTATTATTAGTTATGACAAAAATACTCCTTGAATTTTAAATTTCTTGAAAAAACCTCATAGTGTCAATGCATTTCCTATAATTCTTGCAAAATGAAAACAAAAGGGATGCAAAAAGTGTACGCACAATGCATGAGGCATGCAAAAAGACTCATTAAGGCAATCTAGGGGTAACAAATGGCTAGGTCATGAGTCGCTCCTTGAGGAATGGCCATCTATCAGGCATTCCTTATATATAGCTTGTTTCTTCTTAGTCTTTATGCCTTTGACCTTTCCTCTTCCATTCAAGCTCTCCTCCAGGTACTTTTCTTTCTTCCATTCTTTTTTCTTTTTTTCTAATTTGCAGTCATTTTTTATTATATTTATTTATTATTTTTGGCATCTAGACCACTTGCCACGTCAACCCCAGCTATGACAAAATTGCACAAATTGTTGGATGACCCAAAAACTTGGGAGAATCCCATTCTAACCTCTTACTCTGGCTTGAGATTTTTAAGGAAAGCGAAGATAGATAGGACTCTAATTTCATCTACCATTCCTTACTGGGATTCGAGATTCCACGTCTTTAGATTTACTCAATAAGAGTTATACCCCTAGCAGAGGAATTTGCAGATATCATCAGAGCTAGATTTGCACCTAGCACTTTACCTTATTTACCTTCTAGTGTTCTCAACTATCCTAGAGAAGTGATGAGAGCCTTAGGTGTTCTCCTTTCTGAGGTCATCAAGATAATTCCTCAAGGGAAGACCTTTTCTTTAGAGGGATTGGTCGATGCTTTGGATGACTTTTCTAATGTGCCCATATTTAAGACTGGCGTTATTCTTCTATGTTACTTTGCCCGATGCTTGATAACATCATCCAAGGATCTAACTAGAGATTATGGGCTATTTAGTATCATGGACAGTGTGCGTAAAGGGCATACTCCATTTCCCTTAATTCTGATGGAGACTATCTTTGGCCTAGATGTTATAAATGCTTGTCCCACTGCTTGTCTCATCGATAGCCCCTTATTACTCCAAGTATGTCATTATTTTAAAGGAAGTGTGCCACTTGTGGGCTTTTATACTAGCTTTTCTTATTGTAAAATGACTCCTTCTAGATTTTCACATATTTTTTTGCCTTAGTTTTCCTAAGATGAACCTAACTCACCCTAGTAGCCCCTTTTTTCAAGTCTAGCAATAGGAAAAGTTAAAGTTACTGAAGGAGCCTACCCCCAGGATGAATGGTAATCATGATCTAGGTTGCTATTTATACAGGTCGAGGTTATATGACTTCTTCTCTCTAGAAGAGGGGGTGATTTAGTTGTCCTTTATATCGGGTGAAGAGATTGCTTTTCAGAACTCAACGATACCTCTCTACCATATGACCATAGATGGACCTTTCGAAAGTATTCCCTATTGTAGGTTATACCATACCACTTTTTGCATCACCGCCCGCTATGCTCGTCAATATGGGGAGTGGCAGGATATCAACATATGCCCTTTGCCTTTCTATGGTGGCATACTCTCTCTTAGCTTTCTCACCCACTATCATCAGCTTTGGGCTCAGCTTCCTATGAGGACTATCTTGCTAGAGATTGCAAATTATGAATGTTCCACTACCATTAAGTACAAGAGATGGGTTACTAGTCCTGCGGTTCATAATAAATCACATTGGTTGAGGCTTATTGACAACAATTGAGGACATATAGAGAATTAAATGCAATAAAGACATTTGTATGGCATTTATATATGATTTTAGTACACATTATCATTATTTAACATTAATTTGAAACACAAGTCATCTAATCTCAAAAATGAAACCTTAAAAGCATCAACTTCCCATCACCAATTAGCCCTCTTAGGTTTTCTTGATTGATTATTTTCTCTCAACCCCTAATTGTTTCCCATAATGCCTTTTTTCGAATTTCACCCTGATGAGGTGTCCAATTTTAGCAAGATTGCCATTTTTCTAGTGTTCAACCCACGGAGCTTTTATCCTCTTTTTTTTTCTTTTTGACTCTTTAACCATGGAACCTCTTCAATATGTCAATATTAATTTGTTCTCTAAACTCATTACCATTGCTATCGGTCAAAATAGCAGCTCCCTATGATAATAACTTTTTTAGCACAAAAGGTCCTTCCCTAGTAGGTCTAAACTTGCCTCAGATGTATAGGATCCCTAGCCTCATTTGTTTGAACACTAGATCCCCCTCCTTTAAAAGATGCTTCCTAACTTTCTTCCCAAATAAACAAGCTAGACATTTTTTATAGGCCTAATTGTGATAGTAGGCTTACATCCTCCCTCTGCCCAATAGGTTAAGTTGGAATAGCCTCTGTCTAGCCCATTCTATTTCTAGCAATTTAGCCTCTAAAACTACCTTTAAAGACTAATTCTCAATCTCTATTGGCAGCATAGCCTCTGTCGTATAAACCAATGAAAATAGAGTGGCCTTTATTGAATTTTTAGATGAAGTTTTGTACCCCCATAATGCAAAAGGTAGCTTGTCAGCCTAATCCTTATAAGTTTGAACCATTTTAACTAGGCTCCTCTTGACATTCCTGTTAGTCGCTTCAATTGTCCCATTCGCCTGAGGTCAATAAGGTGACGACATATGATGTTGAATGTCGTACTTCCTAAGCATCTTCTTAGTTTCAACTTGAAATTGCATGCCATTATTTGACACTATGTGGTGGGGTAATCCATACCTACATATCAGATTCTTCTCAATGAACTTGGCCAGATCCCTAGCATCTACCTTCTTAAAGGATTCTGCTTCCACCCACTTCGTAAAGTAGTATATGGAAACTATGATGAATCTATACCCATTTGATACAAGTAGATGAATCATACCAATGACGTCTATATCCCCATACAGCAAATGGCCAAGGTGATGTAAGGCTGCCTAGTTCAGAAACAACCAAATGTCTTAGGTCTGTGTACTATTGGCACAACTGAGATTACTTCACATACATGGAACAATCTATATCCATTATAAGCCAGAAGAAACCTTAGCACACGACCTTCTTTGCCAAAGACAAATCATTCATGTGAGCTCCACACACACCTTTATGTACTTCTTTCATGACCTTTTTAGCTTCTTTCTCATTCAGGCACCTCAACTGAATACCATCAGACTATCTTTTATAAAGCACTCCACACAAATGAATTGAGTTGACAGCTTGTGAACCATTCTCTAGTCCTTTGTCATGGCCGCTTCTTGAAACACTGACCTTTCTAAGTAAGTCTGAATATCGAAATACTAAGTTTTCCCATCCTATACCTCAATATCCATTACTTACTTAGCTTCAAAGTATGGCTTTTCAGAACTTAAGATTAACACCAAATTCATACTCACCCTCTTCGAATTATCCCACGTCAATACCAAAGGGGCTAAGGCATCAGCTAACTGGTTCTCATCTCTAGGCATATATCCAAAAGTGCATACTTAAATTAACAACTCAAAGCCTTTAGAGACCTAACATAGGGTAATAGCCGCTCTTCCTTTATAGTCTATTCACCTCTCACCTGATATACTACCAAGGATAAGTCCTCGAATACTTCTGCAAACTTTAGCCCCACATCTATTAAGGCCTCTAATCTAAACATGCAAGCTTCATATTTTGCTTCATTGTCTGTCACCCAATACCTCAACTTCTTTGCAAAAGGTAGCTTCTTACCCCCTGAGATCACCAAAATCACTCCTACTCCAGCACCTTTGTTGTTCACAACCCCATCAAAATACCTTTGCCAACCCTGCACTATTATGGCTACTATATCCTCATTAGGAAACTTGTAGGTTATCTCTTCTCCTTCTAATATCTAATCAGCTAGGAATTCTGCTATAACTCTATCTTTAATTGTTTTCCTAATGATGTACTTAATATCGAACTCCTGCAAGAGGATTAACCACCTACCCATCTTTCTTAATAGTAAAGGCGCTTCATGTAGATATCTGGAAGGGTTCTGCTTGGCCAATACTTGTACCCTATAAGAATGAAAGTAGTGCCTTAACTTTTTTAAGGCCCATATGATTGCCAAATAATTTTTTTTTACTTTCACATACTTAGCCTTATATGGGAGAAATTTATTGTTGAGGCAGTACATTGCATATTAAATCCCAAAATCATCCTCCTGTGCCATCATGGCCCCTACTGAGTTATCTTCTATGGGTGAGTATGAAATCAGGGGCTTAACTACTTGTGGTGGACTCAACACCGGTAGATGTAAAAGGTATTCTCTAATGGTGTTGAATGCCTTATAATAGTCTTTATTCCAAACCACTAGCTGGTTTTTCCTAAGCAGCGTGAAAATTGGTTCACAAATTGAAATCAACTTGGCTATGAACCTATTTATACACTGAAGCCTACCTAGAAATCCTCTAACCTCCTCATTTTGAGGCACAGGCATTTCTTTAATCACCTTCACCTTGTCAGGATCTATCTATATTCCTTTTTGGCTCACTACATGCCCAAGAAGCTTACCTGAGGTAACCCTAAATATGCACTTCTTTGGGTTAAAACGAAGGTTATACTCATTAATCCTTTAAAAGAACTTCTCCAATGCCTCAAAGTGGCCTTCACGGGTGGCCGACCTAATCATCAGGTCATCTATGTACACTTACACCTCCTTGTGGATAAAGTCATCTAAAATCATAGTTGCCATCCTCTAGTAGATGGCACCTGTGTTCTTACGCCCAAAAGGCATTACCAGATAAGCATAAGTACCCCATTCGATTATAAAAGCCGTTTTGACCCTATCCACAATCTTGTTCAAAATTTGATTGTACTCGACATATCCATCCATGAAGTTATACATGGCAAAAGCAGTCATACTATCCACTAAGACATCTATATAAGGCAAAGGAAAATCATCTTTAGGGCAAGCTTTGCTCAAGTTCCTGTAGTCCATACAGACCCTTACTCTTCCATCCTTCTTAGCTACGGGGACTACATTTGCTAGCCAAGTTGGGTATTAGACCTCTACCATGAACTTGGCCTCTATCTACTTTCTCATTTCCTTTTTGACCTTCTCAACACACTTTTGCCTAAGTCTCCTAAGTTTTTACTTAACTGACTTATACACAGGATAGGTTAGAATGACATTTTCAGCTATCTCTCGATCAATTCTCGACATGTTCTCATAGGTCTAGGCAAAGACTTTCATATTTTTTCAATATTCTCTCAAATTTTTCCCTCTCTTCAGGAGTTATATCTAATACTAATAAGATTTTCTTAGGGTCTTCTTTTATTTCAAGATTAAATGAGCATGTATTAGTTGAATTAATGTCAAATATGAATGAGTTATGATCATAATTATGCATATTAAAATCAGAAGAAACAACACACAAGTAAGCAAAATTGTTCATCTCATTAATGTAATTGAAAGAGCAATCATTGTTGTCAACAAAAAATTTTGGAACATAAACGATGTTAAAAAAAGTATCATCTTCTTCAATCTTTGTAGTTACATATGCCTCTCCCACATCTAGGTTTGGCTTTAGTAGAGCTTCAGCTTCCATCTTCTTTTTGCCTTTCTTCTAAAAAACAAGCAATATCTCAATTACAATCTCCTTAAACATTTCTTTATCCCATGCTAAGTGATGCAAAAAGGATCTCTTTATCTCAGAAACTCTCGACTAGCTTGATAATTCCTTTTTCCCAATCAAAAACATCATTAAACAGCTCAAAACCAAGCATCACCTTGTCTCCCACTAATTGAGGCTTATTTTCTCCATAATAAAGGAAAACCCCTGAGGCTGGCACAAAGCTCTTGGAAATGTGAGGGATTTTATTTGTTGTACACTTCTAACTTGAACCATTATAGCCTAACCCTTTCCTATTTTTATGTCCTTTGGTAGTAACAGCATCTTAAGGTCACTGAGAATTCTTACCCAAACCAGCTCTAGGTAAGAAATGCATCTTTTTCAACATGTTGATTATTTGTGAGCTATTAGCAAAACTATTTTCATTCTTCACATCAACGATAATTGCCATGCTATTTCTTTAAGCATTAATATCGTAAGTTTATGGTGTACCGATATAGTACTTTAGATGTCGATCCCATGAGGAATATTAATTGATGTTACTCACTATTACTAAATTTTAATCTTGTTTACAACATTCATAAATTGTGATTAACTCTCAACTACTCTATCGTGTAAGTTAATTAAGTCTTAGTTAAATATAATCAAAGAAGACAATCTATGTAATGAAAATCTAATGATCATGCACTTGATACCATTATTTCAATTAATATTTATCATCTTATCAGTAAGCCAAATTGGAATATAGTTCTGATCCACTCTCTCGACATGAATTAGATTGCTTATGATATGCAATTAAAATGATAATCTTTAACTCTCATTAATGAACTAGTTGATTCGAATTACACATTTTAAGATTATTCACCAACTTATAGTGATTATCTCCACATGTGATCTCTCAAACTATGCTTTGATAATAAATTTTTCATTAGATGTAAGTCAAAGCGAACCTCTCAATCCTCTTTTAACTTATTCTTATCATGTGAATCATACTAATAGAAAATTCTACATTCAAAGACTAATAAAGTAAATGGTAAATAGATATTCATTCAAATAATTCAAGTGCCAAGTAAAACTCATTTAAATATTACAAAGAATAAGTAAAGTTAGAAATAAAATAAAGGGATCTCTCAACCCTTTTTCATTCACCAAATGTATCTTCTTCCTTGCTTGCCTTCTCTTCAAATCATGAAAATCAAACTAAAAATTAAAAACACTAAACTATTTTTCTCTAAGATACAAAATCAAATCTAATCATCTATTTATTATGGACAAAGTAATATATATACATCTCTAAAAAGAGATATCCCTTCAAGTGCCTCTTTAAAAGGTTGTAAGTGTTGATGAAAAAAAAGCAGCTCTTCACATTCAACTCCTTCCTCAACCTCCACTCGTCGTGCTTGCAACATGGCGTGCCTAGGCCTTGCTCACAAATTCCTCACTTCTACTGGCTTGGCTCTCCTCCGCATGCTATCACAACCCCCAGCCTTTGTCGACCTTACGACAATAGATTTTGTAGCCCTAGCTTTTCTCCTTCTTCTCCAAATGATGTCCTTTAAGCTCCAAACAATTCCCTTACTCCTATAAAACAAATAAATCATCCACAAACACACAAAACACACAAAAGCAGCAAAATACACATGAAATACCAAAACATCCAAAACATTAAACACTATTTATGAGCTTTTCAAGCTCATATCAATTCCATACACTTGAACTTTTGCTTGTCCTCAAGCAAAGCTTTAAGATGCATAAGAAAAACTAAAGTACACAAACATATAATTTCGGAGTTCACTTTTGTATTTGGCAAATATTTGAAAACAACATACAAAAACATTCATTTCTTCACAAATTTAGCCTAAATATGCAAATTCTCAAACCAAACCATTGTCCATTAAACTTAAACAACCATGCACATTTGGAAAATTATGAAGTAGCAAAGCATAAAAATGTGTGAACTTAAGAACTTGAATATCGTAACACATGTAAACATTATTTCATATCAAACATTGCCTAAAGTAGTTCTAACTTATACACTATAGTCTTGAAGTACTAATTCACTCAATGTGTTTATAGGTTAGTGTTTCTATCTTTCCTTAAACATGCCAATGCCTACCATAAGCTTATAATTAGTAAACATCTCCACTACTAGTACAAAATGATACATGAAATCAAATGGTCTTACAAAGATTGTAGCTTGGCTTAGGTCAAAGGTAGGTTAATTTTTGGTTTAAGTAGCTCAAATTGTGAATAGAAACAATATCAATATATCATAGGAGATCAATTGAAGAATCTAAGTATTGCATGATGGAATTTACTTCTCATATGCCCTTTCTCAATGGCACATGAGTACTACTAGTTTCTCTTGTTCTTTCTTTTTTTTCTTCTTCTTTTCTTTTTTTTCATTTTATAAAAAACTTGTCATGCTATTTCTTTAAGCATTAATACGGTAAGTATACGGTGTACTGGTATAGTACTTAATTTTAATCTTGTTTACAATGTTCATAAATTGTGATTAACTCTAAACTACTCTATTGTGTAAGTTAATTAAGTCTTAGTTAAATATAATCAAATAAGATAATATATGCAATGAAAATCTAATGATCATGCACTTGATACCATTATTTCAATTAATATTTATCATCTTATCAGTAAGCCAAATTGGAATATAGTTCTGATCCACTCTCTCGATATGAATTAGATTGCTTAAGATATGCAATTAAAATGCTAATCCTTAACTCTAATTAATGAACTAGATGATTCTAATTACACATTTTAAGATTATTCACCAACTTATAGCGATTATCTCCACATGTGATCTCTCAAACTATGCTTTGATAATGAATTTTCCATTAGATGTAAGTCAAAGTGAACCTTTCAATCCTCCTTTAACTTATAATTATCATGAAAATCATACTAATAGAAAATCCTACATTTAAAGACTAATAATGTTAATGGTAAATAGATATTCATTCAAATAATTTCAATGCCAAGTAAAATTCATTTAAAGATTACAAAGAAGAAGTAAAGTTAGAAATAAAAGAAGAGGATCTCTCAACCCTTTTTCAATTCACCAAATGTATCTTCTTCCTTGCTTGCCTTCGCTTCAGATCATGAAAATTAAACTAAAAATTAAAAACACTAAACTATTGTTCTCCATGTTACAAAATCAAATCTAATTCTCTATTTATTCTAGTCAAAGTAATATATATACATCCCTAAAAAGAGATGTCCCTTCAAGTGCCTTTTCAAAAGCTTACAAGTGTTGATGAAAAAAAAATGCAGCTCTTCACATTCAACTCCTTCCTCAACTGCCACTCGTCGCGCTCACGACATGGCGCGCCTAGGCCTTGCACACAAATTCCTTACTTCTACTGGCTTGGCTCTCTTTTGCATGCTGTCGCGACCCCCAGCCTTTGTCGGCCTCCCGACAATAGCTTTTATAGCCCTAGCTTTTCTCCTTCTTCTCCAATCGATATCCTTTAAGCTCCAAACCATTCCCTTACTCCTATAAAATAAATAAAACATCCACAAACACACAAAACACATAAAAGCAACAAAATACACAAAAACTACCAAAACATTAAATACTATACTCAACAAAACCACACATAAAAACACAATATTTATGAGCTTTTCAAGCTCATTTTAATTCCCCACTTGGACTTTTGCTTGTCCTCAAGCAAAGCTTTAAAATGCACAAGAAAAACTAAAGTACACAAACATATAATTTCAGAGTTCACAGTTGTATTTGGCAAATATTTGAAAATCACATACGAAAACATTCATTTCCTCACAAATTTAGCCTAAATATGCAAATTCTCAAACCAAACCATTATCCATTAAACTTAAACAACCATGCACATATGGAAAATTATGAAGTAGCAAAGCATAAGAATGTGTGAACTTAAGAACATGAATATTGTAACACATGTAAACATTATTTCATACCAAACATTGCCTAAAGTAGTTCTCAATTATTTACTATATTCCTGAAGTAATAATTCACTCAATTTGTTTATAGGTTAATATTTCTCTCATTCCTTAAACATGCTAATGCCTACCATAAGCTTGTAATTAGTAAACATCTCCACTACTAGTACAAAATGATACATGAAATCAAAGGGTCTTACAAAGGTTGTAGCTTGGCTTAGGTTAAGGGTAGGTTAATTTTTTGTTTAAGTAGCTCAAATTGTGAATAGAAACAATATCAATATATCATAGGAGATCTGTTAAAGAATCTAAGTATTGCATGATGGAATTTACTTCTCATATGCCCTTTCTCAATGGCACACGAGTACTACTAGTTTCTCTTGTTCTTTCTTTTTTTTTCTTCTTTTTTCTATTTTTTTTCATTTTATCAAAAACTTGTCATGCTATTTCTTTAAGCATTAATACTGCAAGTATATGGTGTACCGGTATAGTACTTTAGATGTCAATCTCACAAGGAATGTTCATTGATATTACTCACTATTACTACTTAATTTTAATCTTATTTACAACATTCATAAATTGTGATTGACTCTAAACTACTCTATCGTGTAAGTTAATTAAGTCGTAGTTAAATATAATCAAAGAAGACAATATATGTAATGAAAATCTAATGATCATGCACTTGATACCATTATTTAGATTAATATTTATCATCTTATCAGTAAGCCAAATTGGAATATAGTTCTGATCCACTCTCTCGACATGAATTATATTGCTTATGATATGCAATTAAAATGCTAATCCTTAACTTTCATTAATAAACTAGTTGATTCTAGTTACACATTTTAAGATTATTCACCAACTTATAGCGATTATCTCCACTTGCGATCTTTCAAACTATGCTTTGATAATGAATTTTCCATTAGATGTAAGTCAAAGCGAACCTCTCAATCCTCCTTTAACTTATAATTATCATGCAAATCATACTAATAGAAAATCCTACATTCAAAGACTAATAATGTAAATGGTAAATAGATATTCATTCAAATAATTCAAGTGCCAAGTAAAATTCATTTAAAGATTACAAAGAATAAGTAAAGTTAGAAATAAAAGAAGGGGATCTCTCAACCCTTTTTCAATTCACCAAATGTATCTTCTTCCTTGCTTGCCTTCTCTTCAAATCATGAAAATTAAACTAAAAATTAAAAACACTAAACTATTGTTCTCCAAGTTACAAAATCAAATCTAATCCTCTATTTATTCTGGTCAAAGTAATATATATACATCTCTAAAAAGAGATGTCCCTTCAAGTTCCTCTTCAAAAGGTTGCAAGTGTTGATGAAAAAAAATGCAGCTCTTCACATTCAACTCCTTCCTCAACCTCCACTCGTCGCGCTCGCGACCCCTGTCGCACTCGCGACATGGTACACCTAGGCCTTGCTCATAAATTCCTCACTTCTACTGGCTTGGCTCTCCTCCGCATGCTGTCACGACCCCCAGCCTTTGTCGCCCTCCCGACAATAGCTTTTGTAGCCCTAGCTTTTCTCCTTCTTCTCCAAATGATGTCCTTTAAGCTCCAAACCATTCCCTTACTCCTATAAAATAAATTAAACATCCACAAACACACAAAACACGTAAAAACAATAAAATACACATAAAATACCAAAATATTAAACACTATACTCAATAAAACTACACATAAAAACACAATATTTATGAGCTTTTCAAGCTCATATTAATTCCCCACACTTGAAATTTTGCTTGTCCTCAAGCAAAGCTTTAAGATGCACAAGAAAAACTAAAGTACACAAACATATAATTTCGGAGTTTACACTTATATTTGGCAAATATTTGGAAATCACATACAAAAATATTCATTTCTTCACAAATTTAGCCTAAATATGCAAATTCTCAAACCAAACCATTATCCATTAAACTTAAACAACCATGCACATTTGGAAAATTATGAAGTAGCAAAGCATAAGAATGTGTGAACTTAAGAACTTGTATATCGTAACACATGTAAACATTATTTCATACCAAACATTTCCTTAAGTAGTTCTCACTTATACACTATATTCTTGAAGTACTAATTCACTCAATGTGTTTATAGGTTATTGTTTCTCTCATTCCTTAAACATTCCAATGCCTACCATAAGCTTGTATTTAGTAAACATCTCCACTACTAGTACAAAATGATACATAAAATCAAAGGGTCTTGCAAAGGCTGTAGCTTTGCTTAGGTTAAGGGTAGGTTAATTTTGGTTTATGTAGCTCAAATTATGAATAGAAATAATATCAATATATTATAGGAGATCTGTTAAAGAATCTAAGTATTGCAAGATGGAATTTACTTCTCATATGCCCTTTATCAATGGCACACGAGTACTACTAGTTTCTCTTGTTCTTTCTTTTTTTTCTTTTTTTCTTCTTCTTTTCTTTTTTTTCATTTTAATTTTTTTCTTTTTTCTTTAGAAACTAGCCTTCTTCTAATATTGATCCTAGAGAAGAAGGGAATTTAAATCTCATTTTAAATACCATCATGCTTATATTAACAATATATATCTCCTAAAGATATAGCAATTTATCTCTCTTTACAAAAAAAAGGTAACACAAAGAAATGAATTTTTGTTTAGCAAAGGATATTGGCTAATTATATATTACTCAAAAAAAATAGGTTTAAGACTCAAAATTGGCTACCTAAAGTCAAAAAGGTAAGTTTTTAAAGCATGCCAAAATGGATTAATCTAAATGTCCTTATCATTTTTCATTCTCATCTCATACTAAATGTAATTTCAAAATTTACCAAGAATAAATTCTAGAGGATATAGCATATTAAGGCTCTCATACATGAAAAATTTCAATGTAAAAGGCTCAAAAGCTCACTTAAGTAGAGGTCAAATTACCCTAAGCAATAAATTGGCAGAAAATAATCCTTTGTATATGTGAAAAGGTACCCAACTTAAAAAGAACCTACACTAAAATGTTTTGCCAAGTCATAACCTTCTCTATATACATTAATTGTCAAAGTACAATGAAAATGATTAGCCTAAATTTGCCTAATTAGACTAAAAATGATAGAAATGCAAGTTAAGGCATGCATTTATTCCCAAATAGGTACCAAATACACAAGCTCCAAAATTAAATTCACAACACAACAGACACATAATAATAATAATAATAATAATAATAATAATATAAAATAACATAACATGCACATCCCCCCACACTTAGAGAACATAATGTCCTTATTGTGTGAGAAAATCAACAAAGACAAAACACATAACACAACAATCACATAACACATGTAAAAACAAACACACAATAAAAATTAAAAGTAAGAAGGAAGGGAATGTTTACTCAGTTGGTCCACTAAGGGACCCCGGAGGTGACGGAGTGAAATACAGTTTTTTCTGACGAAAAAAGGAGAGCAACTTGCGGCTTAAGCTCTTTTGACTCTCATGCATTTGGTACACAGTATCCTTGAGAGAAGCCATGTGTTCCATCATACTCTGATTTGCCGCCTCAATACCATTTAATTGCAAAAGAATACGCTGCATACCAGCGACATCTTCAGGGCCAACATCCTCTTCTTATCCAGCCCTAGAATCACCAGCATCACCTCCAACATCTTCTTCCTCAAAGCCAATCTGAATCACTCGATGTAGCAGCAGCAGAAGATTCGATGGCCTTGCCTTTTCCTTTGTCGCGACTAGGACCAACACCCTACAAAAAAATTGTAATAAACTGGGGAGGCCAAGCGCCTCTATCTAAGACATGTGAGTTACGCAAATATCTGACATCCATTAAGGTAACAGACTTGTTTTCATGCATAATAACATTAGCTAAATCACCTAAACACCCTAAGATGATTTTGGTGACCATGTGACACATGCCCATAGTTTTTGTCTTAGTAATAAACATATGGTATAACCCATCAAAAATGAAATCTATTGAATAGGGTGTTATACGTAAAAGCATTAAATCTAGTATACGGGGTATTGGTATAGTACTTTAGATGTCGATCCCACGAGGAATGTTAATTAATATTACTCACTATTACTACTTAATTTTAATCCTGTTTACAATGTTCATAAATTGTGATTAACTCTAAACTACTCTATCGTGTAAGTTAATTAAGTCTTAGTTAAATATAATCAAAGAAGACAATATATGTAATGAAAATCTAATGATCATACACTTGATACCATTATTTCAATTAATATTTATCATCTTATCAGTAAGCCCAATTGGAATATAGTTCTCATCCACTCGCTCGACATGAATTAGATTGCTTAAGATATGCAATTAAAATGCTAATCGTTAACTCTCATTAATGAACTATTTGATTCTAATTACACATTTTAAGATTATTCACCAACTTATAGCGATTATCTCCACATGCGATCTCTCAAACTATGCTTTGATAATGAATTTTCCATTAGATTTAAGTCAAAGCGAACCTCTCAATCCTCCTTTAACTTATAATTATCATGCAAATCATACTAATAGAAAATCCTACATTCAAAGACTAATAATGTAAATGGTAAATAGATATTCATTCAAATAATTCAAGTGCCAAGTAAAATTCATTTAAAGATTATAAAGAAGAAATAAAGTTAGAAACAAAAGAATGGGATCTCTCAACCCTTTTTCAATTCACTCAATGTATCTCTTCCTTGCTTGCCTTTTCTTCAGATCATGAAAATTAAACTAAAAATTAAAAACACTAAACTATTGTTCTCTATGTTACAAAATCAAATCTAATCCTCTATTTATTCTGGTCAAAGTAATATATATACATCTCTAAAAAGAGATGTCCCTTCAAGTGCCTCTTCAAAAGGTTGCAAGTGTTGATGAAAAAAATGCAGCTCTTCACATTCAACTCCTTCCTCAACTGCCACTCACCATGCTCGTTGCCCCTATCGTGCTCGCGAAATGTCGCGCCTAGGCCTTGCTCACAAATTCCTCACTTCTATTGGCTTAGCTCTCCTTTGCATGCTATCGCGACCCCCAGCCTTTGTCACCCTCACAACAATAGCTTTTGTAGCCCTAGCTTTTCTCCTTCTTCTCCAAATGATGTCCTTTAAGCTCCAAACCATTCCCTTAATCCTATAAAACAAATAAAACATCCACAAACACATAAAACACATAAAAACAACAAAATACACATAAAATACCAAAACATTAAACACTATACTCAACAAAACTACTCATAAAAACACAATATTTATGAGCTTTTCATGCTCATATCCATCATAGATACATGGAATTCACTAAAAGGTTGCTTAGCTATTTCAAGCACAGATACCTGATTCTCCCTTACAACTTTGATGGTGACCACTTGACCATCATGAGGTATCTTGATCATCTAATGTAGTGTAGAGAGCACTCCCCCTAACTTGTGGAACCATGGCCTTTCAAGTAGCACAGAAAAATTGGCGAGAATAGGTAACACCACAAATTCAGCTTTAGTTTTAAATCGCGTTGTCTTCACCACAACTTTAAAGGTCCCAGCGGCTTACCTCTTTGAATTCTCATAAGCAGAAATGGTTAAGTCTGACTTGTTCAGTATGCTCTTATTCAACCCAAAAGTAGGAATTACAACTAAAAGACATACACTAGTAGAAGACCCATCATTTACCATCACACAGGCCATGTGCTTACCATTCACTTGAGCTATAATGTAGAGAGGATGATTATGGTTTCTACCTTTAATGAGTAGGTCAGCATTGGAATACATAATACTTTCTCCTATTCCTCCCTTAACTAGATCCTATAGTTCGAATGGCAAAATGGTAGTAGTAATAGTAGACTCGTACAAAGCCTCCACTAACTTCTACCTATGCGATAGAGATTGTCTCAATAAGTCCTAAATGGAAATCTTAGCTTATGTCTTTTTTAGCTACTTTATGATTTAGTTCTTCTCAACCTCTTTCTTTATGGGCACTACAGCAAGGGCTGGCTGCTTTTCAACTTTAGGTGCTACCCTACCACTCTTGGTGATTGCCTTTACCTTTTTTTCTTCCCTCACCTCTTTTTCACTCTTACTGGTTGAACTCTAGATATTAACAGGCACCACTGCACCTGATATGACCTCAGCAAGTTCACAAATCGATAAGTGATATAGGGAAAATATATTTAAGACCCTAAAATATCGAACCCAGGGGTTAAAGGGCTACTAAGTGAGATATCTAAAGTTGAGCAGAATTAATCTGAGACAAATTCCTAAGTTATTGATGGAAGAGAGAATCCTAAATGTAGTTAACAAAATAAATAAATAATAAAGCTAATTAAAGTAAATATTAAAACATTAATTAAAAACATTGCCAAAGTACTATAATCCTTCCCATACCCAATGCTTTAAATTAAACCACAGAGAAATCTATGAGTTAAATGTGGACAACCCATCTAAACCCTAAGTTTCTCATTCTGGAGCAACTACTCTAACTACTCGATTTCCCATTCCAGAGCCAATCTAATAGCTAGCACAAGCACAGGTCATATGACCTAGGTACGAATTAACTTCCCATTCCAAAGCGAACCAATCCACTACCCGTATATTCTTCAATTATTTCTAAAACAAATGCAGTCTATAGAGAGTTCAAGACCTTTATTCCAGAATGATCGAGGACTCTAGATGTAGAAAACACAAGAACAAAGCATGGCAATACCTATTCCATACAGACATAAAAAAACCATTCATTCAAATGAAATAAAATGATCAAATGCTTAATAAAATAGATAAATAGATCATCACAATGAAGAACAGAACATTCAAGCATATATAAATCAAAGATAAGTCAATCCATTACATAGATATGGAGATTCATATATCCCTTATCAATGAAACTACAAATTAAACATTAACAAAAAAAGAGAAGAGAGGAAAGAAGAAACCCAGAAGCCCATTGCAACTGATGAAGTCCCAAGTTGAATCCAAGCTTTCTTCAATAACTCTTCCAGCAAAAATAAAGAAAACAACTACTACTAATTGAAAGAAACCTAAATCTAATCTAAAAACGTATATTGAACTAAACTTAATTTAAACATTTACAAATGAAAGAAAAGAAAAGAAAAGAAAACCCTAAAAATGAAAGAAAAAACCCTAGATCTAAAATTTCTGCCTCCTTCCCCTTTTTAGCCTAATAGAACTCGGCTTTTATAGCATCTAAAAAATCACATGGTGGAGACACTTTGGTCTCAACCATGTGCGATCGGTCAAAATAGTATTGTAGCATCAACATACAGCTGAGACACTTTGGTCTCAGCCTTGCACATCTTTTTGGACTGAACAACTTTAAACTATACATTGGATACAGCACAAACAAATGGTCTCTCCCGAGTGATTTAATGAAACGGTGCAGATTGGGGATTCTACAAAGCACATAGATGAGACACATTATTCTCTCCCATGTGCAAGTTAATTTTCTGCACAAAATTCAAAATTGCACTATTAAACACATCAAAACTTGATAAATCTCAATATAATCCTATTTGACACAAAAAGAGAATTTGACACACAAAATACTAAAAACACACAAAACAAGACACAAACACAAACAAAATATATTGAAAATAATCACAAAATTTAGAGTTATCTGTACTTTCATCTTTGCTCTCTGTGGGGAAATCCCAATAATCTATCATTAAAATTGGTTGATTTTCTTCACTTTGCTTTGTTACTTTAAGGGTGGAACGAGTAATGGCCACGTACTTATTCTCGAACAGGTCCTTTATTACATACCATTCAGGTAAGTTAGATCTAACCATGAACACCAAAGGCAGCACAACTTTGTACCCACCTTTCTTCTTCTCTCTCTCTCTTTTCAGGAACTAAAATTCATTTACTGTCTATTAGATCCTAAATTTTATTCCTCAGGGTGCAGCAATAATCTGTGAGATGCCCTGTGTGCTAGTGGTATGCACAGTACTTATCTTCTTTATGGTTAGGCATTCCCTGACTTCTAACAGGCTATAGTGGCAATGAAAGCAACTTTTATTCTTTGGTCAGGCGGTCCAACACCTAAGACAATGACTTACCCAAGTTGGAGTAATACCTCTAATTGGCAAATGTGGCATATACTTTATCCATTTTTCCAAATATATTTGCTCTACCACTATTCCCAATTGCATTGTTATTGCCAAAGTTCCTCTTCGCACCCTTATTACTGGCCCTTTTAGCTAGGTACTCACCTTTAGCTTCTATAGCTATATCCTTAAAGGACTTCCAATCCTTTAGTCCCTTCATTTTCATCCTATCCCTCAGGTAGGGACTTGCATTTCGAATAAAAAGCTTAATCTGGTCATCTGTATTAGGTTTCCTCTTCACCTCCATTACTTTTTTCCTCAACCTAGTGAGGTACTCATGAAAGGACTTGTCATGCTTTTGTTGGAGCAATTTGAGGTCTTTCAAAGTGACCTCCATCCTTATACTACAATTATACTATTTGAGGAACTCTTCAGTTAACAAGTCCCAATCCTTCTTTGTCGGCTTGTCTAGCCTATAATACCAATCTATTGCAAGACCTATTAAGCTCAAATAGAAATACTCCACCTTCTGTTTCTTGGTTAAGGTGGTTCCTTTCATGATCAAGGTATACTATTTAATATGTACCAAGGGGTCAGAAGTACCATCGAATTTCAGCAAGTCTAGCATCTTGAACCTTTGATGGAGTGGCTCATCTCCATCCAAATCTCTATCTTCAGGGTTTGTCCCTCTTTCTGCTAACAACAATATGGATATAGCCTCGATCTTTTCCTTTATCTTCTTGAAGGCTATATCCTCAACACTAGGGCCTCTATTCTTGACCACTACAGGAGGATCTTCATCTTTTTCCTCCTCTTCAATACAGTTATTTTTTGGCTCATGCCTCCTTTCTCTCCTTGGCTTAACTGATGGGGCTCAAAGCTTTAAGCAGCTGTCTGGGTAGCATCCCAAACATGTGTTGGTTTCACTGGTTCATGAATAGGTGCTCCATGTTGAGTTCTAGGAAGGGGTGCTGAAGGAGCCACTAACCCACCGAGCAGGGCCATCATCCTTCCTTCAAAATATTAAAATTTCCTATCCAGTCTTCTATCTATTTCATCCTATGGAACTAGAGGAGCTAAAGCAAAGGGCAACCTATCTCTTAGATTAGACATCCTTACCCCAAAGTCATCTGCTATTCTACCTGTCTCATTTTGTTGTATATCATCACCAACCATTTCTTCTGATGTAGTTTCTAAATTGCTTTTTGAAAGCTCAATTAAACCAAAATCGAAACTGATCTAATACCCCAATCCTAAACTCAACTCAGATCTCAACACAGGCAACTCAAGTATAGATCTTTGAACAAGACAACTAGCGACCCTCTGGACCACCTAAATAAATCTATGATGATTGTATAAGTCAAATGTTAGGAATGATGTATGATGATTGATGCATGAACATGATATGTAAGTGATGCATGAATGCAATAAATGCTTTCATTAGGTGTTAATCATACATAGGAGGTTGTACAATTTCTTTCCTAGGTGGGCTTAGCCTATAGATTAATAGGAACCCAATGGATGCGTATGGTGCATGAAAAAATTGACAGCATAATGTCTCTTGATTAAAATCGTAGGCGTATAGGTTCTGGCTATTAATTATTTTGAGTAACTCATACAAATCGAGTTGGGTTTCTCGAGGTATAATAGCTTTTGATCGATACCTTCCTAACTTATTTAGGTTTGGTCAATATATAAAGGCCTACATAGCAAGCATGAATTGTTATGGTTGTACAACCTAAGGCAAGTAGCTATGGTCATTACATAGGTTATAGTCGGGTGATGAAATTTTAGGGCTACCCAAGCGTGATACCTGCAAATGGGTCTAGCTCATCATAAGCATAACGACTGATAGGTCACTATTTTATATACCATTTGGTACTAAACTTGGCCTAGTGGATCTCCTTAACACCTCCCTATATTGAATGAACATAGGGCATGCTTCAGGATAGTACCAAGGCTGAAAAAGGGACACCTAACTTAATTCTAAGGCTCTAATATGCATGTAAAAAAGCAATTTCAAAATGAGATGGAATTAACAAGAGAAACCCAATTATAAATAACATAACCAAAATGCTTTTAAGAGCAAGATCTCTTAGTCCCTAGTGTAGTCACCACCATGATACTCACCGGAGCCCACTCATTTTCGGTTTGGTTCTAAGAGGCCCACTTTTAGGGTCCATAACCAGATAAGGCTTACTATAAGCCATAAATTGGTCACTTCATAATAAAAAGGGGTTAGGCCCAAATTATTATTGATGGTCAACCTAAGAAGGCATCCAATCTAGGCTTAAAGAGGTAGAAATCATAGAGTCGCCACCCAACAGAATATTGGAAAATGAATCTTGACCTTTTGATACCCGAACAAAGATTGGTGTTCGAGACATCACTCTTACTTAGCATTTTGGTTAGGTTTTGTTTTATAATTAGGTTTTATTTATTAATCCACTACCTTTCTCTCACACGATGTATTGCAAAGAAATTAAGTTAACATGCCACCTAAATAAGTAAAGCTCTAACGCCCCAGTCTTGAACCTAGTAGAAATACGTGTGATTTGATGACCTTATTGCTAATTAATTAAAAATTAATTGGCTAAGTGTTACTTGAGGTTTATGGGACATAATTAAAAGGGGATAAAAGTTAAGGAATTTAATTGTTATGAAAGCTTTATTGGGGGCAAATGTGGTATTTGGTAATTTCTTTTGAAGATATTTTGGAATTGTGTTGGTTGAGGAAGGAAGGAATCGGGTTTGGGGTTAAAGGAGGAGAACGGAGGAGCCCTAATCGACGGTGCCGTCGTCGGCAGTCCAGCTTCCACCTTGCCCCTTTTCCTCCGTGCGTCAATGCTCTCGCCCCACCAATGGTGGCTCCGATCTCCTTCTCCCCTCTCTTTTCTTCTTCTTTTCTTTTGTAGTGAACTCCTCTCCTTGCTCTGGTGATCGATGGTGGCTTTTGGTGTCACGACCAGCACCGATGACTCTATGAGGCTGAGTCAGCTTCTTCGGCTGCTACCGCTCCTCCCCACTCGTTGGTAGCAAGTAGATTGATAATGGTGAGGGTGGGACATTTTGGCTCTAATCCCATTGAATGGCGGCAGTGTTGCGGTGCATGAATGTCGCCTGAAAGTTACCAGTGGCTTGATCTACTAGTGGATGGCTTTGGTGCATCTCCGATAAAACTTCGATGACCAGTCCGGCGAGCATATTAATAGGCAGATTGGAGCAAATCCAACCCTTAAGGTATGGGACACCAAAATTTCCTCTTTAATAATTTTGTAAGTAAATTCTAAACTTATTAGACATAGATTAAGGTATGGAATTAAATTTTTATTTTGTCTATATTGATTATATTATGGAATTAAATGTCTAATCTAGGTGAGTATTAAGAAGAGTATGGGAACCTTTCTCATCTTGCCTGGGTATCTATTGTTGGGATTAAAGCTTTTAGAATTATAATAGTATATGATTTATTGATTTAACCACTTGCCTAGGGTTATTTGAGGTTTATTGGTTCAAATGAAATGAGTTACGGTTAAAGGACTTGTAAATTAAATAGATTTATGAAATGAAGATAGAACCGATCATAAACTGGCATGAATAATAGAATTATCCTATTGGGCATATTGATCTATTTTACTTTCAATGTTGGATTTAATTTATGATAGAGTTGTATGACAATATTCGGTATGGAATTATAAGCATGTATGAATTTAAGTTGAGATTGATAAAACCAAGTTAGAATGTATAGATGTGATAGCGATTCCTGCATAGTTTCAAGTATGTTTGTGATTAAAGGGAGTTGGTAAGACTTCCAATTTCAGTGTAAGGCGATCAATGCCTGCAAGCTTGAAGTCAAAGGGGAATTCATCTTTAAGGTATTATTTACCCTAAATAGACCTAGAATATGGAAAATATGAGATTAAAGGAGGTTGCATTTTATATATGTATATATATACAGCATTTAGTATCACAGGTACATACGAGAATTATAAGCTATTTGCATAATGAACTTATGCATCATTGATGTCTGGTCAATAATCATTATAGTGAATGTAAGTTTCCTATAGTTATATGTTACTTGCCTGATATCTCATAGTTAATGTGCATAACTTGATCTGATGTATAGATTGGTAACAAATAGATATTTTTATGTATTAGTAAATCAAAACTGTATACAATACTGAGAAAGGAATGATGTGTTAATAATAACAAGAATTAAGAGTGTTATTACATGTAATGAAACTACATGAGTTAGATCACGCTTCAAGATATGATAGAATCTAGTGAGTAGTCTTTATATAAAGGAACATGTTTGCCTATTTGTTCATGCTCTGTATTTTATTATGAAGAACATATGCTTACAAGTATTATACTGATGTTTGAGATGGAATGATCCTACATATGCTCACATAGATATAAAATGTTATAATAAAGACACAAGTAAGATAATGGATAAATGTTTGATCATGTTAGAGTATGTAACTGAGTATCTACAATCTAATAGACTATAAAAGTGAATTAAGACGTTAAAACATGACAAGTGGTCATCCTAAAAATGGGGCTAACCTTTTATACTATTATATTGATCATATATGTCTGGATATCATTCCAAATGATTATGTGCTGGTAAGATTAACTACGAAATAGTAGGGAAGCTATTCATGGAAAAATGCAAAGGTACGTCACTATGAACTATCAATGAACTGTGTAAAGTTTAATACCTTATATTTAATGTATCTATGCTCTGATAACTCTCGAAAGATTACAAGTATTGAGTGCTTACCCTTTATGGTATGCAAGTTATTGAGTTTATAGAATAGTGATATATGTACAAGTATTATTGGAACATGTTTATTGATCTACGGATAAAAGGGGCTGCATGACTTGAATGTTACACTCTCATGTTGTCATATAAGCATCACCCGTGTTGTTCTTGATGAAATGAATCAATTTTCTTAAATGTTATACTTTATTATCATTTCTCAGAGTTATGCAAATACTGTAATATGGTTTACTAAATATTGATGCAACTATATAACCATATGATGTGCATCCTTATTTATTGTGGCTCTAAGCCAATATTACTCCATGAAAGAATAATGGTGAGCACCTAAAATGTTCATAGATATTGTTTAGACTATGGGTCTTAGTTCAGTCATGGATTAGATAGGCATGCCTAAAGGGATATAGTTACAGCTGTCATGGTTGACCCCGGTTGGGTCTTGTTCCTTTATGGAACCATTGTTTGACCTTTTGGGTCTATTGTTCATTCCTTGCTAGAACTTTTGCTTGGCCCTTTTGGGTCCATTATTTGATATATTCGGATATCCATTGTTTGATACCTTCAGGTATCCATTGCTCCCATTATCCACCCTTTGAACTGGTACTTAGGCAGGCTACTTTCAGTATTGTATAATTGTAAAGTGAACCAAAAGTTATCAAGTTAGACGCTAAGTCTCATGTGCTTAAAAATCTATAAAATGTACGTATATGACATTGTGCCTTTTTAGTGACTTTATCGGATAATTATATTGCTTAATGCTTATTCTCTATAATCATATGTAAGTTGTATTTGTTATATATATATATATATGTTTACTTATAGATGGGCATACTTATGACTCTGATATGAACTGATGTAAATTAAATGACACAATATGATGTTGTATGACGTTTAGTCGCCATGCTAAGACAATATTAAGCAATACATGATTATGAACAGGGATGTAAAATTGGGAATGTGTTCTATACTTAAAATTGTGTGATATATGTGTAGGAATTATGCCTGATAATATCTTCTGTGGTCATTATCATTGTTGGACTGCTGGTAAGGCTATTTAGTTCATGGATGTCGATGTTATTTGACGTATTCACTCTCTCTTATGTTGTGATTGGATATTGAATGAATATTTTATGTATTTCATGAGTTCAACTGTATTAAAGTAGAATTTTATGCTATTGACAATCATGATATTTAGATTCCTAAAAAGTGGAATATGAAGGATATGAGCTACTGGATAAGATGTAACGAGGTTTGATATTAAAGGGAATTGTACAGTTTCTAAAGACTAGACGAGTTTACCTAAAGTTCTAGATTATTGCAAGCATGGTATTTATTGCTAACGTTGCAGACTTTTATGTTTTCATTCATTGTGAGGGTTGCCTTAATTCGATGATTTCGTGTGGCAGGAAAAGCTTCAGCTCTGGATTGTTAGCTTGCCTTGGTTTGACCAGCGACGAAAGGAGGCTCTGGAAAGGGTGTTACAGTTAGATGCATAGAGTGGCATATATATTATGTATTATTATTTTGGAGTTGTTTATTGGTTTAAGTTATGGCATGTAATTATGGCCTGTATTATTTTTATGTTACTGCCTAATCTGAGTAAGGCCTATTGACTGGATGCTAGCAAGTGTACTAGATTGACTGGTAATACAGGAAAATATGGATTAAGACCCCAAAATATCATACCTAAGGGAATATGGATTGCTAAGAATAATATCTATGTATGAATTAAATTAATCAGAGATTATTTCCCAAATGTTTTTTATTTAAAAGCAAAAATTAAACAAAATAAACAATGAAACAAAACAAACGCTAAAAATAAATTAACATGAATTAAAAACAAAACAATAACTGGAATTCTATTACTAAAGAAACTATCCACCTTAACTTTCATTGTAATGACTTAAATTAAATAGAAACACCAGTGATTATGAAGAATTCAGATAAATAAAACCAGATAACTTTACTCAAGATTATCATTCCAAGCATTAAAATTCTCTTATTCAGAACAATTCAACACTTAGCATAAAAGTTTGAATTAATCCTCCTAAATGTCTATTAAAGCCTTTTTCAAGAGATTTAACTTTCACCTATTCTTAGTTCTTCCTCTCTTAGTATTAACCAATAAAATTAACACATAATTATCTCATATTTCAAATAATAATCATACATAAATATTAAAGAGTTAACCCAAGAACATGCAAATCATTAATTATATCAAAATCAATTTTTAGTTATTTATTCAATAAACCAACAATCAATCTCAACATAATCAAAGATTAGAATATGCTTAAAACCAAGAAATAATCAACCGATATTGAAATTAAGCTCTAAATAAAGTCATAACAATGAAAATATAAGTTTTCAAGAATCCATTAGCAAAAGAAGAAAAAATTATTTCCTAAACATGTTTAAAAACTAAAACAAAGCTTTAAAAAAATAAAAACAGAAAAACAACGTAAAATAAACTAAGCTTAATTCTAAGATTGGATTTTTTTCTCCCTTTTCTCTTGTGTTTCAGACTGCTATTTATAGGCCAAAGATGTCGTGGATCCCTTCTCAAACTCTAAAATCAAATAGGAAGCAAACTCTGCTAAATCAGGAAGCTCAAGAAAATCCTTCGCGAAGTGGGAGTCTTCAGCACGTGACCACGCCTTTCCCATTGCATTTTTACACGTGGTCACGTGTCCCATTGAAGTTCCTCACACGTGGTCACGTGTGGATTAGCCTTGTTTCACACGTGTCACGTGTTACTTGGTTCAATCTCTCACGTGGCCATGTGATCCTTCCTTCTCCATTTCACGTGGGCACGTCTCCTCACTTCCTTCTTCCAAAAACTCTTTCACGTGGCCACTTAATTCCTTTAGCTATTCTACCCGTGGCCATGTGTTTGTCTTCTGGACTTCACGATAATATCTTAACATAAATTTTCCAAATTTACAGTTTTAGCCCAAATCTTCTTGCCTTTTTACAATTAAGTCCTTTTTCTTGCAAATTAATCCTGAAAAACACTAAAATTTACAGTTAACTCCAAAAACATAAAATTAACTAATTAAACTCAAATCTAACCTAATTAACACAAAATTAACCTAATTAAACACCTAAAAACATACTAAAAACACTATATAAATTACCATTATCAAATACCCCACACTTAGACTTTGCTTGCCCTCGAGCAAATTAGAACAATCCAACTTCTCAAAATAATCAAACTCAAATAAAGAATCATGCATTTCAAAACCAAGTTTAACAATTAACAAGAGCACTTAATAAAATTTCAACTAGAATAAATTCAATCAAGACAATATGAGTTAGTTTCCTTGTGTGTGTGCAAGACCTAAACGTTTTAAGCATTTTCAAAATCCAAAATACCAATGCAAATTCATAGTCAAGTTTAGAATGAATGTATACATGAGTATACAAATGGCTTCGTGCTTGAAACTCTAGAAACACCATAGGCCTCTCCTTTAGCACCGGAACCCGAAGGTTATCTCCACTAAACAACTCAAAAACAAAACTTAGAATCACTTAGGTCTTTTAAAGGTTGTAATGGGGCTAAGGTATTGGTTATCAAAGAATGGATAAAAGATCAACAATAAGAATAGCCACTCTAAGATAAAATAGACTAAAAATTCTCAAATTTCATCCCATTAACTTAATTAATAAAGAACTTAGCCAAACTTAATCAACCCTTCATAATTCAATGCTCTTATAAGAGAAATAACCATTGAAACTCTCTTACATTCACAATTCATACCCTTTTTAGAAGTCATAACTATCTTTCCTTGTAACTACCCCACACTTAAGATTTTGTCATACATGCTAGCTTTATTTCATTTTCTTTCTCTTTCTTTTTCTTTTCTTTTTTTTCACTTTTTTCACTTTTTTTGTCTTTTCTTTCTTTTTTTTCTATCTTTGATGTTGGCAATACAATAATAACATGGGTAATCACAAAGTCATAATTCACTATTCACTTAACTTCAACAATAGCCCTTGATAATAAAATTCAAAATTATCTTACTACACTCATCAAGATACTCAATTCCCATTAATCCATCCAATCTTAGAGTGGCCAATTCTAGAAGGAAAGATCAAAGCTTTTTTAGGCTATATGAGTGTAATAAAAATTAAATATGGTACGCATTAAGCATACCTCATTAGGCTCAAAATGGCTAACAAAGGATAAATATGCATATAGGGTAGGAAAACAAGTTAAAATATGGCTTAACAATAAAAATATTGCCTAGATCACTTTTCAAGTTATTTTGAGTTGCTTTTATGCTTTGAAGGGTGATGAGAAAGGTTCTAGTATTCTAAAACTCATCACTTAACCATTTCAGTGCATTGTTTTTCTTTAAGTTCAAAAACTGGTCTTAAGTGCTTAAAAATGTAGAAACTAACAAATTTAAGCCAAATTGAATATTAAACTAGTCAAAAATTTATTAAACAACATGTTTGTTCTAATGCTCAACAAGAATTTTAAACATTGCACATTCTAAATTCAAGTTCAAAATGTTCAATT